>RPOG01000451.1:0-359929 GCA_008086565.1 Thalassoma bifasciatum
CCTTCTTCTCCAGCAGAGGGTGCTCACACACCAGCAGCTCCACCTGCAGCGGGCCTGTCTGAAGGAGAAATATGCACGCTGGGGTGGCAGCATAATGGGAAAATGTCTTTATTCCCTCATCTCTCACTCGCTGACAGGCAGAACTTTAGGTTGCCATGGCAAGGGGCTGTTGAAAAGGGGCCATAATTAACAGCGCCACAGACTTTGGTTCAATGACTCATTACATTTGGAGAAGTTAATGGGGAAATCACACAGCTCCTCGAAGGCAAATGGCTGTGTTTGTGTGTGCTGTGTACGTGTGATAAATGCCACATCACGAGGTGAACGTTACTGTACGGTTCTGCAGGGCTAATGATGAGCAGCTCCATGCACCCGAGTCGATAAATGGTGTGTTTGAGACTGTACGTGTGTGTGTGTGTGTCTTTATGTGTGTGTGCACGCTCGGTTGGGTGCATTAGTATGTGTGGTGGAGTGTGTTGAGGGAATGACTCACCTCCTTGTCAGGGAGACACAAAACATATGAACATTTTCACAAGCTGTCAGACACACACACACACTTTGCTCCCCAGCCTCTCGCTCCAGATGCACTCCAGCGTCTCTGTCTTGATTTCCTCTTCCTCTCTCCTCCCTTGCTCTCCATAAGCTGAGGCGGCCCTGGGGAGGCTCCTGTCACAGCTAAGGGCCAGCAGCGGGCCAGCTCGGGGGTTACAGGCTGGCTCAGAAGACGGGGAAAGCCGCCTGAACCACCTGTAGACCCGCCAGGAGCACTTAAGCGTGAACCGTCTCTCACAATTTGTCTCAAGTATGTCTGTAAATCCCACATGGCTCCATTGCTTAGACAACAGTAGGAGCACTGGTGGCTTGGGTACGCTCTCTCTGGAGAGGTAAAGGAAAGGGAGTGAGGAGGAAACTTAAGGAGGAAGAGCGGGGCACCAGGGGAGGGTCGGGGCCGGGACTGCCCTCTCTGAATCAACTCACGCGTCTCCATTAACTAGAGGTCTGGCTAAAAGTCTTACTTTTTTGCATTCAAATTAAGCAAAGATGTTCTTAGATTTCAGCTCAGAGCCCCCTGAGCATAAGGACCTGTGTCCACTAACTATACAAACAAAGCACAGAAATGCTCCCTGTGACACCTCTTGAATATGATTTTTGAGGGACATTTTTGACATTTTCTCTGTGAAAATCTTAGGAATAAACAAAATATGAGGCAATAAGTCGTTTTAAAGCAGAAAAACTAAAGCATCAAGTGATGCCATCAGTGGACATAGGCCCTTAAGCCCTGTTTCCACCAAGTACTCCGGTATGGATTAGTTCAATTTCGTATAGCAGCACGTCACAGTTTACCCTGCCAATAAATCTAGCAAAGCAGAAAAATGAGATAAACAAAAAGCAAAGATGGAAGTTGTCCGCATGAAGTTGACTGGAGCTTTAAACATGGCAGGTATTATTTATTACCGCTGTCACACAGGAAGTGACAGTTCTTCTAACCATTCAATGGACTGCAGTGTGTCTAGCTCCACCTTTTGGGGTCGGAGTAGTTTGTCTAGCACCCAAACAGAAAGGTACCAAAAAGTGTGTCAGTAATTTGGGGACCTGTCCCACCTTTAGTTTGAGGAAACACAGCAAAATGTGAAACTGAACAACTTGGTGAAAAAGGGGTTTGAGCCTAAGTAGAAATCTGATTGGCTATCAGCCTTTTCAGCAGCAAAATGACTCAAAATGAAGTTAACAATTTCAGATGTGGTGCAACAAACTGATGCTATCTTTGTTTGTATTTCATTGAGGCCCTTTGTTTATAGTTTGTTGAAATGTTAAATAGAGAGACGATAAGATATAAACATCACCACTATGTTATGCCACTAAACAAAGTTGCAGAAATAGAACACACATGACAGTGGCTGCATTTCCATCACACCTTGGATTGTGTAAAACTGCACTGTGGTAAGAAAAATGGTGATGGAACATTTTGGAAAACAAGCTTTTATGCTTTCATGAGGTGGTTCTTCTGAAGTTTTCAGTACTGAAGTTTGCCACAGAAGTGCAATGAAAACCACTTTTTCACAAAAACACATCACCAGATGTGGATACTCCTCGACTACAATCTTCTCCCAGAGGTTTCTAGTATGTGGCGCTGCTACATGTAAGGTCTATGGTGTGCATGTTTAAAAGGCTTCAGCAACAACAGTAATGCCTATCAAAATGACAGTTCCAGCTATGAAATTATTTGTGATATCCATGGTTATCGCCGGCTGGAAATGAAGCCAATGAAATGTAAGTAGTGATAACAGATATGGTTAGAGAAGAAAGAAAGAGCGCAGCAGCCAGCAGGTAAACTACAGGCAGATCAGGAGTCAGAGCCGTGGGGTAAGACCCTCAGGATTAAACCCACAGGAGGCCGCGCTCATCCAGCTCCAAGCAACAGGGTCAACCAAGGAGAGAGGAGCGATCCCGCCTTTTTTGGCCTCTGCATCCACAAGCATTCTTTTCATTTTAAACTGCCCCAAAATAATGAGCAATCAAGAAAATGGTTATTCTCGCATTTCAATTAGCCTAATTAAAGAGAGAGGGCAGCAGGCTACTCTGAAGAATGGCAAGCACTTCTGTATGCTGTGCATTTGTAGGTGTGTGTCAAAGAGTGTGTGTGAGTGTGTGTGTGTGTGTGTGTGTGTGAGATAGAGTGAGAGCCTCTCCAAGGGGTTCAGCTGGAACACTGCATCAGCAGTCAGAATGAGAAATTAACCGTTTGCTTTCTTCCCTCCACAGCCTGAAGCGAAGACACAATCTGGTCAGCTCACTGAGAAGATTGAAGAGTGAGACATCACTCCATCATCAATCATTCATATCTCTCATTTTCTGGTTCTGTATTACAGAACTCGCTCGTTTTTTGACTGAAACCACCCTCAGCGACACAGGTGAGATGTGTTTCCCTCATAAATGGCTCGAATGTGACGGAGCGACTGGCAGTGAAAGAGTTAAGTGTAAGTTCAGAATCCAGTCTGATGGTGAGAGCCAGATGGTCATGTAGAGCACTTACAGTGACATGGGCCTACACAGCTCCCCCTGCTGGAATACACACACACACACACACACACACACACACACACTCACACACACATACACACATATATACATAGTACAGCACATTCACACACAGCTCATTAGCATGCAAACACACATGAACATCTCTGGTAGATAACAGTGCTCATGATTCCCAGGTCATTTACCCCCCTCCTTCCTCCCTCTTTCTTTCTCTCTTTCACTCGCTCCACCTCTTTTCATCTCCCTCGGTTTCAGTCTGATGGCCAGAGTTAATTGGCTGCTGTCTAATTGCTGCTCATTAGCTTGAGTAACCAAACATGTGAGGCGTAGCAAACAAAACCTTCCTCTGGCTCTCTCTTGTCCCTGTGCTTTTTTTTTTTTTTTCTCTCTTCCTCTTTTTTTGCAATTCCCATTTCGGGTTCTTTTTTTGCGCATTACCTGTTTCTGTTTGTCTCTTCATCTTTCACTTTGCCGCTTCACTCACCCTGATAAACTGGGAAACATCTGAAAAGTGGAGATGAGGGAGTGCAAAGCAAAACAAATAAACATCAAATTTTCACATTTGAACAACTTTGCAGCTCCACAAACCTTCCTTTCCATCCTTGTTTTCTGCAGAGCGCTGTTATTGCTGGACTATTCATCTCAGAAATCCTCATAATGCATTCAAACACCCAGCCACTTGTGCAGACGCACATCAGAGGGGCGAGCCTCCTCGCCCACACCCGCTGGCATTTGGCAGGTTCTCTATATTTGGGGAGCGCCCCTCCCAGGAGCCCAGCCTTCGCAGCCCCCCTCCCTATTTAATCTATCTTAGAAAAACCTCAGGGGTTTAATTCCTCTCTCAAGGCAAAGTGCTTTGCTGGCATGGCGGCCAAATCCATACACGAGGAGTGCATCAAGCTTTAAAGTGGACATCTCAACAGCGGAGCAGTTTAGTCGGAGTGACATGAAATATGGAGCGTAGTGTGTCACTGTACAACAAGAGAGAAGGAACAAAAATTGGTCTTAGGCTGCTGCTGGCCTCGGGGGGATGCTGAGAAACACTGTGAGCAGAATACAACAATGCACACACATACAGACTGATACACACACATACGCACACGCAGCCACCCACTCTTGCCCACTTGCAAACCTTGTGATATGCCAAGAAAATTATTTACTACTCAGGAGCAAGCCCTAAATGATTAGATTAGTCTCCTGGCTCAGTGGCTCCTGCAGCGCTGAGGCTCAGGATGGGATGAGACATCGCCAACATAAGAAGTATGACACGAGAAATAAAGAAGCAGTAAATATGATCAAGAACAAAAAAGGGAAGAAAGGCAGACTGGAGGACTGGAATAGCAATAAAACTGAACTTTACAGACCTGCGATGTAGCCTACATTGAGTCAGACGTTTTCTCTTACCACGCACAGTGACGTCTGCGGCCCCCGAATATCCAACACTGAGACAAATCAATCCAGACAAAATGTGCTGTCCAAGGAAACTCTGCCTTTTTCTGTGATTTCCACTCAATCATAGGGAAAATCAGAGAAGTGTGTACCTTTCTTTTAGAGTTCAGCACTTTGCAGAAAATTCAAAGTGAAGGGAAGCTAATGCAAACATTGCAGCTGTGATTAAGATTTCCATAAAACAAGTGTCTCTTGTGTTGATGCACCTATAGAGATGTCACCTGAATAAGCAGCTCTCCTCATCTTTACAAAGCTTCGTAATGACTTTTAGTTCAGCTGCCTGGCTCACGAACCTCCTTGTAGCATTGTTTACAGCTACAGCAGGAAGCTTTAACTCTAACAGTCCATCCTGAGCTGTCTGCTCAGCGCTAAAGAGCAGAACCGTACAACCTCAGCAAAAACTACCAGTATGGTAGAGCGTGCAACTTTGTTGACAAACTTAAATGCTGAAAGGGAGCACGAAGACTTTCTAAGTGATCTTGAAAAATGTTCATCTCTAAAAATGTGCCTGATCATAATCTCCAATTTAAAAGAATATTATCAGGGAAAAAATAGGTTATTTCTTAATGCTATTTTCTTAACTTCCCAATTGGGTCGAGCTGGACTGGACTGATTTACAGCACACCAAAGTTTCTATGACAACGCCTCCCCAGCTGACAAAGTTTAGCAGCAAGAAGAGAGATATGTTTTTATTTGAAAGAAATAGCGGACAATGGGGCCAGACTGTCTGAGAGAAACAGAATGGAAGAGCAAAAGAAAGCTAAATGAGAAAGTGATAGAGCATGGGCTAAAGGCTAAATCACAAGCTGAAGGCCCAAACACGAGCAGTAGATGATAATACTGGCTAAAAGCTAAAGCAGAGCTAAAGGTTTAAACACAAGTTAAAGGTTAAAACATGGTTTAAGATTTTTGTGATAATGTTCATTCCTGTCCACATGCAGCAGATATTCTGCAGTGATCTGTTCAAACCTGAGAGTTTGTCAATAAAATGAAGAGTCAGGTTACGTTTGCTCTGCTTGGTGAGGTTGGAGTTGGTAGATGAGCACTGATAGGACACAATCAATAGTCACTTATGTTTCCTTTTACAGATATGTCTCAGAGCACCAAGCTGTGAGCAGCGCTAAATGGGGCCAGGTACTAAACTGCTGTACAAACTGAGTTTACCATGTTATCTTTTTATTATGTTTCAAATAACAGTGCTACATAGCTGTTGATAAATACATCCCCCTCCAGAAAAGTTGTTTTGAACAAAAAAAAGTCTTCATTGCTCGTGCACATAACTACTTTAAAAGCTTTTAACTTTGTGTGTTTTCTGTTCCTGCAAGTAAAAAGCGTGTTAAGTCTTCTTCTTTATAATAGCTGCATGTAAGAGTCATCAGAGCTGCAATGAAAGCAGAATAATCAAAACAGTGATGTGGAAGTTGCTGACTGTGAAAGCTGAAGTTGGATAACAAGCCTTTCTTTGTTTATCACAAAGGAACAGTCTTGTATTCCACTGACAGCAAGTTTCAGCTTTTCTGAGGTTGAAAACTGAAATAAAAGGAAAACATAATGTACAAAATATCAACGTATTCCCTGAAAATAACACAAATGCTGCAGAACTAATTGATTTCTAGCTCTTTTCTAAATAATCTTTGAGGCTTTTCCAGCTGTGTAATTGCAGAACTTATCACTCCGTCAAGTGATTTTGAAATTTTAAATAGAAAGTAGAGCAATTTCAGAATACATGCCTGTTTCTGAACACTATGCATGAAAGTTTTGCATCAGCGACGATTTTTCAAGCCCTCACAGAGAGCTCGCTGCTGCTGGTTGCCATAACTTCACACACAGTCCCCCCACGCTGCAACCCCTTGACCTCAGCCAAAGCAGCTTGTGTCAGATTGTTCTTTGACCAGAGCCACCAGCGTCTGTCACTCTGGTTCACCACAGGACTTAGAGGTTCTGACATCAACACACGCTGCATATGTGGCTCCTCTAAAGCGCCTCAGGCTACACGTAGGGAGGTTGGGTGAGGCTGTAAGATCATAGCGGAGAGACGAGTCTGCTCAAACCGTGTTTGCTGGAGGGTTTCTCTGACAGAGACTGTGGCTGGACCTGCTGGCGCTGCCACAGCAGAAACAGTCGAAGGTATCTGATGGAGGAAGGATCCAAGAAAGACGGAGAAATTTGGCAAATTAAATTCCCCGATGAGAAATTATAGTGGGTGATGGCAGCGCCTGATGGGTGAGGGGGAGTCACATAAAAACACAATGAAGAGCAATATAAGAAAGTGAGAGACAGCTCAGAGAAAGAAAAGAGAGAGAGGAAGAAAGAGAGAGAGGTGGGCGATTGGTCTTATGAGAGAGTTGTCATGGTAACGGCTGATCATGATGAGGCTGAGAATGATTAGAAACGACTTTTGGAAAGAAAGTGCAAATACATACAGAAGATACATAATCTCATTAGACGTGAAGCATCAGAATTATGTAAGAATTGGCGCCGTGTCATGGAAACCAATCTAAAAGTTTATTGTTATGGTTAAGACTCAAACTTTATATTTAACAACAATTTAATTTACATCTGATTAAGCTAAAGTGCAGCGTATCAACTCTCGGGAGAAATATGGTTTCATTAAATAATCAGAGGTAGTTTCATAAATAATGTGAGCTTGTTTGTGCTGAGCTTCATTGCAAAACAATATGGCTGCAAATTCAATTAGATGATCTTTATACATATTGAGTTACAGGCTTAGTCCTGCTCCTCAGAATATATGCTCTCTCTGATGGTTCAGGTAAAAAATGAACAGAGCTGCATGAAAACTGTAAAACACCAACAGCAAATGAAACCAAATTCTGGTCGTAATACAACACAAGGTGAGGAGACAGGAATCATTTATAATGCATAACCTGGTACAACTCTCTAAAATGACTTCACTGAGAGAAAATAAGTTTTGATAGGAACATAATGTACCAGATATATTGTATGTGACAAAATAATTTGGTGATATTTTATTTAAGGTGTCCAGCATCTTGGTTCAAGAATATTTTTTGATAATTGTTCAACAGTGTTCAAGCTTTTAGGTTAAATTTGCAGCATTTTTTGGGGGGTTGTGGTTTCAGCTGATACAACTAATTTAACCTAAATCGAGGTGTTTGTTAATATTTATGTGGCTACATCCTGCCCTGCAATCCAGACACATGGGAAAAAATTGAGATCCAAGGGTTTATGTCTTTTATGTCTCAATTTTTTACAATAAAAAATGTCTTTTAGACTTATCATGAGCCACATTCACCTGACAGGTCCAGAAAAAAAGTCTTATTCCAAGATATTTTCAGCCAAAAACTATCTCTGGGTTGCTTGTAATGAGTAAAATAAAACTGCTGATGTGGTTAAAAAAAAAAAAATTGCATTATACAGATTTTTTTGATACTCTTGTCTAGTAATTAGAAGTCATTTTTGTCTTGAAACATCTAAGAATAAGGCATTTTTCTGCACTTGCTGGTTGAATGTGTCTCATATCAAGGATAATTAGACAATTTTTTCTAAAAAGAAAGACACAAACACTTGCGTAGATTTCAGTTTTTGCAGTGCACTACAAACAAAGTTACATAAATTGTTAAATTACACAACAATGGTTTAGTATCAAATGCAGAAGTGTTGGTGTGTTTCAACTTGATACAGGAAAATGGCGTTTTAGCCTCGCCAGGCCATGTAGGATCCAGACAACAACAAAAGCAACAATGGCGGATTAACGTGTGATGCTTGTGCTATTTAATCTGCTGAATCTGCTGACTGCCTTTCAAAAAAATGTGCATCTGTTGCTTGACTTCTGCAACCAACAAAGAAGTATTCAATATATACGTCAGATTATCAGCTCACCTCTATGTCAGCTCCTAAATTGCTGTCACGTAAACGATCCTTCATGCATCCTACAGCGTTTTGTTGGGATTCGGCTGAAATGTCATGGAAACGGGGCCTGATTTTTCAGATACCTTCACTTTTCAGAGAAGTGGTATCATGGTATCAGGGAAAGATTTCTCGAGATTTAAGAGTCGTATCCAGCAGTTTCAAAGTGTTTCTCTCTCTTCACCCCTGGTTGGACGGCGCCTTGTCTTATTGTTTCGCCACAGGTCTCAGCTCGGCAGAGGCTGAATTCTATCTATGTTCTGCTTTGTTGGTGCTTCTGAGAAAATAAAACTTAGTGAGCTATAGGCGACTTTGAGTGTCTGTCCCCTTTGGCAAGACAAGACTGAGCAGTCACAGTTAGACACGACTTTTTAAATAATGTTTGTGTCTGTGTGCTCTGTCTTGCCTCGCTGAGAGGGACAACCTTCCCTCGTCTTCTTCAAGCAAAAAACATAGCTTACAAACATGTATGTCTTAAAGATGAAACTGGACTGCAGAAATAATATTTACATGTAGCAAAACGACAAACAAAATCTGCCAGAATCAACCTTCTACAGCTAAAAATAAGAGGCCTGTGTGTTTTTGGTACATCTTGTTGGTGTAGTGTCTTCACATGTGAGGACTGTGGAGAACTAATGAGGTATACTCACACCAAGAGAGATGAGATAATCTAAATCTGTTGGTGTTTTCAAGGCCCGGATTCATCACAGCTGTAATTATCTCTCTGATAATACAACGGTCGGTCATGGGTGTCAAAGTGTAATACTGTATCTGTTAAATGAAAACGCAGCGAAGGAAGAGGGAGAGAGGAAAGAGGCAGCGTGCAGGGGTCTTTAGGGAAGAGGCTTGTTATTAAATACGTCCTGGAAAAAAGGAACCTGTCCCCGCTGACCCCGCCGAGGTGAAGTAATGATGGAAATAAACTACACAGGGGCTCTGGGCGTACGTCACCCAACATATATCATGTGTAGAAACAACAATCTGAACAGCACCGAATGTGCAGGCCTGACTCCAAATGATGTCTCAACCTTTGTCATCAAAGGTTCATAAGTGTCTCTGTTCATTAAGCTGAAGGAAACCAAAAAGTTCGCTTTCAAAGATCACGCAGAGGAACGGGCTCGACAGCCGAGACTTTTCTCCTTGAAACATCCTTCTTGAGAAAAACTTTGAGAAATCTCCTGGGAAGTGTCCTGACAAAGACCAGTGAAAGTTGAGGAAGCTGATGAAATGGAGTTCAGGTGTTTAGTGGGATCTATAGAAGTGTGATTTACACAGAGCAGTGTCCTGTGTTAACCTTTCTGTAATGTGTGATTCTGAGTCTGTTTGTGGATTTATCTTATCGTGTGTTTCCTGTGTTATTTTGTACTTCTTGTGTGTGTGTGTGTGTGTGTGTGGTTTAGTTTTACCTCCTGCCCTTGTGTTTCCCTCCTGTCTGATTGCACTCATCAGTTTCACCTGTGTCCTGTCTCACACCTGTGTTAATTCTGTCTCAACTCTGTGGTTCTTTAGCTCTTTGACAGTTTGTCCTCTGGTTTTGTCATGTCAAGTTTTTGCTGTGCATGAGGTAAGTGTTTTTGACTTCAGGGTTTTCCTAGGGGGTTGTAGTTTCAGCTGATACAACTAATTTTACCTAAATTGAGGTGTTTGTTAATATTTATGTGGCTATATCCTGCCCTGCAATCCAGGCACATGGGAAAAAATTGAAATCCAAGAGTTTTTGTCTCAATTTCTTACAATAAAAAATGTCTTTTAGACTAAATAGGAGCAACATTCACCTGACAGGTCCAGTAAAAATGGCTTATTTCAAGATATTTACAGACAAAAATGACGTCGGAATTGCTTGTAATGAGTAAAATAAAACTGCTTATGTTGTTAAAAAAAAGTATCATACAGGTTCTGTTGTTATTCTTTTCAAGTAACTAGACGTCATTTTTGTCTTTAAACATTTTAGAATGAGACATTTTTCTGTACTTGTCAGTTCAATGTGTCCCATATCAAGTATAATTAGACAATTTGCTAAAAAAAAATTAAGACAAAAGCACTTGCATAGATTTCAGTTTTTGCAGTGCACTACAAACAAAGTTACATAAATTGATTATATGACCATCGTTTTGGGATTGAATGCAAAAGTGTTGTTTTGTTTCAACTTAAAACAGGATTTTCTTTAATGAATATTCCAAAATCATCTGCACGATAGACTGTAAAACCAGTTGACTTGATCTTGCATGGCTCAAAGTGAAGTGGCCACAAAAACTGCTCCCCCTGGTGACTGGCTGCAGTGTAAGTCAAAAAATCTGTACCCCCCATCCATTTGAATGGGTCTGTGGTCAAACTTTGAAAAATGAATCCACCTTGTAGAAATGTGTCTCACATCTGTACGCTGCCATGATACATAGATGTTATTGGGCTGCATTGTGTTCAAATCCTCTTCTTTCTGAAAAGTTTCTTTTTCATTGGTTATAAGATGTGGAAACAGGGTTTTATGTCATGTTTCATGATAACTGACAGCTACCGTTATTGTGTAGTTCTTTTAGGAATAGCTAGATGTGTCAGGAAAGAGAGCCAAGAAGAGATGAGACTTTTTTTCCCCCACTCGGCTTCACACAGATTCTCTGCTGCTCAAACTCTTGCGACACAATGGCGGTGTCTTTTACAGGGGTATATGTTGACTACAACACCATACAACGGTAAAAAGAGGAGCCACACCGTCCATTCATACAGTCTATGGTCCACACCGGGGTCCTGGGTTTCATGTACGGTGGCTGGTATGGGTCAAAAGCTCAACAATGGCTGAAACACATAAGAATTGACAAACGTGCATCATGTTCAGAACGTGCTGCAAGAAGCAAAACAACTGCATTAACATCAAATAAGCTGCAAGATACATTTTATTTTTGCTTCTTGAAGCCTGTTCCTTTCCTTTGCAGCTGTTTTCAAGTGTTGCATTTGTGTTTGAATGTGCAGTATTTCTGACTATGATGTGCTTTATCAATATGTTGTTGAGTTGCTGACCCCAACTAGCAGCCATAACAAAGTATGCAAAAAAACAAACAAACTCAAAACTAGGAGTAACCAGATAAAGAACTTTGAATTAGGACATTTTCAATTCTTAAACATGGAATCTATCACCTCACTAAAAGCATTGAGCACTTTCCTTTGCAACACATTTAGAAGGATAACAAAGTGGCAAAAGCATCAATAGCACTGTGACTTTTTGTTAAAAACAGGTACTATTCACTTTCCAGTTCTAGCTACTCTTTTTATTGGGTTTATTCAATCATGACTATTCACATTCATCAACCTTCTTGCAGTTTTTGACTCTGAAAATAAGCTCGGGTTAGCACAATAGCTAACACACTCAAGAAAATCGGTTTGATTTTGTGTTCGGGTCAGCTGAACATTACATGGCAAAAATTCCCTCACCTAAAAACAGCACCAAGTTTAAAATCTCATCATCACTTTAAGGATAATCTGTGAGAGCAGAGACCTCCCTGATTTACAGGGTTTATGAGTGAACTGAGAATAAGGCCGCGTTAAAGAGAGAGCGAGAGAGAAAGCTGTGTGAGCTGTAAAACATTCCTCAGCAGCAAATTGATCTGGTTTCATAGTACATCAGCTCGTCCTCTGGGTTTGGATCTGTTTGTAAGGAAAGAGAATGTTCAGGACACAAGACGTCCTATAAAAATGAAAAATGAGATCTGCTCTCTCAAATGAGTCAAGTCTCATGAAATTCTGTTATGTGGGTCATTGTGACACATTTTTCGGTACAAAGCTTTGAGGAAACGCTTTTTTGCCATCAGCACAGTTTGAAAACATCGTCTGTTTGCACGTCCATGTCTAACACGTGTTTTTGACTCTGCTCTTCCATTCCATCTTCAACACATTACATTAAAATCTGGACTCGGACTCATTCTGCCTTACGGAGCTGACACCCGTGGTCTTAGTCACTCTTTAGCTCTTTGTGTTCTCGCATCTCGCCTCCAGCTGCTTTTGTTCTACTTTCCCTAATATGTTTGTACATGTGAGATGTTTAGATGAATGCACGCTTATTGCTTCATTGAGTACAACTGTGTGCACTTGCAGGGGTGGATAATTTCCCCCAAAATATGCAAGATAGCATCATGCCAGCTCCTGTTGTACATGAAACAAAGACTCTGATCTGACAGGAGCTGCTGCCGCTGGCCGAGCTTTTAGTAGTCTCTTCTTTCAACCCCGTTTGCTCGACTCTCCTCTCATCCCCTCTCCTCTGTATCCTCATTTCCCTCCCTATGTGGTCCTGTCTCCTTCTGTTTTGTGTCTCAGGCTTTCTCGGTGCTCGGCTGTGACAGTTAACAGAGGTCACTGTTTACTCGCATTTATCAGTCAATCATCGCACGCTGCAGGGATCCACACACGGTTATTTTTCCATCCTTTGGCGCTTTTTCACCATCACTGTTTCCAGGACAATGAGATCTTATGGCAGGGTAGCAAATCACACGTACGTTATTATTGTGTTTGTAAAAAGGTGTTATAAGTCGGGCTTTGATTGTCTTTATAAATAAACCATTCACCACAGGTATTCTACAGATAGGCCCCAGTTATCGATCTTTGATGTAGACCACAAAAGTATGAGCATTTCTATTCAAACTGTGAATTTCAAGTGTTTTTCTAACTCTTTTTCTTCATCTTTGCGTGAATTAAAAAGCCCAAGACCCAATTATCACTTAAGCCAAAGTAATGGTTCGCCCCCATCCGATGGCCACAATTAGCATTTTTATAATAAATCTCACTTAAACGAAACCATCCTCCTGTGACTGTGTTCTTGCATTAGCTTTTAAGCTAGCAGGTTAAGTCCTGGATGTGTGGCCCATTAGGTGTCATTCGGACACACTTGGATGAATGATTAATTCATTGTGGTGAGCAGTCTTTAAATATGTAAGTGCCTGCCTCTATCTTGAGTGCAAAAATGGGGGTTGCCATGGATTTTGAGCCCAGAAAGACACATCAGGCTGCAATGATTCATTCCTCAACATGATTCATCATTTTCTGGTATTTTTCAGGCTCGTACTGCCAGCTTTGAGAGGGCTGGAGGCTGATTTAAACTTCCTTGAAAGTAAAGGAGTTAACCCTACACACACTTTTAGGGTGGGATGAATTTTAGAGAAACCTACACTCACTCATCTGATCTTTGCCCTGTTGTTCTGTTGTAGTTGTTTGTTCCTGAGCCCAGGTGAGGCAACATTCACTACATTTACATCAGAAGATCCAGCTTCTGTTTTGGCACTAGTGCTTAGTTGGTTCTAATCAAGTTCTTCCTAAGAACCAGTTTGGTTTTCCATCAGCATGGAGCCAAGTTGGAGCCAAAATACACCTGTTCCATGTTTGGTACAGCTCTATCACTCAGTGTGTTCAGTCAATTCAGCGAAGATCGAGCAGAATAGGAAGTAGTGCCCGAGCACCATCCAAAAAGAGCCTGAGCCTTTCAAAATAAAACAAAACCTTGTCAAAAATTGATTGTTTTTAGCTTGGATACAACAAAAAATGGACCCAATGAGTGGAGACACATGCAGGGAGTCAGCAGGTTTGAGGTTTTATAGCCAAATATGAATGAGGGCGGCAGTAGCTCAGCACATTGGGACTTGGTTTGGCAAGCGGAGTGTTGCTGGTTAAAGTCCCAGCATGGACCAAAAATTGGAAGTTAGCTGGTAGCTGTAGAGGTGTCAGCATAGTTTCCTGGGCACTGTTGAGGTGCCCTTGAGCAAGGCATTGAACCCCCAACTGCTCAGGGTGCGCGCTGATGGTGCAGCTCCTTTACTCTGTACTCTCCACCAGTGCATGTTTGTGTGCAAAGTGCTATTTGTGCATGTTTGTTTGTGTGTATATTATGATTAATTTCAGAATGTAAAATTTAATTTAAATAAAGGATATCTTAAAATCTTAAAGAGAGACTTATCTAAGGAGTAGTAAGGGCGGAAACTCCTCGATTTGGTGACTCCAGCTGTCTGTCAGTTGTGCGGCTGTGTGGTGTGAGTTGATGAAAATAGGCAACAAGTAATAGAGCCAAAACAAACTACAGAAGTATCTGGTGTATTTCAGGTGTCATCGTAAAACACTCGTGCAATGCAAAGCCCACAATGCAACAATGGAGGAGCCCATCGTATACTGCCGCTTCAATTCCGCTCCCATTTCAAGTTCTGAATCAGAAATTCCAACTTAACCACCCCGGCCCCTGATGTAGCTTTGTTGGTAGAAACACAAAGAACCGATGATAAGTAAGGTACGACCCTAACTAGGACTAGGACCATTTTTGCCTTGTATTTTTGATGAAACCTCTCACTAACTCTTGTCGTCTTTCCACAAAACTCCTTTGAAGTGTCTGGTTCAGCAGGAAGACCCTCAGTTCATGGAGTAAAAACAAGGAAACAAGACATTTGGACCCAAATGTTGTCTCCAATAACAGAGCCAGTAAAGCACCTGTCAAATAAAAGGTTAACGGTAAACTTGAGACATGGGAAAACAGTCCATTCAGTGCCTCAGTGTGGGGAATTGTCTGTCACATGGGGTACAAATGAGAGAACAAGAACACCGAACTTGGACCCGAAAGCAGACTACAAAAGCTGAACTATTACAGCTTTGAGTATTGATGTATAAAAGAGGCATAAAGTAAACTTGGAAGACAGGTTCAAATGAGGAAAGCAGTCAAACGCAAAGAAGGAAAAAAAGGAAAAAGGTTCAAAAAGCTGTTAAGCTTCACACTTGAAAGGGCCATAAATCTTGGCACATGGTGCAAGAATGGTCTGGCGCAGAGACACAGAAACATACAAAGTAATTACACTGTGAGGCAAAAGGCTAATCAGGCACAGGTGAGACCAATCAGAGCTGAGCACACTATCACACAGGCAGGAAGCACACAGGAGAAACCATTACTCAAACAGGTTATAAACTCTTCAAGAACAACGTGGGACATATTTCCTATTGAACTCTGTGACCCCTGATTTTATCAAACTAACCACACAGAGGAAATCAGCTGGATAAACGACAGTACACCTCGACCTTTGAAGGAGTAATATCTGCATTTACAGGAAGTGGTGATTTTCAAAGACACAGAGGACGAGAATCAGGAGCACATGCTGTTCATAGTGTTAATTCAGCATGGCATCAGGCCCATATGCAGTGAACATCTTGAGGGGCAGAGGGGTGACTCCGCTTACATAACAGCTGAAGTTGGCACAGCGTTAGCGGCGAGCAGTGTACGTACGGAGGGGTTAACACATGTTCTCCTCACAAAGCTGTGAGACTGCGGATAGTCGTCTTCCTGCTGTGTGAAAGATTCAAAGACACTTTTGTTTCGCATATTATTTGACCTCTAGAAGACACATTTTAGATGCAGTTTCAAATACCATTTTCTGAATCTTTAAGTCCATCAGCTGTCCTCTGAAGACGATGCAGCATCCAGAGTGACAGCTTCTTTCTCAAGTGCAGCAAACAGCTACTGATGGGATTCTTTCTTTTCCTGTGCAATACCATTGTTTACAGACTGTAAGCCACATTTGCATGCAGATGTTGATTCAAAGATATTAATAAAAGCAAGTCATTCAATCATCCCTGAATGACTGCTGATGGATTCCAGGACTGCATTACGGTGGAGTGCATTGATTATTTTCCTACGTGCAGACAGTGCCCACTGACACACCAGAGGACAATATTTCTTGTACCACAATTGGAAACCAGAACACGTCTAATTCTAAAATACTGTTGTGCACCAACAGATGCTGCTGGTTTTAAAGGTAGTATTAGAGAGTTTTTTATGTCCTTTAGTAGCAGAAGGGACTGAGTGGAAAACAGAGAAGGGCTGAGGGTGGTAGTTGAATCTGTGCTGCTTCTTGAAGGGATGTGGACCCTGAGCATCTGCTATTTTTCAATCAGAAATATAGTTCACTAGTGTTGGGAAACTTGTCTGATGAAATAGGCAAAGGACCTAAAGGGATGCCTTGAGGAACTCCATACCAATGTTGTCACCTATTGCTTATTATGGTGGTATTTAGATGCCAAACAACTAAGACACATGGAGCAAATGTGAGCTTATAGCTTCATACATTGTTAATTTAATGTCTAGCTCTCTGTCTTAATGTCCTTGAAACAGATGAGTTATGAAATCACTCACCTCCTATTTTGTGTCGACAGTTAATATCCATTTTTCTACATAAACTTTTTTGTGTTAGTCTGTAAATGTGAAGCTTTTTTAAACATTTTTGGAGCCAATATCAGTCACAGCTGGGTATATGTTCCCAAAACTCAGTCCTTTGTTCCCACAGTACAATGTTCTCAAGACACAATGTTCAAAGAGCCCGAAGTCTCCAAAGCCCAGTGCAACCACAGCCCAATGTTCAGTGTTCTTAAAGCCCAATTTTGCCACAGCCCTGTGTTCCCACATTTCTTGGACACTTTTAAAATTAGGTCTTCAACTCTCTCCCTCCATTCTGAGCCTGTTTTGACTGAAGCATGGACCCCAAACTCTTCATTTCTTTACTGAAGTCAGACAAGCATCTTAGAAATGTAGGAACTATTAGGCTGTGGGAACATTTAGTTCCACATGGGACTGGTGGTCTGGCTTCCTTGTTGTGTGTTCCACATGAAGAGTCCTCATTATCCTGCCGGTGAAGTTACCATAAAACAGAAAAACTTTTATGTCCCCCCTTTTTTCCTTATATGAGGCCTGCAGGAATACCATAATCTAATCCAGGCTTTGATACGACCGTGTCTCACTCTAACTAGATCAGGGTCTGTGTGTGCTTCAGCTGCTCCTCTTGTTGAGGTTTCCATGGTACACACACATTCACACACACACATACACACCAAACAGGCTAAGAGCCATGTCCTATTCTTGGCACTGAGCCGAAAAACACTGGCCCTCATCTCTGCTCTCCACCACTTGACATCCAAGCAACACTTCCTCCTCACACTCCTCCACCTCCACCTTCCCCTCCCCTCTCCTCCTCCTCCACCACTGATTCCAGGGATGCTTCCATAAAAAAGAGCAACATTTTATGGGCCCTGAAACCCACTAATCAAAGATCCCTCCCACAACAAGCAACACCACCAGCACCACCACGGTGCTTCTCCTGGGGCATTTGTGGATGTATCATTATCATTATCTAATCACAGCTCTAATACAACCAAACATACCCCTGTACCCTCCAGACTGAGAGTGGCCATTACCCCACCCCACACACACCCCTCAGGACACACACACACACACACACATACACACACACCTCTATTTGGCTTTCTCTCTACACGCCCCACATACATCAGTATGTCTTTAGCACTGACCGGGCTGCTCAGGCAGTGAGAGGAGAGACAGAGTATTAGTATTCAGAGCACAGGGAGGGAAAAAGGAGAGGGAGCAAGCCAGCAACCAAGAGAGAGAGAGAGAGAGAGAGAGAGAGGGTGAGAGAGAGAGAGAGGGAGGGGATAGTGAAATAGAGAGGAGGAAAAAAACACTCAAGGAGGGGGGAATATAAGAGAAGAACACGGGTAAAAAGGAGGGAAAAGAGGGGAAGGCAGGGATATCATATTGTCCATTTCTCCCTTTCAGTCTGCCATCCCGGTTGCAGGGCTGATATCTCGGAGCATCTTCAAGAAAAGAGAGAGCGAGAGGAGGGGGTGGACGAGCTAAAAAAAGAGGGCGGAATGCCCCTTTACAAGCGTCGCATCTGACTAAAACAGCGGAGCGGCTCGTAAATCGGAAATTGGGCAGAGAAGGAGACGCTAAGGTAAGAAGATATTCCCTTTGTTACTCCTTTAGCAAACATGCATTGGGCGCTCTGCTACCTGCGTTGTGCGCGTTATTCGCATCAGATTTCCTTTGATCCTGCATCCCGCACTGAGCTCTGCTGAATATGCCCTGAATCCAGCAGCATGTGTCTGTTTTCCATTAATATTTGAGGGATATTATTTGTGCATCACCCCTGCCGCTTCCATATTGAATTTCAGTCAGCGAAAGCTTTCTGTTTCGAGCATATAGTGGGATGCATGTTGTGTGGAGGCAGTCAGTGCAGGCTAATGTAGGCAGATAACGGGCTCGTTTTCTGTAGCACGAGTGTATCAATGGCAGCTCTGCACGCTGAGGATGATTATTCAACTTTTTAAAAACGCTATTTGATGGAGAAGTGGGGCTGGGTGCGCGCATAAAACACACACACAAGACAGGTTGACGTGCGTAAGACGTGCGTAATCCCCCCCCTCTCCACCCACAACCCCTCCACCCCACTCAGTCCCCCCCCCCTCCAACCATCAAAGGCACAGCTCGGGCTTCCTTACCTCAGAGAATCATAGTCGTGCAAAAATACAACCCCCTCAATCCCCACCCCCCCTCCCAACCGCTGAGACCCACTGACTCACGACACTGACATAGCGGCAGGTGAAAAATGAAGTCAGAGCGGCCCTGTATATGTGTGTGTGTGAGTGTGTGTATATGTGTGTGCGTGATAACACTCCCTGTCTGTAAATAGGTCCTGCTCTGCAGCTCCACTGGCTGTGCATGAGACAGGAAGAGCAGCACCGATATCCCAGGGTTGCTGGCTCGCCACTTGCTTTCTATTTCCTGTCCCATGTTATAGATAATTTAGACACTTGGAGCCCCAACAGGCCAACAGGATCAGTGGGAAGCTGTGAAATCTTCAACAGCAACCTTTGATATGTGTGAATGTGGGCTAGAAATAGGTAGAGAAAAAGGAGACAGTGTCTACTTGGATGTGAAGTAGTGTTTCATTGCATGTTTATAGAGATATATGGTCGTAAGCAGATATTAAGGCCCACTCTTTCCCACTTCATGTTATTTATTTGTTGAAAGGGTGTCCAGGAGCTATTATAGGACAGGCGAAATTGGAACAACCCCGAGGCTGAGGCTCAGCAAAGCTATTACCTCTAGTCAATAGACATTAATATCCCCACGCTCAATCTTGGCCTCATACGGCGCCGTATCTGTCCCGTCAGAACACAGAAGAGCTCTCCTGGAGTAACCAAAAAGATGTGTTGTAGTGGGGCCTATCTGTTTACCCCTGTGCATCAATCTGTCACAGCCCAATGAGCAGAGAGGAGCGATGATAGCATTGTCTCGGGCAGACACCGCCGTGGCCTCGAAAGGAAGTGATGCAAAACAAAACGCAGGATGTGCCAGCGCCGGTGGAGAGAGGTCACGACCTCCGCGAGTCAGGGATGGTCCCGACGAGTGGCAGATGATCTAAGGGTACATGAGTACATGGATTCGAGATGGTGCTCGACATGATGCAGCCCAGCAGGGTCCATCAGAGCAGACAGCATCAAAGTCCAGGAGCTGGTCGCCGCTTTGATCAGCTCAGCAAACAGAAAATATTCAAAATCAAAGAAAGAAGGGGGAGTTTGAAATAAGGATCAGACTTGAGGGGTGTGAAATTCGCTTAAAAACTTAAGCTAATTTGCAGACTTGACAACAAACAACAACTGGAAAGGCTTCAAGGGTCGGGATGAAAAAGTCAATTAAGGATGACTTCCAGGTACAGATGGAAACAAAGGAGCACAGCAGCTGATAGGAGGGCTCGAAAGCAGGTTCACAGAGATCCGACTGAAACATCCTATTAGCTATATCCAATGGATTAGTCTCCTTTTGTCTGCAGAAGCTTTATGCCGTTACATAAAAAAAGGCTCTGACTGTTCTCAGTGAAATGTTGTAATTAGGAAGGTTTTCATTTCTTTCTCTGAACATAGTTTGACATTTTAGCGTTTAACGCCGATTCCAGTCACTTCAAACTGAGCGTAAGACTAGTAGGTTCAGAGAGAAGTGAAAAAAAAGATGTGATCTTAAATTGATGATAGGAAAACCTGAAATTCACCCTGAGGTAATTCTTCGTCTGCTTCCACTACTACGATAAATAACATTGATTCGCTCGTCTCTGAAGAAGTGAGGCTGAAACTGTAGCGGACCCACACGTCATATTTTACTCAACACAGAGACAAA
Organism: Thalassoma bifasciatum; assembly: GCA_008086565.1. NCBI lineage: Eukaryota > Metazoa > Chordata > Actinopteri > Labriformes > Labridae > Thalassoma > Thalassoma bifasciatum. Next base: position 20,351 of record RPOG01000451.1, read on the forward strand.
TGTTTTATTTGACCAGAAATCGAAATGCAGGATGATGATGTGGAGCTGCGATAGATCACAGGTTTGAGGTAAAGCATCCCAACGTCTCCTGCTTCTCATTCAGCAGACAGCAGCGTTTCAAATGCCTTATCACTGTAATTCCCATGCCCAGCTGAGGTGTGTGATTCATCGCTGGGAGACAGATTGCACATACAGATTTCAGAATCAGATCCTTGTTACTGAAAAACCCGCCCCCCTGGGTTTTATCAAATTCGCCTCCCCACTTCTGGAGGATTTTTTTTGTTTGTCTGGGGCTGTTTTTGGATGAGATTTCTCAGCAAAGTGAGAAACCAGTGGAATTCTCGTATGAGCAGTGCTGAGCCACGAAATCCAATACAACAGCCCAGAAAAAAGTGCACTCGATATTAGATAAATATTTATAGGTTCATGCCCTAGCAGTAGGAAAATGATAGCACAGGGTGTCATGTTTATTTTAGATGTTCTTCGTACCTCTAATTTGTATTGGATTATTTTTCCCTCAGCTCTCTGGGCACCTCAGGGTGGCTCTAAATCTACCCTCTTCTGTGCAAATACAAGAATGATCTCGTCATTATACTGGGATAAAAACATAAAGGCTTCATCTGCTACTTCACCGAGAAGCTAGGTGGAGGATGCAACGCCCGGAGTGAGCCGTTTGAATGAGGCGTTTAGCTCATCTTTGGCGGTCTACGGGAGGGGATGGCCTTGGAGAGGGTTCAGAGTCTTGGTCAAGGATGTCTCACACAACTGATGCAACCTTGAGCTTGATTTTTAACCAGGCAGAAACCTAGGGTGTTGAAAAATGAAGCCGATGTGGAAAGTGCAGGAAACTGCAGTTCGATAAATGTCCACTGAGGCGAACTCAGAAACCCAGGAAATCCCACGAGGGCGAGTATTAAAATGCACGTTTTTAAAGCGGTCCAAAAATGTTTACAGCCTGGAACAAAACACAGTTTGGGTTTCCAAATCTCTTTAATCTGTTTTTTAGGCATGGGAATTTTTCAGATGTTATTAATACCAACACCATTAATGATTCTGCCTGTCAATCTGATTCTTTATTAATCCCTTTATCGATTCCTCCTGCAAATTTCTGGTGCAAAAAATGTAGCTTTACAGGTTCTGTCAACTATTTATTTAGTTTTAAGTAAATAAACATGAAAGTCACTGGATCCTAGATTACTGAACATATGTCAGAAGTACAAACTCAAAGTTCTTGTTGAAAAAGCTAAGTATATCTGCTTTCACTGGAAGGATCTTTGCTCTTTTAGGGCTGATTGTATCTCCAAAAATGGATTAAAGGAATGACAGGGAGAATGTTGAGCAAAAAAGCTATCGATATCGATGGATTGAACCATTTATTATTGAATACCCATCCTGGCCGTTTATTAACAAAAGCTGTAAAAGCCTAAATCAATTCATGTCTAGGCTACAAATAAGCATGACCATATACAGGTTTGGGATACTATTGAGATACTATTAGTTGTAAATACTCCAAATTGGGAGCCATATTGGAAATGGGGTGAGGAGGTTTGAGCCTCCACATTCACAGCCACAGGTTCCCGACCTGTCACTCAAGTGAGCTGTGACTCTGATTAGCTAAACAAGTCAAGTTAATGTCTTAAAAGCTGCTGTGTTACGAAATTCACCTTTGCACGGCGTGTGCTGTTAGAAAAACCAGTCATCCAGACAGAGATAACTTCTTGTACCAGGCTGTAAATATGTTTATTTCTGCTGTAAAAATGTTTTGTTTTCATTTGGCTTGGTGTTTTTGTGGTTTTTCCTGGAACTCCCCTCGTGGACACATGAGGAACTGCAGTTCTAACACTTCCACATCTTGTCATACTTTTAGAGTGGAAGTTGCTGCTTGGTAGCAACATAATTTAGTCACTTATAAAGGATTTTAGTGTAGCCAATCCAATTACTCCTCTCCAAGATTCACCCCTGCTGTCCAGGTAAAATCACTTGAGCTTGAATAGTGAGATTGTACTGTACAAATTTATATAGCAACACAATTAGTACAAAAACAGGAGCATTAAGAAGATTAAGTGATTGTTTTCTCAGGTGTTACATTTATTCACTATTCTCTAAAAGATGCTTTGAGGAATACCAGAGAAGCGAGTGTTTTTCCTTGGACAAATACTCCATTTCCCATGAGCACTACAACCACTGTTGCGAGAATGTGATCATTGCAGAGGAGTGCATTTGTTTTCAAGAGTATGAACGGAAAGCAGATCTTCTTTTTAACTAACTTACCTTTTGAAGCAATGATGTAATGTGTTTATTAACAGTTACAAGAGATGGGCAATGATTTTCAAATATTCCAGAAGACATTAACACAAGTATATCAAATCGTGCATGCAATAATTATTTTGTCTTTAACAGCAAAAAAATAAACCCAGCCCAAAGTAATATTTTACCCTGTTTTACCCAAGTGGCAATCTCTGGTCTAAAACTGAGACAATGCATGTTTACAGCCTGGAACAAAAACTGTCTCCCGTCTGGATTGCTTATCACGCGGGTAAATATTTTTCCTTCTCAACAGTGTAGAGGCCATTAAGATTGTGAGCTTGCCCAATCAGAGGCATTTCACAGTCTATGGTTTTACAGGTACCTGGAAATATTGAGATAACACCAAATGTTGTGCCAGTTTGTGCTGCAAATTATACAAACAGCAGGAATGTGTAAGAACGTGTACAGGCATCTAATCATCTGTGGGAAGCTTCTGGACAAAAATGAGATGCAAAGCAAACTCCACAAGTTAAGCACTTTTACTTGAAATGACCATCCCTAACAGTTATATAGTGCTATTGTTTGCAATGTGACACCAAATAAAGTTTGTAGACTCAGTTTATAGCATTATGTCAAATCGCTACTTACAGCCTGGTGCTCTGAGACATGTCTGTACCCAGTAAAATTAGTGAATCCTGGTTGTGTCCTACCAGTGCTCATCTACCAACTCCAACCTCACCAAGCAGAGCAAACATAACCTGGCTCTTCATTTTGTTGATAGGCTCTCAAGTTTGAACAGACCACTGCAGAACAACTGCTGCATGTGAGTTGGAATCTATAATATACTATACAGCATTTAGAAATAATATATTCTTGCACTGTCTCGTTTTAAATTGTGAATTAGAAGTGAGACCTTTACCCAATCTCTTTGAAAGTCCTCACAGGGTCTTTAAGTGACAGATTTTGCTGTTATTATGCATGAACATACCTGAATATGCTCCAAATGACTTAAACAGGAGTTGCGACTGAAGAGTTTAGCTGATAAAGGGACAGGTAAAGGTGATTTATGAGTTAGGGTTGTAGAATTGTCAGTCCATAATAACCCGCTCAGCAGCTGTTTGCCACTTGGCAACACAAACTCTGGACTCACTTTCTCTGCATCACAGCTTGTTATTATTATTTGTTGTGTTTTTAAAGCTATATGTATTGGAAATATAACCCTTAAAAGTCTCAGGGTGAACCATAACCAGTAGTGTGTTAAAACTGGCAACACTTGGGTTAAATAAGGGGCGTATTTACATTCAGGTTATTACGCTCTGGTTGTGACTGAGCCAGCGTTTTCACACTGGTGTCATGTTTCTTGCCCTCTTTGTTTTACATGTGTTGAAATCCTCTGGACCCTCCTTCCGCCCTCCAGATTTCTCTCATAATCTAATTGGCCAATTTCTGTCATCCCTGAGCTTTGACCTTCTACGTTATTTCGCTGTTTCTGATTGGAGAAGCCGCCTGACGCTCATTCCATTCCTCAGTATTGTGATTAGATGGTGACCTTGCACGCTGTCCTGTCTCCTCTGCCCAATTGGACAGTGACCTTACTGGTCGACTGGTCCGTGTTGTGGTGTATCTATTCCTTGAGAGTATTGATCCCAGTCAGAACAGCAGTCAATGGAGCGTCTGTGGGAGGTTTAGTGTTGCTCTGTGCACACCAGGAGGAACGTGTATCTCTTGTCATGGCCTTGTCAGAGCGTCGACATGTTTCTGAATGCATCTTTATTCATGAATAAGCAACATCTGTAAATATTTTACTCCACTTAACTGCATCCCCAAATCCTTTGATTAGCGTTGTTGCTGTGTCACCCTCGACGTCAGCTTCCTTTCCCTTTTTCTCTGCCCTTCTTCGCTTCCTTTTTTTCCCTCCCTCTTTATCTGTCTCGCCACCAATTTAATGTCAGCATCTCTTTTATCCCCCCGCTCTCTCCATCTCCCTTTTCCTCTCGCTACACAATCGTTCTTTCTGTCTGTCCATCTCCTCCATTTCTTCTTCGACTCTCCCTCCCTTCCTGATGCTCTTTCTGGCATTTGAGGCGGCCAGTTCTGTGCCAGACAGCCATTCCTCAGATTGAGATATCCTGGGTTTTAAAGTCACTCAGACAGATTTACTATCTTAATGGGGAGAAAGTGGAGGGGGTGGTGGGGGCAAAGAGGAGGGCCGGTGTAGGATGTTGGGTCTGGATGGCGTTATGATTCGCTAATTCCAGATTCTTTTCTGCAACCGGCTGAGCTGAGATGCACGGATAAATAGACTCTGTATTACCTGAGTTTGCTTTTCACTGATGTGACAATCTGCTTCTCAAAAAGAGACACACTCCAAGAGAGAACAAGAGAGAAAATGTGATTCTGTCTTCAAAAGGAAAGCGAGAAAACGAGAAGGGGAGTGGAAGTATTTCTTGTTTGGGATCTTGTTGGGAGTGAAATACTCGTCGGCTTAATGCTGTGATTGATTGATAGGTAGAAGACAGATGGACACATAAGGAGCACTTTGCTGGGGAGGTGCCACTCAATGCACAAAGACTGACTCTGACGTTTAACAGAAAAACATACATCAAATGATCAATAACTCCTCCTCTGTTCAACGAGGCATCTTACTTGAGAAAAATAGCACCACAACTCCACAAGGACGAAATGGCCCTGACCTCTCACCGTCAATGTTGTTTGGCCTTTAATTTATTTCTTCACCTCAGCGCCACTTTCCTAAGACTTTGGCAAAGACACTCCAGATTTTTGCAAAAGGTCCGTATTATTAGACACAACTTTGCATATAAACTTCCCAGCCAGAGTCCCCGGGGACTCGCAGACTGTGAGAAACTGGAGTTTGGGCATTGACCTGCTTTATTTAGACAGAATGAGTTCAAAAATAAAGACGGAGAGCTAAAGGAGTCTAGTTTCTCCTGGATGAAAGGACAAGGAGTGCACACATAAGGCAGTCAGATTTAATACATCTTAGTTTACCTCTGATGTTTTGCACCTAATATTGCCAATGTTTTCCACCTCTTGATGTCCTTTCTGCTGTTTCTTTTTTCCTCTTACTGATTGATTCAACTTGAATTTCAGGTGCTGTTGGAGAGCTTCCACAGAGTCTCCTCACATCTGACAGTGACTCCCAACCCGCAGGACCAGATGTGCTCCGTCCTCCTCCCGATGGGCCTAAATGACCGAAAGCTCAACTTGCAGTGAAGAGAAACCGTTTCTGCAGGCTGCTGTGTTCGTTCTTGGAGACATTAGGAAAATAACAAGCTAAAGGTTACGCATGCACTGCAGGCGTGAGAGCTGTTCTCAGCCAAGTCATTTTGTAAGGACAATTTCACATGTAGAGTGAATCCACTGGGGCTCGCCAACTCAACATGGACCGCAACCTTTGGAGTTGATTTTACGGAAGGTAAATACACACAAACAAAGCTTTTTTATCATTATTAAAGCTAAGTAATGCTCTTGCTTGGAAGTTTTATGAAAGCAGGGTGTTATTTTTTCCATTCAATCCTTCACGTATTTATGTCGAGCTCATACTTATGCAGATGACTGTATTCATAGCAGTGTGAGGAGTTTTCTTGTGTTGATTTTCTGGTGACCCTTTTTGATGGTACCATTTTTCCCATGAATAACACTTAATTTCTCTAAGTCAGAAACTTTCCACAGGAATTAATTGGAGTAAACTAGAATATATAATGAGGGACTTCAGTATAGTTTAGGTGTGTATATTGTGGGAATGAGCATCAATAACCAGTTCCTGTTAAGAATCGATAAGAAATGGTTCAATACATTGACATAGTTAGCCTTTGTGCTAACAGATTCCTTTCTCAATTCTTTATATTATGCAGGAGCATGCCACATCAATGCCACGGGGCAAATTATTTGTGCTTATCTTTACTTTTTTTGCATCCAGAGATCTAGGCTCTAGAGACAATGTGCAAAGACTTTTATTCATTTCAATTTACTTATTCCATTATTATCCAAATCCATTGACCAATTCTATATTTATTTACTTATAAACTCAATAAAATGTTCTCGACACAGAAACCTGTACAGCCAAAAGGGAACTGATCGGGGAATCAATACAGAATCAGATCAAAAGCAAAATTTCCTAAGCTTAACTTCCTATAGAAGGCTTCCAGAAAGTTTCGAGACATTTACTTGAAATTTTCCGCCACTTTGCAACTCTTGCAGGAAACAGGGCGGTAACATAATGTAAAGATTTGAAGCTATGCAAAATTTGAACTTTCATGTTACAATGACAAAACTTTTTGAAGTGGCCAGCTACGCCCTAGTTTGCCCATTGAAACCTAAATATTAACAGAAAATCTTTCCTCTAATCCTACTCCAGTATGAGTCATGAGTACAAAATAAAATGCAAATCGACAATTTTTTTTCCTGCCGACCAAAAGTCAGATAGCCACCCTAAATCTCAGTTTAAGGAAATGACCGATCATGACCCTGATATTCTCATTTTATGGTTCATGAGCATGGGCTCTGTAATAAACAGCAGCTGGCACGGCCACAATGTAAATGAGGTGAGTGACGAGTCTCCACACTAACAGCTACAGAAGGCTCCCATCAGTCATGTGATCTGAGCTGTGCCTCTGATTGGGCGAACTAATAATAGGATATCTTCTAAACTTCAATAAAAAAGTTAAAAAAGTTCAATAAAAAAATTCACCCCCTGTAAAGTGTGTGCTGTTAGTGACATTAGCAATCCAGACAGGAAACATGTTTTTGTACCAGGCTGTAAACATGTTTATTTCTGCTACAAAAACAGCTTTTTTGTATTGGTATTTACCAGCCTCAAGTGAACTCTCAAGCCAACTGCAGATTCTCGCACTTCTACATTATCTTATATTTTTAAACTGGAAGTTACTGCTTGGTCATGAGGAATCTGTGAAACCCTGAGATTATTTCCTATAAACCAGTGACAAGTTCTCACAGTGCTGTTTAAGGAAGCAGTGTTAGCTTGATCTACATAAAACAACAATATTCCAGCGTGACTGACACTAAAACTATCGTTGACTCTGAGACTCTCAGGATAAAGCAGCCTGCATTAGTCAGACAATGAGGATACAGAGGAAATTAGGTAAGAGAATCTTAGATAGAACTTTAATCCTGTAAGTGTTTTTGGAAATAAGATGCTTTCCGTCTCTAACCCTCAGGGTTAGATGTAAACATACACCGTATTACATGTTAACTTACAGTATGTGTAAACTGCACAATGGTCCATCTCCACTCACCTTTTATCTCCATTTCAATAAGCTCATTAAAATAAAAAAATTACATTTTCTCTCTCAAGGGGTAGATTAAGGCTCATTACCTGATCAGTTCAATCCTTTTAGCTCCTCGTAGGCCATATGGGGATTTAATTTGCCCCAAAGCCTTCTGCTGCATGCCAATCTTTAAAAAATGCATCTTTTTATTGGAGCGAGCAGCAGAGAGTTGAGTGGTGTAGCTGTTAGCTTGATGAGTGTGAGGAAGAAGCAAACATGTTTCCTATCATTGGTCAACCTTCGCTGTTAGTTTTTCTGATCTTCGCACAGATCTGCCAGGCTCGAACATTTCCAAGGCTCCTCAACAAGATCCTTTTTTACTCCTTACATGATGCCAGGCTCTTAGTATCACTCTTCATAGTGTAAATTGGTTTTATGCAGCACCAGAGCCAATGATCTATCAGGGACACACTGATGGTTTTGGCATCAGTGTTCTCACTTAATGGTCAAGGTGACCAACCTGCCAAAAAGCTGATTTGTACTCTTCTGTGTCTCAGCACTCAGGTTGCCAGCTTTTCTCCTCTGATCTCTTCCAGGGAAAGTGAGAGGGGAGGGTGTTGCTCAGTCATACATGGGCGCCTCAGTCTGGTCCCTGTGATCCAGACTCAGACACCCTGAAGAGCCCCTCGTTTTCCTCCTTCACTGCCACCATCCCTGCGGCCTCCTCGTCCTCAGCTCACACCCCGTAGAAGGTGGACGGGCCGACTCTCTACTCACCTGAGCGCCGTCCGATAGGTGAGGGCGGCGAGGGCTGGGCTGTCATTGGCTGACTTCTGGTGAGAGTGCGATGCGGATTGGAGGATGTCGGGGGACTGGGATGAAGACCTGTGTAAGAAGGCGCTGGTGTTGGTGGAGGAGCTGTGCTTCAACTCCCCGAGGGGCTACAGCCAGAGTGAACGCTGCCAGGAGTTCAGCTACCTGCTGAGAGGTCGCAACAGGCAGCTCGACACAGGTAACTCACACACTTGGAGACATAGTCTGTGAACTTTTTCAAAAAACCATGAGCATAAAAAAATACACTTTAAGGTATTTAGGGATAAAAAAGTGTTTGATCCCTAGTGCTGATACTACCTTTGCTACCACTGGGCTCCAAGTCACCCTACACCCTGATGTTCAGCAGCAAAAGCCAACACATGAATATTACAGGACAACAGATTTAGGTTGAAAACGCAGAAGCATCATTGCGTTTTGGCTTCTCATTTATGTTAAAACAGCATTTCAGTCAACCCAAAAAGCAAACCTTTGAAAACAACCTTCAGAGTGGAATTTTTCTGAAATGCCATTTCACCGTTGCCGTGTAGCAGCAAGACAGAGTTTTCAGTGGAAACTCATCGTGCTTGTGCTGCTGAATCTGTTGATGGCCTTTAAACAAAATATGTATTTGTTGCTCCACTTGTGCTATCAGCAAAGAAACATTCAATATGAACGCCAGGCCACCTCTAATTCAACCTAGGTGAATGGCTTGTATATTTATATCACCATCTACTAATTTCTTTTCAGTGGGTTTTTTTAACTTAGGTGAAACTTTGTGAACCTTTGTTGCGTACACAAGGCTAAAGTAGGCAGATTTAATAAAGTAAAAATGCAGTAGAAATTCTGACAACTCACAATCCCTTTACGAACTGTGCTGTTTTCACCAAATTGCCTCTTCTGGCCAATCAGAGCTCAGTAATACAGAGCCAGCTGGTTTTCCATTTGTAAAAAATCTAATCAAACTTTTTTGTCACAGTGACAAAATTTAAATGCAACTTAAGGAATTGGACTAGAAGTTTAGTCAAACCTAGATTTGACTGACACACCTATATAATGCGATTGCTATCGGACTGTGGTTGGATTCAACAGGACTCAGCAGGTCTCGCTACGTCTCAATGTTCAGCACATGCAAATTACAGGCAGAAAAGAAGGTATATGACTGTCATAAATAGGGTTGTTGTGCTTAAAGACAACAAACAAATACAATCTTGGCCCATAGTCTGCTTCTATATCGGCACGTAAACATAGATTCCTGTTCTCTACGATCGAGACCACAGTCGGGAACGTAAACAAACAGTGCTAGTGATAGATGGTGAGCGAGTCTTTATCACGTCCAACAGCAACTAACCAGATTGGTGAGACTTGCAAAACTTTTGTAGCTCGTAAAGAAAGTTCTGGACACATTCAAGTTTCTACCTAATGATGATGTTAGCTGAATGTCAAAGTTCTTTCTGACAGGTTTATAAATGTTTCATCAATCCATCCACTGGGCAGCCTAACAACACCTTCCCCAGAGCTGTGCCTCCAGCATGGCTAAAAAACCAACCGTGAGACGTGCCTCACCTGAGCTTTCAGAAATACTTCAGGATCCACTGTCAGAACAAAGACTGTGGTTGGTGTAAGGCTCAGATATTCCTTCAAATACTTTCTGCAGAAACACAGACCCCATCTGGCTTCAATGATTTCCACCTTTACAAACGACTGCAATTGAATTAGACTTAAATTTTTTATTAACCAATCTGCAGAGGAAACTTAAAATGGTTTGTCTTACAGACAGTGAGACAGATACTGAGAAGATTTTGGGGATGAATTAAAGGAATTGATTACAGGAGGGATCTGCTGCAGGAAAGTTCCAGTTTTCCTGGAACACGTTAAAGGTTTCTCATGTTTAAACATAGTTAGAAGAACTGTGCACTCAGGACAACAAACCATGAAATATTCATCCGTGAGACTGAACTGATCAGGACGTACGAGTCCATCTCATGTCTTTTGTGAACCTCAGCAGAGTCTCGGTGGATCCTGGAATTGTTATCTCAGAGCTGAGTTATAAATATGTATTTATATATCTCCTACCCGGAGTAGATGCATCCTGCTGCATTGTGGGTTGAGAATTGTGTGTGGCTTCCCATTGAAGCATTTGGAAGTGCAGTGTGCTGTTATGCAGATTAGCATGGATATCTGTGGCTCAGTGTAGATTAGCTTGGATTGGCTGTACGTTGCCTCTGGAGCTTTCGGTTGGCGCTGTGCAGAAATGTCACGCCGTGGTTTTAGGCGTTGGCCCCTTCGCTTACAAGCTGTGATTTTCGGTGTGTGCTGACGGAAGTCTGCGAGCCCTCCCAGGAGTGCCGCCGCCGCCGAAAGCTGTCAGAGGATAGCTTGTGTAAGCAGCAGCCGAGATGTGTTTGATGTGGAGCGGTGTAGGACTCCCAGCGGGCTTGCATCAGTCGCTGATTGACAACGAGTCTCGGTCCCTCTTTATGGCGCTCTTCAGAGGCCTCCTACCCATCTGCCTACCCGCCCGCTGACTCGCTCTTTTATGCTCCGAGGATTAGCGATGGATCTTTGGCAGGATCAGTGCTCAGGAAGGTGCAGCAACTGCCCTAAAGAGAGACAAATGGAGGCGAGCGGTTTGGCCCCCGACCGTCCCCCGCACACGTTTGATCACAGCTGTGTCTTATCAGCGCACCCTGATCTGCCAACCGCACACAACCTACTACTCTACCTCCTTGCTTTGTTTTTCCCCTCCGAATCAATACATTAACCTTTCCCATCCTAAACCCCTCCCCTCCAGAGGTTTCCCTGTAAATCATTGTCAACTTGTTTTCCTCCATCTTTCTCTTCCTTTTTCCTCCACTAACACCTCTCTGATTTTTTTTACACTTTCACACATGCCTGGTTCTATTGACTTTATCAACCATCCTTCCTCCTTCTTCCTCTTCCTCTCAGCCTGCATGTCCGTTTCAACATGTGCACCAATCTGTTCTCAGCCCCCCCCTCCAATCCGTCTATCAGCCGGCCATTCTGTGGCTTGGATTGTTGTCGCCGTGACTCCATTTCTCTTCATCACTTCTCTTCCTCCACGTCTGTCTCGTCTTACCTTCCTCCGTTCTCCCTTTCCTTCCCTCACGCTCCTTCACTCCACCCTCCTCGTCTCCGTCGTCACGTTCTCCCTCCCTGCCTTCCCATTTTCTCTCCATTTCCCACCTCGCGTGCTCGCGTTCCACGGTGACAGATCGATGTCCCCTCGCCCCCATTCCCCCCTCCAACCCTCCGCGGCCCCCCAATCATATCTTTTGAACAAGTGCTGATTAATGACCTACACAGACTGATGAATAATTCAGCAAAGAGAGAGCGAACGAGGAGGGAGAGGCAGGGAAGGAAGGAAGTGAGGAAGGAGGTGATCTTGGCGGCGGGGTCGACGAACAAGGAGAGGAATAAAGTGAAGACGAGCTGAGGCAGAGAGCATGGGAAAAGAAATGACAGCGAGGAATGAGGGGTGTTTAAGGGGATTAAATAGAGGAGAGAGTGAAAGGGAGGGTGAGAGAGAGAGAGGAGACGAACCAGGCTCCAGAAGATATACCCTTGGGCTGGAGGATTGGCTGCTGTTTTCTTGTTTTCACTCATTTGCTCTCAGTCTTCTTCTTGTCAGCCTGTAACAGATAAAATTTCAATCTTTGTTGTGTGACTTAACAGTGTTTATGTCTTTCTCATGCCCAGAAAGATGCTCTGAACTGTAGTAAATCGAAGGAAATGTGGGTTAAAGGAAAGGAGGTCTTTGTGTCAATTTGGTGGGGGGGCTCAGGAAATGGTTCCCTTTCACAATAAGACGTTTTCAATTGAAACCAGACAGATGTGACTGTAAGTGTGCAGGGTAAACAAATCTGCACGCTTTCTTTGGTCTGCTTATGACCGATGAATACTCACATTCTCTGCTCTGATTGGTCCTTTTGTTAAGACAACCATCAGACTCGCAACGCGCTATTTATAAAAAGACTTCAAATGGCTCAGGATGGTTATAAATATTCATTGTATATTTAGACTTTTTATTTATAAAGATCCATGGAATATTTAAAGCTTAGTGACTAATTTATGAATTCATCACAGAGTTACGTATTATGAGATCTGACACGTGTGGATCTGAGGAGAACTCCAAAAGTTCCCGAGCTGACGTGGAGGCTGGAGCTGTCCGGCAGTGTGGTGCTGAAACTGTGCTTTTTCTGAGTCTGTGCACTTGATCATCTGGATGAGTCATCCTCAGTCCTGCTAAATACCAAAATCTACATTCCTCCAATGCACACACATACACACACAGAGTCGCTGAGCTCTCACAGATTAAAAGCTAATAACCATGAGGAAACGCTGGCTGACATTGCACAGAGACGTCACTGTGTGTATTTGTGACCGATGAATCCCTCTCCTCTCTTCTCATCCCGCTGCTCTGTAGAGATCTCCGTCAGTCTGCTGTCGGTCATCGTGACATTCTGCGGCATCGTCCTCCTCTCCGTCTCCCTCTTCGTCTCCTGGAAGCTCTGCTGGCTGCCATGGCGGGACAAAGAGGGCGGAGGTCTCAGCCTCACGTCGGGGCTGCTGCCCGGAAGCGCGGGAGTCGGAGGCCTGGGGGGCGCGGGAGGGTCGTCGCTCCTTCCCCCACTCCTGCAGAGGAAGGATGGACACTCCTCATCCTCGCTCTACCCCTCACTGGGCCAGCAGGGACACCCACATTTCTCTGACTTGGTGGGGCTGGAGAGTGGGGGGGTCGGGGGTGTGGTTGGAGGGCCTGAGACTCAGGAGCACTCGTACCTGGACATGGACTCGTACCCCAACAATGCAGGTAAGAAGAAAGAAACCACACACACCTTTATGTTCTAATACACTCACTGCACTCTGAATGCAACACATTCATCTTTGCTACAGTTTGATAAATGCTGGACATTATGCAACACACAAACAGGTTTTATTTCTACATTTAAAAAATATAACTCTCTCAGTCTGTGATCGAGTATTTTAGTGGAGAAATTAACCACTCTTGGAATTTTAAAACCAAAGCAGCCTGTGCCTTTGAGCATTTGCTTATTTCTTGTTGTTAAGAATACAAGGGCTGGCATTAAAACACACACTGCCTGCCCAAAAAAAGTCACCACCTGGATTAAACTAAGCAAAAAAAATGTGGTGGGGAAAAAAAAATTCCTGAAATCAAATCAAAGAAAAACAACAGTAGAACTCAGGAGTATATTTAATAGTGTAGGTTTATGATTCTTGTGACTATTGGTCCTTTTCCACTGACCCGTCTTAGCCCTACTCTACTCGACTCTACTCTGTTTGTGTTGCGTTTCCATTAGCGTGGTACCACACGTCAGACGCCAGTTTTTAGTACCTACTCTACCTTGGTTCCAAGCGAGCTGAGCCGATACTAAAAGGTGACGTCGACGGACTGCAGGTCACTCAATGGTCAGAGAATGTCGTCTCCGCAGCCTCTGACTCTGTACAAATCGCTTACAACAGGCAAACAACATATGACATACAACACTCAATTGCACCCCCTAAGCTTTTGTGCATTACTATGATGCCAAAACCTACAGAAGTCAAAAAGACTAAAGTGAATTCGGAAAAGAAAATTCGGAATTTGAGCTTCATGTCCAATTAATAGTTTATTTCTCAATAATCTACTACCACAGTTTTTTTCAGATCATCTCCAAATTGAACATGTGTAAACGAGACACATTGATGCTGAAAAGTTATGAAAGAATTTTCTGTAACTTAATGGGCGTGGCCAGGGTAGGTGGCTAAAGTTGATGCTTTTTTTTGCCATCATGCAAACCTGAATTGTTTTTATGCGCAAGGTTGGAGCTACATGTACTCAGGCGAGGGCCCATTTATCGCTGCTTCTGGCTTTAATTTTCATATTCTACTTTGAGAATAACTAGTATAGCTAGCTGTAGCTCCTTATTTTTGTGTTGTGCAGCCATACGTTGACTCGGAGCAGGGTGTTTTCATTATTCCAAGTCAAATGTTTCCTTTGCTGCAGCCGAACGATCCTCTTTCATGTCTCTGTGTTGTTTTCCTTTCATGCTGGTTTATGTTTAGCTATTGCACATATATTGTCTCACTAACCCCCTCTCTTTGCTCTTTCAAATTGTAAAATCAATGCTATACAATCAATCCAATCAATGCTGCCAACCCTGCATCACAGGAAAAAAAAAAAAAACACACACATCCCTCTTAGCCGCTGCAACATCTGAAGCCTGAGGAGCACAAACAAAAGAGACATGTGAGTCATCAAGGATTGTTTTTCTGCTCTGTCAGGGACTCTGAAGCTCAGTACGACATCTCCAGATGTCCCCAACTCAGAGGGGGGAGCCCAGCCTCATAAAGACCTGCCCAACGCTCATTCTCAGCAGCAGGTCACCGCAAGGTTAGTATCAGTGTTCACTACGTGTGTATGTGTGTGTGTGTGTGTGTGTGGGTTTACAGGAGAGAGCATTGTTCCATAAATGAAGTGATTGCTTTTCAGTTTTTAAGTGGTACAAAGACGTGGGAGTCATTTCAAAGTGGTCATAAGAGGAAAATTGAATGACGAAAAATGATAGTAAACAAAGAAAAGGACTTCACCACCGATGGAGACCGTAGCGGCAGGATGATGCTGCTTTAATGAAGTCTTCTCCCTCCAGATGATTCTCCTCTTTATTACAGATTTTCAAATTAAAGGTCAAACTAGGGAATTAGATCACATGTCTCACAAGTTATTTGATGTTACAACGTTCACTGATTGACAGCTCTGTTGATCAATGTGGGCTCCTGCATTGAAGAGGAACAGCGAGGAAAAACACAATCACTCACAGGAGACTCGATGAAGTTTGCATAACCTTCAGTGTCTGCTGTAAATCAATAGGAGAATCTGTTAGGCTGTGGACTGTGCTGACCTCTGGGATCTTAAGTTAAACATGTGTTTTGGTGGTCTGAACATTTTCGACATCAGTCCCAGAGCTCCTCCACACGGACTGAGACACAGAGGAGCTAATTTGGCTTTTGATGTTAAAATTGTGATGAAATGGTTGTGTGTTGTCCACATTAATATGCAGTCAGCTGCTAAATTTGCTGTTGCATGAGCAGACAAACAGGGTAGTAGCCTATGATGAGCAAAAATAAGAAGTGTTGGCCTCTAAATCTGATGTTTGTATGGAAGTTTGGAAGAAGCTACCCAGTTACCCAGCTCTGAGCAACGATGCTGATGAATAATGGACAAATTCAGTTTTGTTTGGAGAGTTTTCTTCCATTAGATATGTATCGTATAACAGATCATGTGCATTTTTTAACCTACTGGTGCATCTGATAGAGCTGCTGTACACACTCGTCTATATTATTGTCTTTTGCTGAGTGTGTATGCGATTATGTGCTGCACCTCTTACTCAATACTCACCTGAAGGCTCTTCTGTGTTTGTTCAGGCCTAAGCCCATGACTCACCAGCTCTCCAGTCCTGATTTCCACGAGGAGAAGGAGCAGGTAACCAGCATTGGGCAGATCAAACCGGAGCTCTACCGGCCTAAGGGCGACCAGGGTGACGGCAAACCGGGCGACAACTGCGGCAAGATCAGCTTCCTCCTGCGCTACGCCTTCAAGTAAGTCAGCAAGTTTGAGCTGGAGCCTACGCGCTCTGTCGGCATCTGGGTAAATTTGAATCTTATCTAAAAGAAATCTCACCGCCGCAACTTTGCAAATTTCGAGAAAGTATAGACTGCAAAGAAAGTGGAGCAGGTGGAGCTCAGACGCTGGACAAACAACAGCTCTGTGTGCACATGGATTCATCTCCAGGCTGTTACTGTTCCGTGCTCTCAAAGTGAAAACCACACGCAATGTCTCTGACTCAACTTTAACACCGTTAGGTTGACACGTGAAACACAGCGTTGACCTCAAATACACTCAAACCACAGAGCTGTTCACACCTGCACGTGTTATGTGACCCTGGACTCTCCAGAGGAAAACTGATAGATTACTTCCTCTCAGGGTGTCAGTCAGCAATTACATCCGTTTGTAGCCAAATGGTGTTAGGATGACAAAAATATTTCGTGAGCAACAATTGTTAGAATTTGGCACGTCACTAATGTCATGATTTATACAATTCAATGAACATTTCAAATGTTTTCCAAATGCTACAACACAATCAACGCATTCACTTACATAAATCGGTGCCCAACGAATTGTCTGAGGGCCTGTTAGTCAGACGGCCCAATGGCCAGAAGGCCTGTTAGTCAGAAGTCAAATTACAAAGACAATCAAAAGGTCCATGAGTCAGATGGCCCTTTAGTCAAAAAAATCTACAAGTTAAAAGGTCCATAAGTGAGAAGCCAAGTTGTCAGATAAGTAAAAGAAGGATTGGTCAGAAAAACCAGAAGGCCTATTAGTCTGAAGGGTCGTTAGTCATTAGGCTCATGAGCGAAAAGGCCTAATAGTCAGAATGCCCACTAGACTGATGGCCAATTGGTCAGAAGGCAAAATAGTCAGGATGCCTGTTAGTCTGACGATAAGAGGGGCCCATTAGTCAGAAGGCATTTTAGTCAGAGGGCCAGTGAGTCAGAAAATGAGAAGTTGTTAGTCAGAGAGCCTGTTAGTTGGAAGGCCGATTTGTCAGTAGGCCTACGAGTCTGAAGTCCAATTAGTCAAACAATCAAAAGGCCCATTTGTCACGAAACCCATTTGTCAGAGGGTCTGTTGGTTAGTAGGCCTTTTAGTCAGAAGGCTAATTAGTCAGGATGTCTGTTAGTCAGAAACTAAGAAGGTATGTTAGTTATATGGCCCCTTAGTCATACAGCTAATCATTCACAAGGCCTTAGTCATACAGCTAATCATTCACAAGGCCTTAGTCATACAGCTAATCATTCACAAGGCCTGTGGGTCAGAAAATGAAAAAGCCTGTTAGCCAGAGGGGACATCAGTCAGAAGATCAGAAGCTCCATAAGTTAGAACATGACTAAGAGGCATGAATTTCAAATGAATCTTCCGACTAACAGGCCCTCTGACAATAAGGGAACCATTCAACAACACAGCTTTGCTTCTGGTCAGAATTTATTTTGACTGAAAACGAGAATGATGAAATAATTCTGATGTTCTCCTCAGAATTTTCAATATTTCAAACCTGAAAACCGTTTGTTGAATCTGAAACTGAGTGAAACAGACTCTCCTCTCGTCTCCAGTGAACATTGTAGAATCTGTTTTCACATTACTCTGATTTTAGGCCTGCAAACAGCCACAGACAGTCTGGGAAAACATCTTTGAGCATGTATATTTCCAGCTGAAAATTGTCAGCTAACATGCCACCAGCATGAGAGGGAGAGGCGACTTGTTGTCTCTATTTTTGTCTTGTTTGTTTATGATAATATCGCTGTAATGTTCCGGCCTGAGAGTGAAGGAATAAGTTAAAGTCTGTTTATTTTAAGCAATCTGTTGCAGAGATTTCTGTACTTTTATTTCGCTTCTTCCTCGACTCTCTGTTGAATACTCTCTGCTGAAGTACGTAATTGTCGGACACCATGCTGTGAGGCCTCAGCGTGGAGAGAGTGTGTGTTTCACTGTGAGAGTGTGTACTGTAACTAATGCTTTTTGTGGGTTGTGGAGAGGAGAGTGTGTGTGTGTGCTGCTCTTGTTCTGGATGTGTGTCTGCGGGCTCAGCTGGCAGTCCCCCCCCATTTCTTCGTGGCCCGACATGTAGAAACATTACAACCGGCGAAAGTGCTGATGATCAGAAAAGAAAGGGAGCGAGAGGCTGATTCGGTCATGAATTATAAATGACGAGTCACTTAAACAGCATCCCTGTCAACACATAATAACACCAGAGTGTGTTATGGCTGCAGTTTCAGATTCAGAGGATTAGCAGGGGAGCCGGACAGAGAGCGAGGTTAATGATTAAAACCGTTCCTTTCACCTTTTTTTCAAATTCGAGGTCAGGCGATAATTTCAGCTCAGTCACTTTAGAGCTGCCTGTTGTTCCACTGGAGGGAAACGTTTTTAGCAAGGCAACATTATTCGCATGCACCTTTCAACAACAAGCTATTCAAAGTGTTTTACATAAGACAGGAAGCATTAATTAGTTAAAAATAGTTCCGAGTGGGAGTGATGAAGGATTAGAGAAGAAAGGTTAGAGCTGGAGCTGCATGAGGAGTGTGTGAGCGTGTGTGTGTGTGTGCACAAAGGTAGAGGTGTGCTGGCACTGTGACTGTGATAAGATTGGTATGTTAATGCATGAGCCCCCGTTGTTGGGAGTGTAACAGTCGGAACAACAATGTCAATCTTCTTCAGATCCTCTGGGAGAGCCATTTCTATTGACAAGCCCATTAAAAGCTGACACATTTCCTCTGTGGGAATAACAGGTTGCTTTCGGGCATTGTCTGCCAGGAATAAGGCCGTGAATTTCGCTCTCTGCTCGAGCGTTAATAGGTATACTCTCTGCAGCACGCCTCACGGAGTGTGTGAAACCTCGGCTTTGGCCTGAGCTCACGTCTTGAGAAACGTGCAAGAAGTAAAACCTGCAGAGTGATGTGTCTTTTTTTTCTTCCTGTTGTTTTCCTTCTGGTATTTACACCTCACAATAAAACCAGATTAACAGTCACTAGAAGCATATTTAAGCAGGTCAGGGTTTTCTCGTTAAAATATTTATCTGGCCTGGCTGCAAATGTAATTTCCTCCTGTAATTCGTCCTGTGCATCATCTCCCTGATTCGCTGTGATTGCAGGGCGGGCTTGTTTATCCGATTGCCATAATTGGATGTGATTCAGAGGTAAACACGTGTCGAGATTGGCCACGGTCATACTGTCAACGAGCGTGTCTTGCCTGGTATACGCGGACAGTATGCTGTTTAACTGTCAGGGTCGCTGTTGGCGTTTGCCCCTTGTGTCCCTCCCCTGCCCCAAAGTCCATGCCGCTGTCCTATAGCAGCTAATGAAGTGCTGACACACTGATTAACAGGCAGAGACACAGTCTAACGAGGTCTGATTAAAGGCCTCCAAGCTGTCTTCATCTTCATCTGCTAATTAAATACATAATAAATGGTGCAGGAATCGCAGCCATGACTCTAAACGGCGAATCTCGATGTAAAGATGAGCATACTGTGTGTGTTTTAGTGTTTCTATTTTAGTTTGTTTATATCTGGTGACTAAAAATATGATGCAGAAATCTTTGCAGAAAATGTGCTTTTCTTTTCTGATGTTAAATCGCAATCACAATAGTCAACTTTATGCTCATGTATGATATGGAATTTGACTTATAATCATAACAAAAATACACAGTTGATTAGCTGAGGAGGAAGCAACAATGTTGAGGATTTATCACTTTTTAATCAGTTATTAGGCCTTTTAGTGGGTTAAAGACAACAGCTAAGAAAATCATTGGAAAATAGCTGTAAGGCAGGGTCTGCAGGGATATCCAAAATAAAAAAGTCAACTTTCACCGGAATGAATCAGAGCTGAGTCAGAGAACGTGAGTCCCCCCTTTTTTTTTTGACGTCAAATGAGGTCCATCCATCCATCTTCTTCCGCTTATCCGGGTCGGGTCGCGGGGGCAGCAGCCTAAGCAGGGAAGCCCAGACTTACCTCACCCCAGCTACTTCGTCCAGCTCTTCCCGGGGGATCCCAAGACGTTCCCAGGCCAGCCGAGAGACATAGTCTCTCCAGCGTGTCCTGGGTCTGCCCCTGGGTCTCCTCCCGGTGGGACGTGCCCTGAACACCTCACCAGGGAGGCGTCCAGGAGGCGTCCTCACCAGATGCCCGAGCCACCTCATCTGGCTCCTCTCAACGCGGAGGAGCAGCGACTCTACTCCGAGCTCCTCCCGGATGGCCGAGCTTCTCACCCTATCTCTAAGGGAGAGCCCAGCCACCCTGAGGAGGAAGCTCATTTTCGGCCGCTTGTACCCGCGATCTTGTTCTTTCGGTCACTACCCAGAGCTCATGACTCACGACCCTGGTAAGGTCTATTCTGGGGTACTGGAGAGGAGGGTCCGTCGGATAGTCGAACCTCAGATTCAGGAGGAGCAATGTGGTTTTCGTCCTGGCCGTGGAACAGTGGATCAACTCTATACCCTCAGCAGGGTCCTCGAGGGTGCATGGGAGTTTGCCCAACCAGTCCACATGTGTTTTGTGGACTTGGAGAAGGCATTCGACCGTGTCCCTCAGGGAGTCCTGTGGGGGGTGCTCTGGGAGTACGGGGTGTCGGACCCCTTGTTACGGGCTGTCCGTTCCCTGTACGACCGGTGCCAGAGTTTGGTCCGCATTGCCGGCAGTAAGTCGGACTCGTTTCCAGTGAGGGTTGGACTCCGCCAGGGCTGCCCTTTGTCACCGGTTCTGTTCATAACCTTTATGGACAGAATTTCTAGGCGTAGCCAGGGTGTCAAGGGGGTCCGGTTTGGTGACCTCAGGATTAGATCACTGCTTTTTGCAGATGATGTGGTCCTGTTGGCTTCATCAGACCGTGACCTTCAACTCTCACTGGATCGGTTCGCAGCCGAGTGTGAAGCGGCTGGGATGAGAATCAGCACCTCCAAATCTGAGTCCATGGTCCTCAACCGGAAAAGGGTGGAGTGCCCTCTCCAGGTCGGGGATGAGATCCTGCCCCAAGTGGAGGAGTTTAAGTTAAGTCAAATGACGTGTTGTTGGAAAAAAACCAAAACATTTTAAATAGCTATACTGAAAACAGACTCTCATTCTTCTAAATTTTTGCCTTTTTGTGTTGTACAACATTTGGTATAAATGAATGACTCATTCTTCAGCCAGTATCAGACAATGTGAA
Organism: Thalassoma bifasciatum; assembly: GCA_008086565.1. Classification (NCBI taxonomy): domain Eukaryota; kingdom Metazoa; phylum Chordata; class Actinopteri; order Labriformes; family Labridae; genus Thalassoma; species Thalassoma bifasciatum. Next base: position 41,432 of record RPOG01000451.1, read on the forward strand.
GAATTAATATACAAAAAAAACTAACCTGCAACGTGCTCTTTGAAGAAATGTTTAACAGCTGATGATGTCAATGGGCGGAGATTTATTGTGGAGCTATTATTGGCTCGTACGTTTTTCGTCCGTGGTTTAATAGATATGTTTATTGCAGGGAATCAGAGTAAAATCAAGAGAACTGTGTGGAAGATTATTCATGAGCTCAGCTCCGACCAGACTTTGTACATCTGTGCGTACTGTGCTTACATTTAACATCGCTGATAGTGCAACCATGAAACAGCTGCAGGGATGACACACTCACTGATACAAACACACACACACAAACACTCACACACATGCTATTTTGGCTCTTCCTTGCTTCAGAGAGACAGCACCTCCCACGCTATTATGTGTGCACAAAGCCTGCAAAAGGTGTGTGTTTATGTGTGTGTGTGTGTGTGTGTGTGTGGGCTGAACCTGTCTGGGTCTCGAAGGGTGTTAGTGTAAATTTGCACGACCCCGGCTTTGAAAGGCTTTTTTTAACGGCATGTGAGATTCTAATGGGGTTTGATCTGTGTGTGTGTGTGTGTGTGTGTGTGTGTGTGTGTGTTTGTGTGTGTGTGTGTGTGTGTGTGTGTGTGTGTGTGTGTGTGTGTGTGTGTGTGTGTGTGTGTGTGTGATAGTACGGAGCAGCTGGTGGTGAAGATCCTGAAAGCTCTGGACCTGCCAGCGAAGGACGCCAACGGCTTCTCCGACCCGTACGTGAAGATCTACCTACTGCCAGACAGGAAGAAGAAATTCCAGACCAAGGTAAGCCCCGCCCCCTCCTGCTCCTCGCTCACCTGTGTCCTCAGTGAGCGATCAGCCGAGTGTTTATGCTGCGGCTGTTTCTCATGGCCTGTTTCGTGCCTCCTCATGGGAAATCATTACAGTTCCACTTATGTAATCTAATCTAATCTGGGGCATAATTTTCTCACAGTAATGTGCCTCTCTGCTCAGGAGTGTTCGTCTGCTGTTGGAGGACAGTTGAGTCAATATTTAAAGTTCATTTCAGTTCAGAAAAACTTACCCTTAGCCCTTCAGAAATCCTCCTGTCTCCAAATTTAGTCTCTGAGGAAAAACCTCAGGACTTAAGAGCTCACTGGCTCCACCAATGTGAGTCGGGTTTTTTCCTGAATATCACAGGTACTTTTTGTTCGCTGTTTGAAACGTCTCTCTTTTGGTTTCCTCCCTTTTGTGCGACCGTCTGCCATTCCCCACAAAAGCCTCTTCACTCCCCTGAAAAGAGTGAATGCTTCAGTCATCTGCATAATACGCCTCGTCTTTTGTTCGGAGTGAAGATGATTGTTTAATTTCAATCACATTCTCATTAACATGGGATTTTTACAGCACTCACATTTGCTGCTTCCATCCCCCCCAAACGGGTATCACCTATTCCAGAGAACGTCTCAATTTTTGTGTTTTTGGGTCTCCAAAGCGTTTCCATCGGCTGCATATTTTAATCCAAAGCTAACAAGTAATCATCAAGTGCTAATAAGCCGGAGTGACAGACCCACTCATGCAGTGGCCAAAGTCGGATTCGGAAAAGCAAGTGTGTGTCACATTTTAATTATCGCAGGCTTTATTGCATGACAGAGTTTATATTGAACGCTCTCATGGCAATTAAAATCCCGGTGACAAATCAACAAATGGTAGAAATGTTGTGCCTTTCTGAGATTGAAGCCAAATGAGGTTTTTCTACGTGTTAGAATATGATGAGCAGGAAATTACAGCTCGCTTCCCTCAGAGTGCTTTCTGTGATTTAAAATGATCGGTTTTATTTGACTGGTTTCAGATCCGGCAGACGGTGAAGGCAGAAAACCCAACTCTGTAAAAATGGAGGTGAAAACACACTTAGCCACATGAAATGCATTAAAAAATAACATAAATCCTACTGCTTGTGTTTGTCGTGGAAAGAATATATTACTCTTTAGGTCTTTATTTGATTCCTGCAGGTCTGATTTGATTCCAGCTCCTGTATGTGAAGTGAAACTTTATTTTCCCCTCCAGCTAAAGAACAAGGTTGGCTCATGTGCTTCAGGTTAATTAAGAAGCTCAAGGACATGTCGTGACCACCGCTCGGCCGTTTATCACATCTATCTATTTTTGCAGGGAAGTGGACTCGCTTAAAAGCATGACATTTACATGTAATAATGTCAGCACAGTAGGACCCAAGCTACAGGCTGTGAGCCAAAGCTTTTCTATTAAGAACAAGCTGCTGGTCGCTGTTTAGTTCTCATGTCACACAGATGGCAACAGAAAAAGCAGTGAGAGCTTTCTGAAGATGTTACTTTAGACATAAAATGAGGGAAACTTTTCAACTGTCCCCTAAATTCAGCTCCAGTTTTCTTCTCCACTGCATTCATCTTTTACTCTCCTGTTTTTTTGCATTTCAAACAAACGTAAAAAACCACAAGGTAAAATCTAACACCATGCTCTGTTCTGGAAACCCTGACCATGTTTGTTTGGTTTAAGAAATAGAGTAGCACTCTGTAAAGCAGGTAGAAAAATGTACTCCACTGTGCCGTGCATGGAATATGTTTTCATCGCAGCAAAAACATCGAAGTCTTTGAGGATTCTGGACGTGTTTGGAAAACAGCATAAAGTGTTGTCAGACAAGCTGCTGGGCTCTCAAGAATCTGGCTGGAGTTTTATGTTGGAGTAAACCTTGAGTCGTGTTTGTGCCTGGAATACAGTCGTCAATGCAGGAGGATCAAATGTAAAAGAGACGGAGAATTAGCCGTCTCCACCTTCATGTCGTTCCATGTTTGTTTACATTTCACAGCCAGCTCTGATGTTCTCTCTTTCTGAATCAGCATTAAGTCGTTTATGTTTTATGAACCATTGTTGGAAAGCATGCATCACTGATTTTATGCATTCTACTATTTTTTAGCCTCTTTGTCCTTTATTGGTACACACACGTGATGTTACTGTAACTGTTTTTCTCTCTCAGGTTCACAGAAAGACCTTAAACCCCGTATTCAACGAGACCTTTCAGTTCGGCGTGCCGCTGAATGAGCTACATTCCAGGAAGCTGCATTTCTCCGTGTACGACTTCGACCGCTTCTCCAGACATGACCTGATTGGCCAGGTCGTGGTGGACAACCTGCTGGACTTCAGTGAGGGCAGCGGGGACAAACCAGTATGGAGGGACATCGTGGAGGGCACAGCGGTAAGAATGAGAGTTTTCAAAAAAAGGCATTTTTCTGGAGAAGATGGTCACTTTGAATTTTACTCAAGAATTAAACCCAAGACCAACAATGTAACAACATCAGGTGCATCTATCTGGTCATAATATACCATAAAAAATACTTTTCATCAAAATATTCCAAAGTACAACAAGCAAAGCGAAGTACTCTTCTTTTACGGCTACATATATGTCTTATAAAATGGAAAAGTATCTTTGGCGGACTCTATGGTAAGGCTCAAAAATTAGTGAAAAATCAGAGAATTATTACAAAGACTGATGACTTTCTAAGTGATATTGAAAAAGCCACATATCTAGATTTATGCCTGATAATAACTGTGACTTGAAATGAGATTATTAGCAGCCAAATAAGTTATTTCTAAATAATATTCCTCAGAGTCCCAGTCAGGTCAAGTAGGACCAAACTGATTTACAACATGTTGAAGTTTCTATGACAACACCACACCGGCTGATGAAGTTTAGCAGTGAGAAGAGAGACCTGTGTTTTTCCTCTGCTGAAAATTGATTCTGTGATTTATTTAGTATTAATAGTGTGAACAGCACCTGGACTGTCTGGCAGAAACAGAGCAGAAGAAAGCTTAACAGGAGAGTGATAAAGCATGGGCTAAAACATAAGCTAAAGACTAAAACGCAGGTGTAGCTGTTTGTGATAATGTTCATTCATGTCCACATGCAGCAGTTATTCTGCAGAAGACTCTTCAAACCTGAGTCTATCAATAAAATGAAGAGCCAGGTTGCATTTGCTCTGCTTGGTGAGGTTGGAGTTGGTAGATGAGCACTGGTAGGACATAACCAGGATTCACTAACGTTACATTATACAGACATGTCTCAGAGCACCAGGCCGTGAACTTACGGGCTTTTTAACTGTGTGAGTTTACAAAGTTTTCCTGTAGTCACATTTCAAAACAACCGCACTTTGTAACTGTTAATAAATACATTATCTCGTCACATTTTATCAAGCTAAAGTCCATTTTCTTTGGTAGACCCGTTCTTTTGACACGTGAGCCTTGTCCAGAGAAGGTTGTATCAATAATTACAAATAATAGTTTGTATATTTTACCCCTGAAATACTAGTGTCGGGTGAAAATCACTTGAATACATGACTGTTGAAAAAACATGGGCTGACCCAACAACCTACGCAACTCTGAGGGTACAATGAATATCACATGACCACAAAGGCGTGGATTAAAACCACTCGACGTTGACGTTCTAGGCTTATTAAATCTAAATGAAGTTCAGAATCAAAGCAAGCGACCAAAGCTATGGAGCACATCAGACGAAGATGCAGTGTTAGCTGTAACTAAAAATAACTTTAAAAGATTAATCATCTTGCTGTTAGTCATCAGTTTTGCAACCATTTGAAAACTCCTCATAGGAGCTTTAAATCGAATTGAAATAACTCAATATTAAAAGAGCCCAGTTTCATACTTTGATTCAGCTTTAATCATGCGGTCTCTAATCTGCTGATCACTGAATTAAAATCCAATAAGAATATTTCTAGACGCTCAGATTAGATTTCTGCTGACTCTGTGGTCCAAAATGAAAAACTCAAACAGGAAATCAATGGAGTTGAAATTTATCTTCAAATCATCTCTGAAAGATTCAGATGAGAAAATGGAAAACGCAGTTGCAAAAGTTTCTGAAATAGAAAAACTTGAATTGTACGAATTTAAATTTAAACCTATAATTTCAGATAAACGGGTTCAATAAAATGTTCCAAACTGTACAGATATTTCAATCCCAGAGTTTTATATGATGGCTCTTTGCTTTTGTAAGACTCACAGGAAATCGTGCGTGTTGTTTAAAGATCATAAACTGAACAGAGAGGATGAACAGAGCATTATGGGTCTTTCTCTGCAGTACAGTTTGAGTCAGTCGCTTAATGTCAGTATGAAGCGGAGGAGAGTCTAGAAAGATTACTGGAAGGGCACCGCTGCCCACATCCAAACTTTTTATTACGCTGCATCCAAGTAGATTTATATGAAATATTCATAGAGCGCTATTAGCAAATTAGACAGAGCGAAGTCTTAAAAAAATTGGCATGGATGTTTCATTTATTAAATAAGTTTAAAGCATTAGCCTCTTGGCGTTATTTCACTGTTTCACTCGGGGAGGTATTGATTAGCGAGGCTCAAAGGCACTAAGGAGTCATCAGGCCACACTGTGACCTGAATACCAGCGGTGTCATTACACTGCGACCGCAGGCGGAGAGAGCAGATCACTGAATGGAGAGAAATAAAAAGCCCAGAGAATCATCACCTCTCCTTAACACTTTTCTCCACTCCAGGACATGGACGGATTGGCATATGATTCATTTACTGTGACGGCGTTTCCCCTGCGCCTAAACGCTCTGCCCGTCCGCATTAGGACGTCTGCTGTCACCGCCGTCACTCACAGATGTAGCTTTTTCCAGCCATAGAGCGTCAAACTAGAGGATGTCTGTCTGTTAGTGTTCTTCCTTTCTGACACACATTGTCCCAGCTCTGTTTCTGATTTGAGTGTGTTTGTTTGTGTGTGTGTGTTTTTGACTCACAGGAGAAAGCTGATCTCGGGGAGCTTAATTTCTCGCTGTGTTACCTGCCCACTGCAGGCAGGCTCACGGCCACAGTCATCAAGGCCACCAACCTCAAAGCCATGGACCTCACCGGTTTCTCAGGTGAGGGATTAACACACACACGTGCACTCACACACACTTTACAGCTGCTCAGAAAACACACTGTGACTATTTAATGGAGAAAATACGACAGAAAACAGCAGTGTGACGTGATGTATGGAGCCGTTTTTGAGTCTTTATTAAATTGTTTTTATGCCATGTGACTGAAAAGAGGAAAAGGTTCAATGTCCCACAATGCAGTGCAGCTGAAAGATGAAATACTGCTCTCAGTTTGGTTATTAAATCAAGGGAAACCCAATTTTTCCTTAAAAAAAAAACCCAAAAAAACCATTTTTAAACAAAACAAATCAATGAGTAAGCCTAATTTTGAGAAGAAGTCATAATTGTGAAGTCATAAATATGAAATAGTTTAGCCATCTAAATTCCAAATTTGCTTGTTGGAGCAGGAAAACACTTATTTTTAAATGAAAAGCATTAACAACCTATTTGTCTAATCCAAAATTTGAAGAAACGGCCATATTCTCAAGTTTTGATGGTGCCTGAATGCATCACAAGTGATGTTAGCTACGATGTCTAAACTGGCTGGAAAAGACACGAGAATCTCATTGATATAGCTGTGATTCTCACGTCTCCTTTGAAAATTTGCAGAGAATAAATTTCTTTCACCAAATTCTATTAAAAAAACAAATAATTTTACACTTCTTACTGCTCTGAACCCTGAATGATGGACATGCACCTTATAATCCCGCTTCATGAAATCAAGGTTTTGTCTTGCAGGTGTAACATTTCTGCTTCATCATTAGTGATGGAAGTTTGTTTGAATATAGTCCAGCCATAAATATTTTTTCTATGTCCCTTAGGCTTGAAGGTACCTGAAAATGTGTTGAATACACTGATTCTTTATTTTTTTTTATTTCTAAAAGGATAAAATCAGAGAAAAACATTTACTCACTTTCATGTATTGCAATGATTAACAGTTATTACATGAGGTTACGCTGCATGAAGATAAAACTGAGTAACATCAGCTTGTAACCATGAATCTATAGAAGAGCAGAGCTGAACTTTGTAGAGAAAAATGAGGCCAGAGCGAGTAAAAATGTCACAGGTGCTACATAAACTGCTTTGGATTTAAAGGGTTAAAGTCGGGTTAAACACCTCAAAATTTGGCAAAGAACAAAAAAATATTGGTCCATAAATTTGAAATCAAAGTCAAACTGTGACATATCAAATCAGCAAATTTAAAGTTTTTTGGGGAAAGGGTTGAATTTATCAGATGATCAGTCAAAATTAGGATATGTAACAGTAAATTTAAGGAAAAGTGATTGGGAAAATAGTCAAATAGATAACTGAATTAATACAACTTTATTGTGTTAGTCTCGAATTTTTCCCTTGGTTGTAACACTACGTTCAATCTCAATCTCAACCTGTTTCTTCTTAGTGGTGAAAAAATGACTTTCTGTGAACATTGCGTTCCTCTTTTTTAAGCAAAATGACAAGTTTTTGTGAAGGATATTTATGGAAACACATTTTTCAACACCTAATAAATCACTGACACTGAAGTCATTGAAGCATTAAGTGAGGAAAAAAAAGAGTAAATAATCATAAATCTTTGTTGAATAATTCCTGAGGTTCATTCGGCAGATTGATCACTTTGAGTGTTTGGATGTTGAGTTAAAGTCACTGCATTATAAATATAAAACCCTGAAGCTGAAGCAGAACATTTGTTGCAAACAAAATGAGCTGCAGGTGCATGGCTAATTAAGACTTAAAGCAGCAGAAGTTTCACTCATTTGACAGTGATAATGATAAATGTGAACACGTATGCTTAAATCCGAGCATAAGACCTGACAGTTAGCAGCGGTGCCCTCACAGACTGGAAGAAATCTCAGATGATAATTACTTCCTGGCGTTATTACTGCCACAGTGATTTTCAGATGAGCTGTGCAGGAAGATGCTTTTAAATGCAGCATGGAAATAATGTGTGTGAGTGTGTTGTGTGTGTGTGTGTTTTCCCTGGCGACTGTCACATGTTGAATGGATAACTAAAGTGAATCAACCTGTGCTGCTTTTCTCCCTTTGTGTGCTTAATCCAGCTTTGCCAAGGTGACTTGATTTTCATGCCTTTTATGTGTTGCAGACAAGGATTGCTGTGAGAAATATTAGCAAGCAGCATCACAAGAGCCTCCACTTACCTTTCTCTCTCTCTCTCTCTTTCTCTCTCTGTGTTTCTTCCTGTTTCCTCTCGTTTCCTCCCCCTCAGACCCGTACGTGAAGGCCTCCCTGATCTGTGACGGGCGACGGCTAAAAAAGAGGAAGACGTCGATTAAGAAGAACACGCTGAACCCCACGTACAACGAGGCGCTGGTGTTTGACATTCCCAACGAGAATATCGAAAGCGTCTCCATTGTCATCGCGGTGATGGACTATGACTGGTGAGCGAGGCGAGGTGTTGTTATGGAGTTGATAAAACTGATAATTACTGTGAAGCGTGCTGCTCTGTGAAAGCCTGCCGGCACACGCGGTGTGATGTTTGCTGTTGCTTTGGGGTTGTCACTCCCGGGTGGTGTTGCAACTGTGTGGAGACCCCCACCCCACCCCTCCACCTCCTCGCAGCTCGGCCTGGTGGTGGATGCTCTGACAGGAGGGCGCCTCATGAATAACCATGATTTATGCTAATGGAAAAGACAGAAGAAGAAGAAGAAGAAGAAGTATAACCCTGACAAGCGTTTTTCTGCAACAGCACTTGGCTGCTTGTTGTGTTTGTGTATAGATGCACTGCCTTCCTGTTATGTAGTCTGCCCTCCATTTGGCATCTCCATAGGTGTGTGCTTTTGTATGTTTGTGCTTGTGCCCGCTCTCTGCTGACATCACCCTTTTATGCAGGGTTGTGTGTGTTTGTGAGCTGCTATTCAATATCCTTCCTCAGCTGCTCCACTCCTTTCCCAGTCTTCAAGGTTGATAAATGAGATTCTCTCTGCCTGTTTTTTTACAAGCCCTGTCTCCCGGTCTCTCTCCCTGCTTTAATATATCCTCGCTCTCCCTTTTTTCTCAACCCCCACCTCCTTTCTCTCTCTCTCCTCTCTCTCTCTCTCGTCCCTGCCTCCATCCCTCTCTGCCTGTCAGTATCGGTCATAACGAGGTTATAGGGATGTGTCGTGTGGGCAGCGATGCTGAAGGTCCAGGGAGAGAGCACTGGGCAGCCATGCTGGCCAATCCACGCAAACCAATAGAGCACTGGCATCAGCTCGTGGAGGTAATGAGCGTATGATCTCGTGTGTTGATGTGTGTGAGTGTGTGGGTGTGTTCATCCATGTGCTATGAGCTTATCTCATGCCACATATGTTACGCACAGTTCTTCTGTCCGCGGCTGATAACCTAAATGATGTTATCATAGGAGGATTATCATGAGCGTTAAACAGAGGAGGAACTGGAGCAGGGATAAAGAATCGTGGCAGAACTGGTCGTGATTGAAGAATAGAAGTTGTTGTGAATCGTCCTTAAAGTAAAAAGAATTCATCACAAGTTGGAGTTTGACTTCATTTACAGTTTGAGTTTAGGTGTCAAATGTAACAAATGATCGAAATTGAATGTGCTGAATATTCAGGATGTGAAACATATTTTAATTACTCTATACACCGTTCAATATATGAATAGAAATGCATCATTAAAAAACAACTCATTATACTTTTTGTAAAAAGGGAAAGGAAAAATCAGCAATGGAGCTACAGTGAAGTTTTAAATATATGTACAAACAAGTTTTTATTTCAAATTCAGCTCTAAAGGCTTAAATGTGCTTCTACTCCAATATTAAAAAGGTTGAAGCAAAGCAAACCATCACTTTTGTAGATTAAACAGCTGCTGCTTTGCTGTTGATTTCTGTACAGAAATAGAAATGTTGACAAATGATTCACTTAATCTTAGCTGGAAAGTCAATTCCTGCAACCTCAGCCTGTTGACACTGTGGCAAAACATTATTTTTACTTTGTATAGGAAATTAGAGAAGAATGCAGAGTATGTTTTGACATGACTAATTTTGTTCCCACAGTGCAGCTAACTTGTGCCTTACAGCCTAATAACTAATAACTTATCTATGTATTACTTCATCTTTGGGGGAAGGGGCTCTTGAGGCCTTGAGGCCCCCCTCCCCAAGATGTTATCATACTATATGGTGATGTGATCAGTTACACATGAGCATAATTTCTTATCCCAGTACCTTCAGTTTTACACTCATTTTCCATTTATGTGCAACGTGGACCTAAGGGAGCCGTCATTTTTGACACCAGCTGCTTTACTGACCCTTCAGGTGATTTACTGAGCTGATACTCGTGTTGTAGTCGAGTCTCGAATCCTCAGTATTCAGGTCCAAGAGCCCAAAGTCCCCAGAGCAGGAGACAGGAAAATCACCTAGTGAAGCTTTAAGTATTGTTATAAAATATTATGATGAATGTGATGCAGAAACAACACATATTCAATAGATGAACATTAGTGTCTGTTGAGCTGCATTTTACATTGTGACAGTTAAGTAAAGAGCCTCTAATAGAAACTTTGGCTTAATTGCATAGACTGTAAGTATGATGCATATAATAAATGCTTTGTTAAGTCACACATTATCCAATTTAGGAGAATATTCTGTAAATGCAGAACACATTTTCATTTAGAGTTTTCATGTGATGTGACTGAACTTATCGGTTGAAGGATGCACGTTTGTGAAGTTAAGAACACATCAGCACTTAACCAAATATCGTGGCACTATTAGCGGCAAGCTTATTAAAACATTATACACATTGTCATCTATTCACTTCTCTGGATGCATCCTGGACAGATATCTGTTAAAGTTAGTCCCCAACTTGTCTTCGGTTTTCATTTTTTTCACAAAGCGAACATGTTGCTCTGCATTCACCAGCGTGTTGTGCAAACAAACATCTTTCAACTCAAGCCACTATTTTTGCATTTTTACATCCAGCTCACATATAAGTGAATTTCATATGTAATTTTTCATTCTCTAAACCAGAAGGTATGTTAATATATATCTTCTGATTCTTTTTTCCATATGATGGTTGCACATTTATCATGGATCTATCTTATATTGTTCCACCTCCTCTACCATTGTGTCACACATTGTCACTGCACATGAACGAACATCCAGGTAAAGAAACATTAGGACCATATACCAGAAGAAATGATAGATATAAATGAAAAAATCCTTCACGAGTAAATAAGCCAGGGTCCTCATTGTACTAATGCAGCCAGAGCTTGAGTCTGAGTCCAAATCCGAGTCATCAGCGCATGATTCTGAGTCGAGTCCTGGTCTCAAGTACTTCAATGCTGCCTCCTACCAACCCATAAGTATAGTATTACTGCTAAAAGTAGTTGTGGTGGACACAGCAGTGGCGTAGCAGTCTGTGTTACGGCTGCTGAAGCAATTTGTGGCACATTAAAGTTTCATTAATCCGACTGACTGTATAAGAAATGTCTCCTTTGTCATGAAGAATTAATAGAAGCAAAATTTCCCTTTCCCTGCAGGAGAAAGCAATTGGTACGTTTGTGTCGAAGGGTACTTCAGCATCCTCTCCTAAGCCGCATATCGTGGTGGACAGTCCTCACTCCGATTAACACTGTGAGTCTTATTTCTCCTGTTATCAGCACGCTTACACATTTTTTAGATTACACTCCGAGCAACATGGTATGAGGTTTTTTATCATGATTTCACACTCTGTAACATCCATCCTCCTGTATTCTGTTAGTAAACACAGCAGCCCCGTGCTTCCACCTGAATGTTTAAAGTCCACGGACGATGCAGCAGATGCTCTGCTGTCAGATTTACACAGGCTGGAGTCTTTAAAAGCATGACTTAACTGTGAGTGTGAGATAAAGAAGAGGCCGTGGAGCTGTCAGATGTTGGAGCTCTAAGGCAGAAGCATCTGTGTAATCTTGATGTTATGGGTTATGTAATGCAAACCCCCACCCCCTTCCTTCCACACAATCATACAGTACTGCATACTGTTTATATATTCTCTTACCCCCCTACTGTCTCTCTCTTTCTTAATCTGCTTCTTCACTTATTCCCTCTCTCCTCAGGTCATTATCATCTCTCCAGCTCCAGACTTTCCTTTTCCTTCCTCTCATCTGTGAATAATTCTCTCCATCAAAGAAAGAGAGACATGGAGACACTGCTAGTGTCCGACTGCTAGTGCTGTTTCGCTTGCGCTGATGAATCCTCAGAGTCCTGTGCTGTCTTTGCCGAACGGGAGGATTTAAAAAAAAAAACGACATCCATCACGAGCTACACTTTGAGCATCAGACTACACATTTACAAACACATGCACACACTCAGAGGTACAGTCGGACTGATATCAGGTGTATATTTGGGATCTAACAAAAGACACACACACATACACACTCTCTCTCTCTCTCACACACACACACACACATACACAGAAATACACACAGAGTTTGTAGTGTGTGCGTAGTTCATGTGTGCTTCAGGTTAGTGTAGTATTTCATCTAGGAGGAGTGTGATGTGACAAACTGTTATTTCTCTGAAAAACAAAACAAAAAAAGAAAGCCATCCCAGAATGGTCATTCCAACCAGGACCAAAGGTTCATGCCCTTGTACAGACTTTAAAAGAAGAAAATCACTATGTCGATATTTTTCTTTGCAACATTGGTGTACAGTATGTGCCGTACTGTATGGGAAGACATCTCATGTAGTTCTTTGCAGGACAAAACATCCGAGATGGATTCTTTTTGGCCATTTTGGATGCCTTCTGCAGGCTCCGTACCCGTTTTGTTTTAGACTGAACTCGCTTATTTTTCCCCAGAGGAAAGACAATAAAGCGTCTTTATTGATGTCAGAGGAGCGAAAATGAGGACGGACTCATTGGTTTAAGCATGTTACGCATCCTTGAAATGTGTCCCTCTTCCTCATGCTTTTTGTCACTGTCCTCATGGTGCTCATTTTTGTTTTCTTTTTGTGTGTGTGTGTGCGTGTGCTACGATATACATATACTCATCAGGAAAGGAGTTTATTCATGCCAACTTTTGAATCCAAGAGGATACGAAGAAAGAAAGAGCTTCAGAGAGGTGTGGACGAGTTGATGGTTGTCAAACCAGCAGACTTTTCCTCACACGGGACGACGCAGGTGAAATAAAAGCAGTGTGAAGGGTGGGACCAGCATCTGTTTGGATTGCACTCGCTGGAGGAAATGCTCCACAGGGAAGGAGATCGCCACTCTGTTTTATTTTTCTATCATCCAGAATTTTTTTTGTCTTTTCTTTTCTCTCGAAAAGTCGCCATCATTGGAGAAAACGTACACATCATGTCTCTGACAAGACTCAAGAAGGACACACACGTCTGTGTTGCTTTTATCAGTGTGTGTTATTTCCGTGTTTGTGGGCGTGTTTGTTTTTGTATTTGTGCGTATGTGTGTGTGTATGCGTGTGTGTATGTGTGTGTGTGTGTGTCACTGTGACCTTGTGTGTGACACTCCCCTCTGTCCTTTTTCCTGTCTACGCCTCCCTCACTCCCCTCAAGTCCAGCCCTGGCATCCACAGACTGAAATGCTTGTCTCAGAGCCAAATGTGTCTTCTGTCCCGTGTATTTACAAGGATCCATTATGTGTGGGTGTGTTTGTGTGAAAGAAGAAGAGTGTGTGTGTACTACACGTGCCTCATTGCACTAGGTGGAGAAACACAGTCTTTCACAGACATTAGTTTGTACTGTCTATGTCGTCTCTGAAATCAGCTGCCAATCATCCCGCCCCTCTCCTCCTCTCTAACCCTTTGCCTGATGTAAGTAACTGTGTTGATCGTGTACTTCTTTCAGTAATTTGTGTACCGTTTGTCCGAGGGAAAAACAGATGGCACAGTGATTGAAAACTAAACTGTTGGGTGTGTTTTAAATTCAATTTACGAGAAGGAAAGCGAAACAAACAAACAAAAAAAAAAGATGAAAAAGAAAACATTGGAGGCTCATTTCTTATCAGGACAAATTTAGATCCCCCTCAGAGCGAGACAGCAGGGAGGAGGTGTTGCGAGAAACACAAGCGCCTGGATTTTTCTGCACTTCCTGTGTAAGCTGATACAGACTTATAAAGCCATGTCTGTCACCGCTACTACCACTACTACTACTGTAACCTCAGCAGAACAACAGTACAACACCTCACTACATTTACTTGTATTGCTACCGTTGCCATTTCCCTCCCTCTCCTCCTGAAACACACACACATAATAAAAGTGTGTGTGTTTCAGGAGCGGGATCTAGTTTCTGCCTCTTTACCCTTGGATCATGAAAGTGCAGTGAGACTTTGAGATGCGTTTGATGGGGGATACGGGAGGTTACAAATCCTGCATTGAACCCTCTGTGAGTTTCATCAGCCGGGGGCTATTCACCATATTTACACGGCGGCTATTTTTCCTCTGATGTTGGGCAGCTGTTGAAACATTATGATGTGTTTCAAGGCTGAGTCACAGAAACGTGGGAAATTTTACAACTGACATTATTTCACTGCTTTTGATGACTCAAAAAGACAACGGACAGTAAAAATCTGGAGCCATACAACATATTTCATACAGAAGTGCAAATTAATCAAGATCATGACTTTGGTAATAGTTTGCTTGATTCTACTCATTTAAAGCTACTGTAAGGAATTTCAGCCCCGTTTCCTTCAAGCAGTCTGGTCTGGATGGGTACAGCTTGGTACGTGCCGGATCAGTAAAACCGCTGTTTTGTTCATCAATGTTTGCATTTCCACTGGCGTGTACAGACCCATTTATGCACATCATTAAATACAGATCAGGATATGGTCTGCGCCTTTTTTCACATTTTCATAAAGCTTACAGATACAGGCCAAACGGAGCAGCACCACTGGAAACTGTTAAACGATACGTAGTGATGCGATGTGTGAGACGAAAAAGAAATAATAGCAGAACTTTTTGAAAAAAATCGCAATATATATAACAGCCTTACTGACCACAACCTCCTACAATGCTGCCTTTGTTTATGTCTTTTATGAAAGAAGTGCATTAGCAATATTTCCTCCATAGTTTCCATATTTGTTTCTGAGTTTGTTGTTGTCATAAACTTTTTACTCTGGGCTGCCGCCTAGTGGACGTATTCGATAACAGCAAGTGAAAAGTGAAGCATGACGTCAGTGCTTCCACTGAAAGCTCCGGCTTACTGGTTGCCCAGCAACAGTGAAATGGCATTTCAGAAAAATCCCACTCTGGAGGCCGTTTTCAAAAGTTTTGGTTTTAGGTCGACTAAAACGTGATGTATACAAGAAGTCAAAGCGCAGGACAAAGATGAAGATCGAGAGCAATGACTTTACTGGTTGGTTACTGTGTAACCAGCCGTGTTACAGGCACTGTTTGGGAAAAAAAAGTATTTATTTAGTTAAAAGTAAAATAATCTTTCTGAGTGAATAATCCATGTTATGACGTGGACACTTGTGGCTCAAAGACGAGCACTGCCTGAATATGTACTTTTTTTTCTAATAAGTGGGTGCTTGTATTCAGGTGCGCCCAATAGTCCAGAATTTACGTCAATGAGAATTTATGTCAATAGCTGCATCAGCTTCGTAATAGCATGACGGCACAGCAGCGTGACACAGTAAGCAAAGAGCAATAATGGAAGCCATCCAACATTTTATCATCTTTGTGATTGGCACGTGGCTTTTTATTACAAGGCGCAATCAAGCTTTGGGTTATGAGTTGTTTGTCATTCGTCACTGGAAGCGATACTCATTTGTACCAATCAACGGACTGTTGTGTTTGTAGCTCCACCTCCTGGGGTCTGATCCGTATGTCTAGCATCCAGACAGAAGGATACCAAAAAGTGGGACGCTACGGGTCGGTAATTAGGGACCTGTCCTGGTTTTAGTCAAAGGAAACGCCTCGAAATGTGTGCTGCACCAAGGCCAAACAAACTAAACCACTTGATGGAAACAGGGCTATAATGCTGTGTTTAGCCCCTTTGGAAATATTGGACAAATCTCATCCTGCTGGAAAAAGTAAACAAAGGTTGAGTGTACAGCAGGGTGTGTGAGGCAGCTGTAACAAGCATAAAAAAATAATAATAGAGAGATGCTATCGGTTTCGTCCCTGATGCTCTGGTGCGTTTGCTCATACAGAAGCATCAGTGTTCATTTTACTCTGTTTTGCTCTGTTTTGCAGCCAGCTAAAGTCTCCTCACAGGAGCTTTAAATGACTCACAACCTCCAGACACAACAGCGTGAGACTGTAAGAGCGTCTCAGCTTCACACCCTGTACGTTAGAGGAAAATGGCCGCCCCGTGAATATGTTAAAAAGAGCATGTAGATGAAGTATTGATCCACTGGTGTCGAGGCCTCGTCCCTCTTTCTCTCTTTGCTTGTGTCTGACTCCTTTAGCCCTCGTGTTACTGCCTGGTGATGGATTACAAAACTCATAGTGGAATCAGTACATTCCCTCGCTCTCTTCCTCGCTCAGTCCTCCTCTTCTTCTCTCTGTTTCTGTCTGATTACCGTCTGATTACTCATTCTCTCCTCCAGCAACCCTCACCTTCCCTCCCTCTTATCCTCGTCTCGCTCTCACCTTTCCTCTCCTTGCTCTGTTTCTCCCTCTGCTATCCCTCCATCTTGCCCTCTTTCTTTCTGTGTATGACGACCCCCTTTCCCCCCTTCCTCTCTCTCTCTCTCTCTCTCTCTCTCTCTCTCTACTCTATCTCGTTGTCTTCTTGTGTTAGTGCAGTTCTGAATGGTCATGGGGAAACATGTTTGCATGCTTATATTAACATGAATGATGTCAACTTGATGCAATGAAAAATTATATAAGTGATGCTTTAAGCAAAAATCTGACAATGAACTTGATACTAATACTACTAATGACGACTAAATGGAGACCTAGCAATTGTTTATCTCTGTGGTCAAAAACAAAGATGATGAAATAACATTGTTTATGCTGTATTTATCTTTCTTGAATTGGTATTCTTTTCAATTGTTTTTTACATATAATTTATTCAAGAGGTTTACTTTTTTATTGGTTGAAGCTGAGAAATGTGTGTGAGGGGTTCAGTCAGGACAGCAGGATTTTGGTGAATGTGTTAAAAAAAAAAAAAACAACGGTGTGGCTGAAGCAATGGCAAAGGAAATAAAGGATATGTATCATCCAGCTTCATGTTTCTGTCTCCTTTTGATTCAGCGTGTTGGGAGGCAGCAGAAATGCTAAAGCTACTGTCACACGTTGCAGGCAGAGTGCTAAATATAAAGTGCAGAGCCCTGGGCATTTCAGATGTACACAGTCTATATTTAACCCAGGCATGGGAGGTAAGACACTTTACCTGGACAGAGGAGCTTGAACTTTTTTCTCATCACCAAGCTCTCTGACTTTCTGCTGTGCATTAAGTCATGTGTAATTATTCAGTCACTTTGTCATGAATTCTTTATTGTGACCGCGTTTTCCCTAAATGCAAAATGGAGCACGCCGGCCTGCCCCTCCATGTGCTCGTCTCTCCATCTGGCCTCCCCGCACCTTTTCTGTCTCTCCATCTCTGAAACGCTCACATTCTTCTTTGTCATGTGGTTATTATCTTGCGTTAAAGCAAAGATGCACGACACCGGTAGCAATCAGCAACTCCCGCGCTTCAGCAGGGAAAAAAAAGGAGCAGAGAGAGAGAGAGAGGAGGGAGGCCGAGCTGGGGTGACAGCGAAGGAGGAGTAGGAGAGGATTAAACAAACGAAGGAGGATGAAGAGCGGGAGAACGCCTGTGAGGAGGAGGAGGAAGAGGAGGAGGAGAACACGGATGGGAAAAACCTGAAGAGGAGAGGGGATGGCTGCATGCAGGATGTGTGTGTGTATGTGTGTGTGTGAGTGTGTGTGTGTGTGGAAACAGAAGGTGGAGGAGGATGACTCTGTATATAGACACACTCATCAAAAGCACCTGCAGCGTTCTGACAGTGTTAACAGTTCAACAAGAGGGATACACACACACACACACACATTATATGACAACGCACCAACTCGCACAGCTCTAATGCTGTAGACTGTTAAGAGAGAAAAGTGCAAGAAGGAGGGGCTGGGAGGAGGAGGGGGGGGGTGTTGTCTCCATGGCAACGTTCCCACCGTGCAAAAAAAAAAAAAAATCATTTAGTCGGAAAGACATTTCACTCAGTTCAGTGAGCTGAAAGAGGCAAAGAGGGAGGGGGAGCAAGTTAGAGACTGGGGGAGGTGTGTGTGTGTGTGTGCAATATAGAGCTGTTTGTATCACACTGAAGGAATTTAGCTAAAGTAAGCTGACAGCAACACATTAGCTCTTATTGCTAACATGTCCTTCCATTGAAGATAATGATAATGAATTCTCCTGCTTCATTAAAGATAAATGAAATAGCTCTGGGTTAATATTTGATATTCAGATCACCTCCTGTGTGTACATACGTGTTTATGTAACATGTTCACCCTCACCTTGCGTGACCACGACTCCAAACTTTCTTCTCCTGAAAGTTCTGCACAACACCACTTAATATTCCACGTATATAGTTTTTAACATTTTATTACTACACTATAAATAATACCGGAAACCTTTCAAAATAATGAATTCAATGAATGCATGCAAGTGGAAAGCTAAAACAGCAGGAGTATTGAAGGAGTTTGGCTCTGCAGGGGGAGAGAGTATTAAAACAGGACCTGACCTTCTCTGTAATTTGCTCTCGTGGAGGAACTAAATGATATTCACCCTACAAATAGAAACTCCTGTGAAACATCTTTTGACATTATTTCTCTGCTATCACAAGCTGAAACCTGGAATACCAAAGAGATTGTTTGGGTTTCTTAGTGGAAAACCGATTCCTGTTAAGACTGTGTAAGAAATGGTTCAAGCCAACGATATCATGGCCTTTTTGCGAAAGTGTTCCCTATCAATTCTTTACATTACAGCCTTACGTTTACATCACATGACATGGCATCACAAGTCAATCACACTCTTTACTTAGGAGCAGAATATCAAAAACAACGGTAAAGAGACAGGAGGGATTGAAGTGATCGAAAGTCTGGCTTTGCTTCACTTAAAAGTAGGCTGATAATGCACCATGCGATATGTGCAATACCGTTATATTGTGCAAGAGTGGCAACATCACCAACATGTTCAAACATTTGTTGACACACGATACCATTATTTGTTCATCTAACTGTCATCTAAGCAAGCGTTTATGTCCTATATTTTGGAGAAAATGTCTTTAAAGACTTGATACGAGCCACATTTACCTTTCTGGTCAGGTAAAATATCTTATTCTGGGATATTAAAAGACATAAATGAGGTCTGAATTGCTTTCAACAAGTAAAATAAATCTGCAGTTGAGGTAAGAAAAATTAGCCAGTCAAGTTTCTTGAAATTAGAATAATGTCTTAATCAAGGAAAACTTCTTTTCTTTCCTCGTTGGCAGATTTTTTTTCCCTTGTTACAAACCATTCAGGCATCAGTTTTGTCTTTGAATAACTTGAAATGAGACACTGGCCCTGAGAGATCAAGGATCTGGCCTTAAAAAGCAGATGTGCTTCTCTTCCTGAACACAAACTGTTGAATTTGTACTACTGACAAAAATCTCAGATCCAGTGACTTTCATATTTATTTACCGAAAACCCAATACATTGCTGACAAAACCTGAAAAGTCAAATTTTCTTCCACTGAATTTGCACTCGAGGAATTGATAAAGAATCGGATTGATAAGCAGAATTGATGATGGTATTGGTATCTATTAAATCTTATCAATGCCCATCCCTAGTTCCTCAGTATGGAAGAACGTAAAAGTCATAACGGCTCCTACGCAGCACAGCTGTCAGACTCAATAGAGAAATCCCCCCTGAGACTGTCAGGGTACTACCACACATCTCAAATACTCTGGGTGTCTCTGGTAGCCCATTTGTGAGGCTGTCAGTGGATCAGCATGCTGGCTGTGATTACCTGTTGTGAACAGACCATCTGGCCCTCAGCGTCCCAGCTGGGTACCGCGGTCAGGAGACCGATTGTCTTTACCGAACCACCTGGACTTTGCAGACATGGGGCACCGAGGGACGCGGCACATCTCTCATTCATAATTTATTATGTCATTCCCTGACCAAATGAAATAACAAAATGGAACGAGGAAAACTGTTTTATTCTCAGGGCAAACCCAGAAAGCAGCCTTCCTGTAATTGCTTGGCAACCACTTGCACCGTGTGTGTTGAAGTTCAAAGCAGCAAGACGCCGTATATCCCTCTGAGCTGCAGAAAGAAGCAGAGTTGCAAAGTGAAAGGGTGCCTACGCATGCATATTCAAACACACTCACAGTCCTGTCTGTCAGTCTCATTCGGCCACGCTGCCCAGTCAGAACGGAAAAGCTCTGCCGGGTGTTTTATTTGCATCTGGGAGCAGCCTGGGCCAGTATCTCTCCCTCAGATGAACTTTTCTCGGGTCAAAGGAAGTGTCTCTGCTTCCTCATGCCCTCATGGAAAAGCCGCCTGAGCCCACAGCTTGTTGCCCTCTCAAGAATTTGGGTTAAATTGGTTTGGAGAATGATTCTGTGGGAGGTTTTGAGTTCGATGAGCTGTAAAGCCCGTTGCTGAAGCTGGCTGACTGGAAGGGCCACAGGGGACGAGATGCTATTGTTGGATCCACAGAAACAAGTACTGTGATGAGCTGCGAGTACAGGTTGGCCACTGGTGTATTGTGATGATCTGACAGCAAGGGAAGCTGCTGGGCTCATTATGATGAGCTTGTTCTCAGCTTTGGAGGGAAAACAGAGAATGTAGACAGCCATGTGTACGACTGAGGTGTCAAATTAACAGTGTTTTAATTCAGATATTGTCGGTATAATGGTTACAGCATCTGTTTCCTGGTGTATGAAACAACAAAAATGATAGATTTCCCTTTATGTGACTTTGCTCTAACACGGGCCTACACTGACTGGAGACACACCATCTTAAGAGCCTTTAATGTGTAGCTTTGTGTCTCTAATGAAGGCCTAACAGCCGTTGCACATGTTGAAGAGATCTGGTGACATCTCCTGGACATGTGCTTAAACAGCATCTTGAAATCTTCAGAAATGCTTCAGAGAAATGTACAAACAGATATGCATGATACCGTTTTTTGAAATGTGACCTGGGCGTTCATACGTATAACTTATGTCGACCTGGTAGTACGTCTGTCAGGTATCAGTATGTCGCAGCTCATATAAATTTCCTTTCACTGAAGAGAAAATACAAGTTGTTTGTTGTCATGGTATTAGTATAACCATTTAAATCTCTGGGGGATTTGTGCAAAATGGCCTGATCCATAAATACATGTCTCAGGCATCACCACTTTCTCTGTCCTCTCTGTATGAACCTTGTTGTGGGTCAATACGTGATGTGGGGGTGGGGTCCAGGAGGCCTTGTAGCTGCATCAATTTTTCTGCTCTCCACGAAATGACAGGACCATGTTCGAGTTTATGATTAAAGCGCTCTCAGTCTGGACAAAGGGTCAGAGCAGCCTTGTCTCCAGGGGTAAATCAAACAGATTTTATTTTCTTTTTAAAGACAAATATGCTGAGAATGCTGTGCTGATCAATAGAAGAAAAAAAACACACAAATATTATCCGTTCTCCAATGTAATCACTTAGTTGTGTGATTCATGTTGTTACCGTCACAGCCTCGTCTTCATGATAAGAGACCGCTTTCCATTTCCCCCCTCGCTTTGTCTTCCTCAGATGGATTTAAGGCAGATATGATAACACTGAACCTCTCCTGTGTCATCAGCTGAGCACTTACAAAGAGCGAGAGCAGAGGTTTAAGTGGAGATGATATACAGTGATGACCTCCAAAGGTCCTTGTTTCAATTCTGCTGCTTCACCGTGATGGATATGAGAATAAGAAGAAAGTTAGCTTAGCAAGAGCAGCAGATTCGCTCAAAGGTATTTCAAATCAAAATTTTCAGTATTTCTAACTACTTTTAACCCCTTAGAGCCCAGCATAGTACTGGTAATAGATTTGAAACCCAATAAGAAAAAGGCCAATCTTCTTTTTGCGTATAAAAGCTGGGAGTTACATTTTCATACTAAAATTTCAACATTTCCCACAGCGCTGTTTCCTTCTAATAACGTGTTTGTATGAAATCAAGTATAAAGGGTAAACAACGAAAGCATAATAATCCTGACATAGCTTTACATCATTTCTACATTCAAAACATTTTGTACATTTACTTTTTTGAAGGATACAGCGCTTACATTTCAGTAGAATTAGAGTAAAAATTTCACTTCTTATTATGGTTTATTGCACTTTTAAGTCTAAACGTTTCATCAGAGTTTGGGCGAACAAAAAATGATACTACAGATGGTAAAAATGTAGAAATATGCTCTGTCAGACTTGACATGGTGGGTTTTGAAGAGTAAATGATAGTGTCTTGAATAGAAAGTGCATAATACAGAAAGGATTCAAGGATTCAAGGAATTTTATTTGTCATTTAACCCATGTAAAACATGGGTGGGACGAAATTAGGTTACCCTGGTCCCGGAGCAAGCCCAATCGTAGAAATGAGAATAATAACTATATACAAATATACAATAAAAAAGAGAATAAAAGAACAACACAATCAACTAGCCTTTGTAACAAATAGACAGAATAAATAATAAACTGTGCAAAAATTGCAGTGTGCATTTGTCGGGGGGCACTAAAGGGGACCACCAGAGTTCAACAGTCTCACAGCTTCAGAGAAGAAGCTGTTCCTCAGTCTGGTCGTCCTGCTCCTGATGCTCCGCAGCCTCCTGCCAGAGGGGAGAGGGACAAATAGAGCATGTGCGGGATGGGTGGGGTCTTTCATGAAAGGAAAGAAAGAAAGAGAGGCTACATGGGTACCAGTGTATCAGCAGTTACTTAAGAATGCTTTTTATGGTTGATAAAGAGTTGTCAATTATGGTGCCTGGTAGGTGTCATATGATTTGCAAAAGCCACAACAGTTATTCAAACCAACAGATCAACGTAAATATAGTGAGAGTAAGTCAGAAAAAATATATAGATATTTATCAAGAAATATAATGCAGTACAGTGAAAAAACAAAAAAACAAAAAAAAACAAAACAACCACAACGTGCCCATATGCATTCAGACACAGTATTTTAAAGCAAAATCATATTACACAAATACATTTCACAGCACATTAATCATGAGTCTTAGTTGCTCTTATATTAATGGAATGTTTAATACTTTCAATATATTGTTTAACATCATTATCAAAGATAACTACAGTTCTAATGAATGTAGCTTTTCTGTGTCTTTTGCATAGACTGGTCGGATGGAATAAAAGTAAGTGAGGAAACAGCTGAGAGTTGAATGCTTTTAATATCACAGAAAAAGCTTTTATTAGATAATATCAGGTCATCTGTGACAGGTGTAGTACTCCTAAAAAAAATGTTGGAAACCAAACTTTTTCTAAAGCTTCAAAAATCTTGAACAGGCTTTTGACACAAACAAAATCAGAATATTTCAGGTTGATAATAAAATTGGATCCAGTTTCATTGAAGGTTTCAAACAGGAGGCGGCAGCACTGCACTGATCCACTCATGAAGAGCCGAAGAAGATAAATATTACGTCACAAAATGTGGGCGTGGTCTTACGTCACCTCCGTCGAAAATAAAACAAACGATGAAGCTACAAATGCTGTGTTTGCCGAGCTAAATTGAGGGAATTTAATGCTGTAATTGAGGTTTAATCCACACAGAATTCACCTGGCAGCTGAAAACTAACAGGTTTGTCCATATTTATTTATTTATTGATGACAAAACGCTCAAGAAGTTGATTTTTTTCCGTCTAAATTAGCTTCATCTCACACTGACGTTACAGCAATGCTACTGAACGGTTGATTAAAAACCAAATATAAAGGCTCAAATAATCCAGTTATTATAATAATGCATGGCCCACATTGCAAGAAAATATCATTTAAGTATTTGTAGTAAATGACTTGTAAATTAGTTTAATAACGAGTTGGTAAAAACAGCATTTTAGTTAATTCTCCTTTTCGAGGAATTAGCATTAATCAGTTCATCAGCTTCTTTATGTGTTGAGCATCTTTTGTACAAATAAAATACAGTTATGGCAAGAAAATACAATAAAGAGACACAATATATGATTAAAACAAACCCATTTAAAAAAAGACTGTAGGATAGAAAATAGTGCACACTGATAAAAAAAAAAAAAAAAAAAAAAAAAAAAAAAAAAAAAAAAAAAAAAAAAAAAAAAAAAAAAAAAAAAAAAAAAAAAAAAAAAAAAAAAAAAAAAAAAAAAAAAAAAAAAAAAAAAAAAAAAAAAAAAAAAAAAAAAAAATCAAAACAGTTTGAATGGAAAAAACAGATAAGGTACTTAATTAGACTTAAAATACACCAGAAAAGTTAAAAGTAAATAAAAGCACTGAAAAAATGAAGAGATGCAAGTTATATTGATAACGTTAAAATAAATGAGTCAATAAAATATTAAAATAATATAACAGTTAAACTTGAGTGAAGTAACTATCAGTGTTTATCTTTCTAAAAGTTAAGCTTTTGTAAATATGTCTTCATTACATTTTAAATCTTTTATTCTTGAAAAAGATATAGAGGTTTTCCTCATTTTTAATGCTGTTGAAATCAAAAACATGTTATCTGGAAATAATTTTAAACAACACAAAATAATCACGAAAGCAATATCAATTAAAACAGTCACAGTAAGAGGAACAGTTATCACTCATTAAGGTCTTAAATGCTGATTTGATAAGTTAAGTGTAGGATCATAAAATACCAACAGGCATGTAAGTAGCTTGCCAGTAAGGGCTTTAAAAATATACAAAAACTAGTTATTGTAAACAAGCAAGACCAATACTGTGTAAACTGTAGTTACTTCCTCTTTCCAGGCTCCTAATACCGGTAAAAAGTCCCCACAGTAATGATATTGAAAGACTGACAAGGATAAAAACAAAGGGAAGTGGCTTCTTATCTTGGTTTCAGTACATAATTTCCCAGCATCCCAGAATAAACGCTCCTGCTGAGACAGATCTGAAAGATTTTTCCACAATCCAGTGTCCTTGGGGCTGAGACACCAAGATACGAACCACACAGGCAGGATGTTAAATCTACATCACTGAAAGAGAACTGATAACAAGAATATGCCAGAGTGGATTAAACATAACCAGGGTGGATATATATAGAGATACGCTTTTAGTACCAACTGTTGTAAAACCTGTTTCTTTCCAGATAATACATGGTGGCAGGTACAACACTCATGGAGCCGTCCACCAAGCCTGGGAACAACCAGGTCGCTGATGTGGTCTTTGTCATCGAAGGGACGGCCAACCTCGGACCCTACTTTGAATCTCTAAGGAAAAATTACATCCTTCCTGCCATTGAGTGAGAGAGCTGAGAGAAAAATCTGTCTCATTGTTGCTTTGGTGCTATTTTTGTTGTACCTAACTTCTTATACTTTTGTGAACACAGATATTTCAATGGAGGGCCCCCGGCAGAGACAGATTTTGGTGGAGATGTAAGTGTCGTAACTTGGTTTATTTTAGGATGAAGTATGTCAAATTTTTACTTTTTAGTTTGTGAGCATTCCTTCTTGTTTTCTAGTATGGAGGGACACAGTATGGGCTTGTGGTTTTCAATACAGTGGACTGTGCCCCTGAGTCGTACGTACAGTGTCATGCACCAACAAGTTCTGCCTTTGAATTTGTCTCGTGGATCGACAGCATTCAGTAAGAAACGATAACATAGTCATCCCCCTTCAAATTGAACTCAACAAACAAAAACTAAACCAGCCTTTTTCCCTCTAAGGTTCATGGGAGGTGGAGCAGAAAGCTGTAGTCTCATAGCAGAAGGACTTTCTGTGGCCCTGCAGCTCTTTGATGACTTTAAGAAGATGAGGGAGCAAATGTAAGACATTTATTACGCTTTAACTGCCCCAGAACAACCTGAACAGACTTTTAAACACATAATTCACAGATGGAGGCATCAATAAAACCACAAAGAACTCCACACTGTAACTGTCCCTGCTGTTAATGCTGCTTTGTGTCTTTGTCAGAGGTCAAACCCACAAAGTGTGTGTGCTGCTGTGTAACTCTCCTCCATACCTGCTTCCTGCTGTGGAAAGTGTGAGCTACACCGGCTGTACAGCGGACAGCCTGGTCAAAATAATCCGAGATGTGAGTTTTGTTTGATATGTTCCTTACTTGGCAGGTGCTCTACAGATTGTGTAACGTGTGCTAAATTTTCCTCCTTTTTTGTGTGTTATGGTGTGTTTTTCATTTCTCAGAGGGGAATTAACTTCTCTGTGGTGGCACCGCGCAAACTGCCAGCTCTGAGAGCTCTGTTTGAGCGTGCGTCTCCCGTGGGCGGTGCTGTTGAACCCCATCCAGACTACAGTCAGGACCCGTTCCACATGGTCCTGGTCAGAGGCATCTCACTCCCTGGTGAGAAAACACGATTTGACACCTGGTTTGTGTGGGTGAGAGTGTGCGCAGACCAGGCTGTCCAAAAGAAACAATGCTGCATTGTACTTTGAGTTTTAGACTCAAAGTAAAGTCTTTTATCTAATATTTATGCTGGATTTAGTGCATTTTTTGACATTGTATTATTATTCAGCATCTGTGAAAAAGTTTTTTCTCACATTTCCCAAGAGTGCAAGAGGTTCATTCCTTTGTTCATGTTAGTTTTGATTATAGGAGTAAGGGTTGCAGGAAAACTCTAAGTATGATGACACAAAGATGTTATGAGAAGCAATTCACTACAGTATGATCAAAAAGAAATGGAGTGTGAAGGATTTTGAAGTAGTTACTCAGTGACTCTTAGTGGCAGGGAAACCTGAATCATATTAATTTAAATCAGGCATTAGGTTAGTAAAGCACTGAATATATGATTGGTGCAGAGTGTTAAATATAAGCAGCC
This sequence comes from Thalassoma bifasciatum, assembly GCA_008086565.1. Lineage (NCBI taxonomy): Eukaryota > Metazoa > Chordata > Actinopteri > Labriformes > Labridae > Thalassoma > Thalassoma bifasciatum. The sequence continues at coordinate 68,156 of RPOG01000451.1, forward strand.
AGAGGTAGTTTTTTCATGAATCATTGAAGGTCAGTGGCATTTAACAGAGAATATATTGGTTGTGCATCTCACCTAATGTTCTGCTGGAGGTGTAGAGCTGTTTGAAAGCACCTTTAGTGGGACTTATTTGCTTGCAAGCGACCAAAACAGTGACTCGTTGCAACTGTAATAATATGATCTACTTACCTCTGTCATTTGACAGAATTCATCTTAAAATGTGTTTGTTTAGGACGGCTGCAGAGGTCTGCAGACTCAGTCAGGCGTAGCCTCTTATGATGCTTGATGGCAGCAGTACAAGCGCACACAAAAGGCAATTTAGTTTTTGTTTAGGGGGCAGCCATATGAATAAATCTTTACTTATACAGTCAGACATTAAGGGGAAGCCGCACTGCATGCAGCATAGTAATGTTCATGATTAAAAATGTGTCATATGTAAAACAATGCAGCACTTTAGTGTCCCTGCTCTCTTATCTGCTACATTTAAGCTCTTATCTTCAGGTACACTTCTGACAGGATGTTACACCACTTCCTCTATTTTTCAAGGCTGCAAACACAAAAGTTAAGCTGGCACAGGTGTTCTTATCTCTTTCTGCTTGCCTCCTGTATCTGCTCCTTTAACTTTGGTGCTACACTGCCCTTTTATTACTTTTTGAGCTGAGATCCCTCCTCAACAAACTGCAGAATTTCCTCTCTGAACTTTAACGTTGTTTCACACATGTACACACTGAACACATGTAGTTAATATTAGTGTTAATCTAACATGATTTTAGACATCGTCAGTTCCACGTTATGTGGTGTTACAGATTTTAAACGTTCACTCGATCGTTCTTTGAGGAGATTACAGCAGGTTTCTTGTGAGTTGGCGTAGCTTAAGTAAAGGCTCTTGAGCTGCTCCTAATGGTTCCTCCTACACTTTTTTGTGTGTAGGAGTCGATTCCTTGTAAATGTTTCTAATCCTTCACTCTTAGAGAAGGACTATTTTGCTTTTACGGGGCATCTACAGAGCATCATTACGTTTCCAAACTGTGCTGAAACTTGCTCTTCTGTCTGTCACCAGTGTCTCCAGGAGGAGGTCCTGGGCCGCTCAAACCAGTCCTCCCCCCTCAGCCCAACAGTCAGGCTCTGGGTGGAGCTTCACAGCCTGGCCCACCTATTAACGCATCTCATCCCTACCAGGTAACAGATAAGCAGCAGCAGCATTGTGAAGCTTTCTGGACTCTTATTTCTGTCGCCTTCTCTTGGCTCAGTCTCAGAGTGTGTGTGTCCTCTCTCTGAAATGTTTAACCAAGCATTGTCCTTCTTTTAATCTTCTGACAGAATCAGACTCCCATGTCTGCTGCTCAGGCGGCAGCACAGATGGCTGTGGAGGCAGCCAACAGCCAGAAGAGTCGCTGTGAGTAACCAGTGGGCTATTGATGTTAGCCAGGCTTTTGGCTGATGTGTCTCCATGTCTCTGATCTCTGTGTGTGACTGTCTGTACATCTTGGAGTGAGGATTAATGTTGCTTCTCTTGGAAAACTATTTCCAAACATCGCAAATCCATCCTTCCCCCCAAGTCTGTGTGTGTTTTTTTAAACTTTTATATTGTTTTAGTTATTTTTAAATCTTAATCCATGTTGCTCTCTTCGCTTTAGTCCCAGGAATGGTCGGTCATGGTCCTCCGTTCCCCGGTCAGCCAAACATCCCATCAGTCTCCGGGTCGAAGCTCAATCAGCCGAGCATAGCCACAGTCACCACCGCCTCACAGCCCATGATGCAACAGCAACAAGTTCCTCCCAATCAACAGCAGCCTGTCCCGCCCCCGGGGCAGGCGGTGCCCAGTCAGCAGCAGGCACCACCTCAACAGCAGCCCCTCACAAATCAGCCCACAGCGGCCTCAGCCCAACCCAACATGGTAAATCCTGATCATATATATGAAACCTAAAGTGTCGTACCATCTTTCTTCTTTGATCAGAGTGATAAAAAGTTGTGCTCTCACTGCTTTAGGGAAAGGTTAGGCGCATAAATCCAGCATTATTTGGAGGTTGTTTCATAATAAGAGTCTGAGTTACCTTAGCTTTCCGGCCAAATGTACAGAGAAACATCAACACACTGACTTCAGTCAATCAAAGAGGAGTAACTCAAAGGAACCCAAATAGCTGACACCAAATTTGATTGCTCTGATTGTTCAAAAGAGACGAGGTCTTTTCAAAGCTAATTTTTATTTATCTTTCCCAATAATTAAGGCTGCAGAATATTGGGTAAAACATATGCTGTGATAATTTTGAAAAGTTTCTTGAATCTTTTTTCCAGAGACATATATATTAACCATAAGTAAACTGTCTCTCGGTTGTTCTACCATTCATGCTGCACGTCACTGTGCCCGACCCTGATAACAGCAGGTGAGATGACAGAGCGCTGGGAAAGTGCTCTAAATATGGGAGTCGTTGCAGTAATGTGGTCAAACATATAAATGGATGCTCATTTAGAGCTATTCGTAATGTGATTGGGCGCAAACAGGACTCATAAACTTAATTGAAAGGCTCAAATATATTGTGATATATTACTTCCCTTGCAACATGAGTATTGCAGTGACGATACTGAAACAATATAATGTGTGAATGTTGGGTAAAAAGACTTAAATACTTTCAAGACACAAAGTAAGATAGAAACGAAGCAGAGCAAATCTCTCTGCACAAAAAGTTCATCTTAGGACGGTAGCTCAGAACATCACAGTGAAGACTGTTAGCAGCAGTTTGTGTGTAGAAACCTAAGGTGTAGTCTGATGTCAGCTGTAGCAGAGCTCATAAATCAAATAGGTCCTTTCTACTTATATTTTATTGGCAACCAGTGAAAGGAGGCCAGAGCAGGAGCGCCTTTTCCTCACTGCTGCACTTTGATCTTCAGTAGCTGTAGGCGAGCTGGGGATGACTGACTGACTCCCTCATCCAGACAGTTTCAGTCATCTTGATATGAGGTAATTAAAGCGTGAAAGACAGTTTTCAGATCTCCAGCAGATGGAATAAGATATTCTGTTGGACAAAGCTGATGTAAACAAGAGCCAGGTGTAACATTTGGAGTTAAAACAGCACCCAGCTGTGCTTCTGATTCTTCTGATAAAAAGTATGAATGTTTAAATCAGATCAATATTTTTAAATTGTCTCTGTCTGTGTTAGGAATCAGAGAACCGAGTCTTTAATCTGTGCAGCGTAACAGCAGCGGCCTGGAGCTGAGTTTGCTATCTCACTGTGTGTGAAGTCTCATATCAAAACGAATTTTTAATGTTACAACTACAGATCAGAAAAGGACCGTGTTCCTCTTCCTCAGACGGTCATTGTGCGTACAGTTAGTTTACAGATTATTCATGACTTTTTGTCTCTGTTCAACACATCTGTGTTTGTAAAGATCTAAATATCAACAACTAGCAGAACCAAATATTTAATAAGGGTTTAAAATCTCTGTCATTTCCTGCTTCCTACACTGGGTATTATTTGACTGCTAAAGCCCTGTTTTGGTGTGAATTTGTACAAATATGCTACATGTAACACCCTCTACTCTCTTATTTTCCTGACAGGCTGGTGTATCCGGAGCTCAAGGCAACGCAAATCCCATTGGACAGCCACAAGGTGTGGCCAATAAGATTGTAGCGTGGACGGGCGTCCTGGAATGGCAAGAGGTAACATTCAGTAAAAGGTCTAAATTTGAGTTGATGCAAAGTGGCAGATGTCCTAAAACTGTAGCCGTGCTGTGGAGAGCAATGTTAGGAAACATGTTAAGATGAGTAACGCTCTTTGAAGAGGATTCAGTCTGTGTTCCAGAAAATGTGAGAACCATCGAGGATGAAAAGCAGCTCTGTGCCTGACGTTGGAGCCATCCTTGTTCAGTGAGAGGCACAAGTCAGTTAAAGGAAAAGTTCAACATTTTGGAAAATTTACTCATCAGCTCTTTTGGCCGGGAGTTAGATGAGTAAAGACCACGCTCTTGTCTGTTTGGTAAAAATCAGATTACAGCCAGCAGGTGATTCACGTAGCTTAGCATGAAGGACGAATAAAGAAATACTTTGCCTGGAGGAAACAAAATCTGAATATGAACTCATCCAAAGTTTTGACAAGTCAAAACCTTTTTGGAAAGATGCAGTTACAGCCCTTAGTTTTAACTTGTTGTGTCATGACTTTGGATGATTTTAATCTTTGTTCACTCTCAAGGGCCATCAGGCTCCACTGGTAAAAACTGTCTTTCCTGCTCCAAAAACAAGAGGTGTCCTGATCCAATATCGAAATGCGGTATTGGTATATCCGATCAGATTATTATGGGGGGCAACTTTTTTGGCTTGGTTGTTACGTGCCTTCTGGTCTTTCTGCAGCCAGTCTCAAGTGGATTCTCAATGATCAGCAACTTCTGGCACTTCTGCATAGACTTAGGTTTTCTAGTCGAGATGTTGCACCTTGGTGTAGAGCTCATGTGATCACAACAATAACAGCGTGTGCTAAGGTGCTAACAAAGTAGCATGGAGTAGGAGTGAGATGTCGGCCTTGTTGACAGTATTTTTCTGTTTAATTCTGAAAAAGCATTTGCAGCTGAGTGAAAAACTTGTCATGCACAAGTTTCCCGTTGTGGCACAGAACTGAAGAAGTTTATTACGTTTCAACTTTAAACATTCCTCCAAGTTTTATTCAAGCCTTGAAGACCCACCATTAGAGCTGAACGTCACACCATTCCTGCTGATATCAGATCAACCAATTGGTTAACTTGAACACTGAAGTCTTGCAGTTTTTTTAAATTTTGCTCCTCTGACTTTGGCCACAGTGAAGAAAAAGTGTCTTTAATAAAACATCAAATTCTTGTTCCAGTCAGTTTTTCTGGCCTGATCTCTCAGCTGTAAATCAATCTATATCAGACAGCAGAAATAAAACACAAAACAGCAGGACCCTCTAAGTAGAGTGATGATCATCACAGTGGTGAGTCTTAATAACCACCTGTCATTGATTATTGCACAGTATGATTAATTGCACATCATTTTAGCGTCTTGCTGCTATTGGCTTAGCTCAAGGTCAGATCATTGAGTTTACAGTGGCAGTGCTGAGCCAGGAAAACAGATGGCTAATGGCTCTAATGCGACACTCACAAGGCCCCTCAAGTGTTTGTGTTTGGTGGACGGGCTCCGATCGATTGCCCTATCGACCCACAGCTCCATCCTCTCTCTTCCGTTTGTCGAAATCATCCGAGTGGGTCAAGCAGACGAGGATAAGCGTGGGAAGCTTGGAAAACTCTTGTCTATGAGATAAGGAGCATGAAATTCTGCTTTTAATCCACCTTTTCCACCTCCGCTGCTTTCATCAGAGTGAAGATACTCTTTTTGCTCGATGACTGGAAACAGAAAAACATTTTTCTTCTGTAGCAATCGTCTGTTTCTGCTCGGTTTCATCAGTTTGTTCCTGATACTTTTTGTTGGCTAATTTATGGAGTAACTTTCCTGAAAGGTTTGGCTCCCATTTTTCAAACCAACCCAAAATCTGAGGCAGATAAATTGGATTGTTTTCTCCCCGACTCATCTCAGGATCCTTTTTATTTCCTGTGGTAACAAGCCCTGGAAACAAACAAACCATTTGTCTGCAGAGAAGCCAGCACAATACACGTGTAATGGGCAGCACAGGGACTACAGTAGGCCGACTAATAAGTGATTGATTAACCATCAATCCTGTATCGATTCCTCGAAGATGAAGAAGTTTGGCGGTTTCCCAAGTGGGATTGCTGCATTGATGGGCGTGGAAAGTCGTTCTTTTTTCTGTCTTTCCTTGACGTTTTGCAGTTAAGGAGGTTATCTGCAGGCCTTTAAACGTCCATCTATCCGTCCATTTTTTAATTGCTTGTCCTGATTGGGGTCAGAGTTGAGAGAAGGTCGCACCCTGCGTGTCCTTTTCCTCAGTGATATCCTCCAACCGCTTAAGGACAGCTGGAGGATGTAATCCCTCAGCGTGTTGGAGCTCTTTGAAGGAGTCTCCAGCTCGTTACCATGCAGATCACAACCAGAATGACACAGTTAGGGTGTCCTCACTGAAAACAAGTCAGAAAAATCTACAATCTCCGTGACTCTGGCTCTTGCGTTAACAAATTATCATGATTTTAGAGCTTTGAAAATAAAAAACAAAATTGGTTTTACATTTCACTTAAAAAATAAAACAGAATGAGGCCTTTTGTCAGAAAATAAGCCAAGATTAACGAAGAGATTCCAGGTATCACTTCGTCCACAGGGGGGCGATACAAGCTACGCCAGCAGAACGTTCCTTATAGGAGCTTTAAATAAATTTTGCTTGAATTGATCCTCAAAACTAAGATCCATTTCTCTTTTATAATTATTTGACTCTTCTAGTTTATAATCCCCCTGTTTTTATGTTTTATTACTCTTTGAAGCACTTTGAATTAGCGCTGAAAGATTTGCAAAAATGATACAACTGCGGTTATTTTTCCCTGTATTGCCATTTTAGTTTATTGTGCGATTGTTTTAAGGTCCCCCATCTTATGTGTTGTTCAGAAAAAGCAAGCAAAAATAGTCACTCATTTTAGAAAGTAAAAGCCAGATATTTTGTATTTTGTAGACATGGAGAGAATTGTTTCAAGCCTTTTTTTTTTATCAAATGTTGATAACTATGACTTAAAGGTAATGAAAACCCAAAGTTTAGTGTCTCAGATAATTCAAATATGATATAAGATCAATAAAAGGGTTTTTTTGAGACAGAAATGGCCTCTGAAGTTATGCTACTCTCTGACCATTTTCCAAATTTTCTCCCAATTGTTGCCTCTTTTCACCCTTTTTTGCTGCCTTTTGACCATTTTTACCACCTCAAACTTATTTTTATTGCTACTTCTCACGGTTTTTGGCACTTTTCACCACTTTGATATTTTCTCTTGCAAAGGTAGTTTTCAACCGCTTGTCTCTTTGGTTGAGTAACTCTGGTGTAGGGTGTAAAAAATCTACTACAAATATTGTGTCTGGTATTCTGACACATTTTAGGTCAATGAAATATTGCACTGTTTGTGATTAGAATATTGCAGCAGACCATATTGTGATTCAATCTACTATCCAATCAATTACCTCGCCCTACTTTGAATTCCCACCATAATAACCTTCCTCTTTTTTTTCCTCAGAAGCCGAAAGCCTCCTCTCTGGATTCAGCCACCAAGCTGACGCGCTCTCTGCCGTGTCAAGTGCACGTGAACCAAGGAGAGAATCTGTGAGTAGCCATACCCACCCAGTGATGTTTATTTCTGGTGCTCACAGTTTTTTTTTTAATACTCTTTTTTTGTGTTTGAACAGAAACACCGATCAGTGGCCTCAGAAACTTATCATGCAGCTGATTCCTCAGCAGCTCCTGGTGAGACATCGTTTCTGCTCTCGAAGAGTTGTTCTGACTTCTTAAACGATGTTTTCTAAGTGCTTGCTCTTTCTGCAGACAACCTTGGGCCACCTTTTCAGAAACTCTAGAATGGTTCAGTTTCTCTTCACCCACAAAGACATGGAGTCGTTGAAAGGCCTGTACCGCATTATGGCCAACGGTTTTGTGAGTGTTTTTTTTTAGCACTTTACGATTTTTCTGAGCCTTAGAGTGTTTGTTCCCCCCGTGTCCCTAAACTTATCCATCATTTAGAGCACCTCAATACATTTTCCATGAGTGGCAAAGGGGTGCAGGTTTCCATCTCTGTTCAGCAAATTGACTGAAAGCTTCATGTTGAGTTGCAGTGTTGTGGTACAGACTCTAGGGGGGGTTCCAGGCCACACTTTCAGGCACTTTCAGAGTAGATTGAACATGCTTTGCTACCAGCACAGGAGAAAAAAAGTGTAGCTGATTCAGTCCCTAAAGGATTTCATCATGATTTTTTGTGTTAATCGGGTAGAGCCGCTGGGAAATATCAGAGGTTTAGCTGCAGTCCGTCCAGCTGAGCTCCACTTTTCTGTCTGAATTTTGTTAACAGCAGAGTGAGAATCAATTAAAACCATTTGCATTCATTAGAAGGGGAAAAAAACAGGCGTATGTGAAGACCTTAAGCCATGAGTCATGTAATGTCAAGGTTTGAATCTCCCCTTTGACCCTCCCCTGCAGGCGGGCTGTGTCCACTTCCCCCACACCACCTCCCCCTGTGAAGTGCGGGTCCTGATGCTGCTCTACTCCTCCAAGAAGAGAATATTCATGGGCCTCATCCCCAACGACCAGAGCGGCTTCGTCAACGGCATTCGGCAGGTCATCACCAACCACAAGCAGGTCCAGCAGCACAGAGCGGTGAGTGGCTGAGGCAGAGGAGGAGGAGGAGGAGGAGGGGGAGTGATGGTGGGGAGGGGGCTGAAACCAAAAGGAGGTGGTAATGAGGAGGCATTATCGAGGAGCACTCGGGGAATTGAGGTGCATTGTTTACGGCATTAAGGTGCATTGTTATTGACATTTCATTTAGCGAGTCCAGTATCTTCACAGCAGCCACTAAAGGCTCTCGCTCTAGTAGAAGCTAATGAGGCTAGCATTAGCTAAATTCCTGCTGCAACATTAGCCCTCACACCTCATTATTCCTGTTAAAGGGAAGGAAATATTGGTGCGATACATTTGCACCCTTAAAGCAGAAAATGTTGCATCCTCCATGTTGTGCATTTTATCCCGTATAAGGATGTGGTAAATAACGCGGGGGAGCATGCTCTTACACTGTGACAGTTTTAAAGCTTTTCTTTATGGTTTCAGTGTCCACTTTATTAAATACACATAATAAACCATCCATAATAACCGTTCTGTCTTTAAGTCTCCTCCCATGTTTATAATCTTCAGCCTGGACTCTGTCAGGAGGTGTTTTTAAATTATTTTGATGTTAAAGCCGGTGACTAAAGAAGCCTATTTATGCCAGTAAAGGAAATAAAAATGAAAAACTGCCTTTGTTGAGATTTTTTTACCCATATTGAGTCAATTTTATGAGAAAATTCAAATTTAGTCTTCTTATATCTGATAATTTGGAATCTTAATCACATATTTTCAACTTTTTATCTCAAAATTTTTACTTTTAATCTCAAAATTTGGACTTAATGTGAGAAAAAAAATTCTCGACAAATCTGAATTTTCTTTTTTTCTTTTTCAACTGTCAGAAATGGGCTTCTATAAGTCACAGTATTTGTTGTGTGCACAGGGCTCTCTGATCATGTACAGCATGTACAGAGGAAGGAAACCAACATCTCATTTAAATATAAAATAAAAGAAATACGACTTCAAACATAAAAATGAAATGAGAACACTTTCAAGTGCAGCGTAGATTACATGGTTGAGCTGTTGTAATGAATTGTAATAGGTTGCACATGTGTACTGAGGGAACATCAAGGCCTTTTGGATTATATAACTCACCAAAGAAACGAAATAGAGGTTTCCACTGTCCAGGTATAGCGCTTTTTCAAGCTGCCTCAATCTGCCTGAATGCAGGTGTGCAGCACATACTGATGCATATGTGATTTAGAAGAAGCTGTTTTAGGGTGTGAAATATCAGGAATGTGTCTTGCAGACTATGCAGTTTAATGATTGTATGAGGCTAAAACTGTGGAGTGGAGTTGATGAAATATGCAAGGAGAGAAACATACAGATCTGAAAACATTGAAAGATTTAGGATAGTCTTTCCATATTTCCCCTTCTTGTGTCTTAACAAGCTGCAGCTGAAGCGATGGAGAGGCAAGAATGTGTGCTGCAACCTTTACAGACGGGGTTAAAAACTGTTAAAGCTGGACCAGCTCTTGTCACCGTGCTCACATGGCATAAAAATTTCACTTTCCCTCTCTCTGCTCGCCCTCATCCCCAGAGACGAGCTGATTTAAAATATGCCCTCTGGATTAGCCGGCTTCTCTATCGCAGGGCTCGTCTCCAGCTCCTGCAGCCTGCGAGTAGGAGCAGGAAGAGGAGGGATGCTGCACGGCTCAGGAACAATGCTGCATCCCGTCAGAGAGAAAGCACTGTCTTCATTTAAAATTGAAGCCCGCTGTCAGGTTTACATGACTTGGATTACATTCCTGCTCTCATCAGCTGTGATAGCTCGCGTTTGCTCGACCCTGCTAGTTTCATGTCTTCACAGAAGAGCGTCAGAGCTATAAGCGACTCGGAGCCGTGTGTGTACGAGCATCAAGACATTTACAGAAGGCAGACAACATGAAATTGTAATGAAGATCTTTCTTTTCTCCCCCTCCTCTTGTGCATCATCACATATTCAGCGCTGCATTGCTAATAGGGAAGCGCTACAGCAATCTTAACGTAATTAAAATTTTAATTTGGACCAGTAGTTAGGTTTCCCAGTCGCAGCTTTCGTTAGGTAAACAGAATGAAATATTTTTTCCTTGAAAACAGATGCAAGTCCTAAACATTGATGTGGGATTTTACAGGTTACTGGGTCAAAGACAGGAGATAAATCTTAGATGGAAGAAGAGAAGGAAAGTGAAAGCTGTGAGTTTGGACAGAAAGCACATTGCGCATTAGCTCGATCCCAGGGTGTTTTTTTTTTTTCAGATTCAGCAAGATGGATGGGTGAAGGTGTTTTTCCATCACGCTGTAGTTAATAATTTGTGCTTAGGAGAAGGATGAAGTACCCTTCATGCCTCCTTGTCTCTCCCTCAGCATGGAAACAGAATCAACTGCTGCACCTGCAGACGACGGCCGTCTGCTACCATCGACAAAAATCAACACTTTCAGCCTTTCCCTGTTTTATAATGTACTTCTCTCTCCTGTCTGATTCCTTTTTAAGCACAGTAGTGTCAGTTCTGAATAAAAAAAGAGTTGTAGTCTAAGTGTGAGGGTGTGCAGTGAATGATAATCAGAATTCAGCCCACAGGTGTTTCCAACAGGTCCTTGCCTTTCCATTTTAAACCCCCACGTTTGTAAAAACAGCGGCTGGATACTGTATGGGACTGTGTTTTTTTTTTAACTCGGCACTTTGCTAACAGCTTTAGTCATCAAGCTTGAGTTTGCTTTAAACCGTGAAATCCAAAATAGCAAACACAGCAGCAGGTGGTGCTTCAAGTGTCATCATGTCCGTGTTTGTTTTTGCCTTTTCGTCTGCACACTCACGAGCAAAGAGAGAACGTTTGCTTTCAGCCCAACGCTCTCAAGTTGTTAACACAGTAAACATCCATTACATGGGGAGAATATGTTGACAGAAGATATAGATAATGGATCCATTTTAGTGTTTTTTACACTTTATTGTTTCAGGGAATATTGGAAGTGCATAAAATAATGGTTGACTTATTTTAACACAATGTTCTTTTCAACTTCTGTTTGTCTTCACCCACAGATTTCACTGACCGTGTTGTGAACTATAATATGAATATAAATATCACGTTTTGTTTCTCGTTGCAGCAGCTTGGAGGTGCTGGAGGTCCAATGCAGCCCGGTCAGGTCGCTCCCAACCAGAACTTTCTCAACAGACCTCCTGGCCCCATCCCTGTTTCACACGGCAACGTCCAGCAGCAGGTAACTGATCTGACTGAGCTGGCGTGTCTGCCTGTGACTCCCTCTCTCACACTGCCTGGTGTCAACACCTTGACTGCCCTGGTGCCCGCTGATCTCTGCATGCCTGACTGCTAACCCTTTCCTCCACTCTTTTTCTTCTTTTTTTCTCCACACCACCATCATTTCCCACCCCCCCACCTCCTCCTCCTACTCTTGGATCTGTCCTGTGTGCAGTCTGTGGTGGTGGGCATGCCCCCTGTTAGTCAGGTGTCTATGATGGAGGAGCAGCAGAGGCAGAACAACATGGTGAGACTTTAAGTAACATGCAAACAAACTGTGCTCAGGGTTTCAGCAGCTTCTTTATTTCACTACACTGTTAAAACTGAAATCTAAGCAAGTGTTTATATCTTATTTTTAGTCGGAATTACTGTTTACAAACCATTCAGGTATCACTTTTGTCTTTTAAAATCTCGAAGTATGACCTTTTCTAGACTTGTCAGGTGAGTGTCGCTCACAGGGAAGGGACTGTGAGGAGAGCCAGTGTATAGTGGATTGCAAAGACTCCTTCACTTGTGTATTTGTTTTGAAAATAAATGGAGAACAGATGTACTTTTTAATGCTACTCTTCTTGTTGCACTGTTTTTTGAAACATTACAACAAGCAAACTTTGTAGGTGTTTAGCATTGTTCAGTAACCGGCTATATTTAGCGCTATACTCACAGCCTGGTGATCTGAGCCGTGTCTGTAACATGTAACGTTATTGAATCCTGGTTGTGTCCTACCAGTGCTCATCTACCGACTCCAACCTCACCAAGCAGAGCAAACGTAACCTGGCTCTTCATTTTATTGATAGACTCTCAAGTTTGAACAGATCACCGCAGAATAACTGCTGCATGTGGACAGGAATCAACATTATCACAAACAGCTTAAGCAGTGTTTTAGCCTTTAGCATGTGCTTTATCACTCTCCTGCTTAGCTTTATTCTGCTCTTCTGTCCTTTTTCTGTCAGATGGTCAAGCCCTGGTATCCACTATCAAAATATTGTACAATTCTTTTCATCACAGAAAAACGCAATTCTCTTTTCTCACTGTGAAACTTCTTTAGCTGGCAAGCTGTTGTCATGGATACTACAACATGCTGTAAATCAATCTGGTCCAGTCTGATCTAATTGGAAAGCTGAGATATTTCATTTAGAAATAGTCTTTTTCAGTGCTGATAATCTCATTTTAAGTCAAGGATTATATATCTAGAGACTTTTTCAAGATCATTTAGAAAGTCCTCAAAGTCCCTTTAAGTTTAATAAGACATTTCTTAGTGAAATAAGATATAAACACATGCTGTGATTTCAGTTTTTGCATTATTATTAAATCAGAGATTAATGTCTTTCTGACTGTAAGAATGTCCATTTTTTGCATTTCTAAGACTTATTTATGCAAAAAAAAAACACATCATCACTCCATCCTCACTGCTTATAGACTCTCTGTTTGGGAGAATTTCCTTTACATGTCCCTGTTCCTGCTGTAGCATGCCATTGACAAAAAAACACTTCATTATTAACGTGCATGTCACTTTATATTTATATTATGTCATGTATTATTTGAGGTGGAGTTGTTTGCAGAGCATGAGATGAGGCACTCTTTAAATCTGAAAGCTACATTTGTGTAACATCTTGTAAAGTAGCTCCATTAATATCAGCCTAAAGGTGGAACACTCATTTAACATCCGCTAAGATTTGTTTTTAGCACACAAGCTGTTAGGTAAGTTTATTTCTAAAAACACCCTGAATGGAAGTAAACACCTGTAGGTCAATAAAATGTAGAAATGACTCAAAGTGTGTGTTGTATTTGTCGTTTTAATGAAGTTACTTTAATGAAGTTACTAGAAGGAAGATGTGTAAGATTTCTCAAACTGTCCCTCAGATGACGATGAGAGCAGCTGGACCTGCAAACCAACAACAACCCGTCAGCGGTGCTCCACCCAACCAGGTCGCACAAGGCGGACAAGCCCAAGCTCAGGGTCCCATTCTCCGCCTCTCCAACCCAGGAGCCAACCCCCAGCTCCGCAGCCTCCTCCTCAGCCAGCAGCAGCCAGTAAGAACGTCTCCTCCTCGATGTAACGACTTACAGAAACAGCTGCTCCTCCCGCTTTAACCCCTTTCTCTCTCTTCCTGTCTCTGCAGCAGGGCGGGGTCTCTCACATGCCAGGGATGATGTCTCACCAGGGTTTGGGGCAGCAGTTGGTTCACCAGGCGCCAGGAGGGGGGGCTCAAATGCAGGGCCAGTGGAGGCAACCGTTGGCAGGTCAGCAAGCACCCCACTGATGAGGAAGGAGATCAGAAAACGTTAAACTTAAGAAGAAACAGAGTCTTGGATTCAGGTCACGAAAAATACTCAGTGACGGTTCAGAAGTTTGACATCCTAAAATGAGGAGATGAGTCTGTTTGGGTTGAACACAGCACTCAGATCAGGTTTCCATGTGTAAATGTAGAACGTACTCAGAGCAAATCAAGTTCATCCTCTGTTATTCTTCACTTTAAATTAACTCAAAGCGGCCTCTTCTTTTCTTTTCAAAAGTGCTTTTTCAGCAACATATTATGTTCCTAACAAACATCAACTAGATAGACCAGCTTGAGCATCACATCTGCTCTTTAAAAAAAAACTAGATTATTAAAAAAGTCTTGAAAACTCACGTCACATTCTGCAGCAGATATTATAGATGTTTATATATATATGGTTAATATTTACACCTCCCTCCTCTGCATGAAGCTCACTATGATTGATTCTCTGTTCTGCCGGTGAATGGTTCAGACTTCTGTGAGGAGTTTTAAACTGGTTGTGAAACAGGCAGAAATGAATATTAATGCCTTTTTATGGCCCCACAAAGGCGAACAAGACGATCAGCAACAAGATTCATGTTTCCATACGGTGATTTATAATTCCTCTAACAGCTGCCAAGAGGGTAGGTGTCAAACGCGGTGATTACAGCGCACTGACACACACCTTTTCTATCTTTGTTCTCTGTTATTCACAATGAATGTTTGATAAGAGAAGCAGGGCGGGGTGTTTGGCAAGAAACACAATTATTATACAGAGGCTGAGTTTGAGCGGCTGTTATCCTGCAAAAAAGACACAATAAGTGGACCGCTACATGGGGCGCCAAAATCAACGCTAACCAAAAGTTACTCATAAAAGCAACAACTTGTTTTAACTCATTGTTTCAGTTTGAGGCCGGATTGAATAATATGGAAAAAAAATTTCTAGATCTCCAGATATAGATAAAATACATCTATGAGTTCCTTTAAAACTATTTTATGTTACATATTATTTGGGAACTTATTATTTAGTGAGGAGAACCCACAGTCCTGAAACATAATTTGATACTGAATTTCAGAAACAAGAAAACATGAATCAATTTTATTTTGAAGATATCTACCTACCTTTTTTTTTTCTTACCCAGTCGAAGTGGAAGTGCAATTTTTGCCAGGCATAACCTGCACAACGCCTCACTCTGATTTAGCTCCTCTTTTTTTCATTCGGAAATACCTCCAAATAATGGAGAATGACATTTTTGGCCGTCCAATGTGCAGATTCTGTATCTGCCATTTGTTTTTTGTTTCTTTTTTCAATCCCCTTAAACTAAGATGTTTGTTATTGGCTGGATTCAGGGGGGAAATTCTATATCAGAAATATAGTTGCTTTAGCAATGTTAAGGTCTTGGGTGTTCATCTCTGGATATGGATAAGATAACAATATGTCGTTAAGCCCCTAAGTTTGTTGTTGTTGTTTTTTGACAAACTAGATTTGGAGTGTTTTGCTAAATGTTTGACATGAAAATCCTGGTTTTTCAAGAGTGAAGTTCACTTATCTGCTCTCTTAGCTGGTTGAAATATGATTTACTGCTCACTTGGGTGGCAAAAACACATGGTAAAGCGCCCTATTTGGTGCTAAAACACATACTAGAATACTCCCTCGGGACCCAAAAAACAGGCTCAAGTGCCTTTTGGAAGCCAAAACACACACTAGAGTGTCCCCCTTAGGAGCCAAATCCTGCTAAAGTGCCCTCTTGGGAGACAAAACAAGTGGTAATGTGCCCTAAACATGTCAAGAACATACAGATCTTAGTTCCCTCTTAAGAGGCGTTTTGCTCGTACCCTCTGTCCTACAAGTAGTTGATGCAAGCCACTGCTTCAGCCCTTTCACAGTCAGGGTGGAGCTCTGATATCTGACAATTGAACCTGTTTGTCTGGTCATAAGAAAATGTGTGACACATTGGCGTAATTATACAAGGAGGTAAAGATTTTCAATCACTGAAGCCCTTTGATTAAGAAATTTGATCAAAAACATGACCTTAATCTAAGAAATGAACAAGAGGTGATACTCAAAAATGTCTCCAAGTAAGATGAAAAAAGAGGATTTAAAGTGGTCATTTAAACTCAAGATTTCTTTGCGCTAGCTCTGATTTGTGAAGAAATCACCTGAATTTATGAGCACTAAGCTCGCAGCTCTCCATCGAAGCTTTCAAAAGAAGCAAAATGACAGCTTCGGTCTGTTTGATCCCACTGTCCTGCTTTGAAGTCTGACCTATATATACAGTACAAACTGTGAGTAATGTGAAGCGAACCCTGTCTTCTAAATCTCTCTTTCTTTCTGTCTCTGCTCTCCTCCCAAACATCCCAACCTGTGCAGGTCAGATCCTGATGTCAGGAGGTCAGAGAGGAGCTGTCCCTCAGCCGGGGATGCCTCAAGTCTCCAGTGTCATGGAGGATGAAATCCTCATGGACCTAATCTGAGTTAGCGTGCTGGACTCTGGAGCGAGTTGAATCTTGGCAGCCTTGTTTTTTATTTAGCCAGTTTGGACACATGCATCCGCTCAGTTGCTTTATTGCTACAAATGTTCAACATAATTAAGGAACAAATCATGAGCTGTTTTTTTTCCCTTTCTTTTCACGGGACTGAGCAGCTGAAGTTAATTAGGGGCAGACAATGCGAGCATTAGTTTTTCATGTAAATGTTGAACCGACAGCACGCTAATCCTCTACTGTGAAGAAGCTAAACCAGTGGAAACAGACAATTATGTTCAGCTTCTGCAAACATTTCCCATACATTGTATCATTGACTTCTCAAATAATTGTATTTTTTCTTTTAATTAAGATTGTTTGATTCCTTTTTTTAATCATGCTTGAGCCGTTTTATGAGGATGTAATAAAGAAGCATAGATTTATCATCCTGGGGCTTGATGATGTTGTCCTTATAATGTCCAGCCAAAGTCTCCTGCCTCCTGCTGTGTTGGTGCAGATTGGACCCGTAAGGTGAGAGGGAGCCTGAAATAGACTCTGTGTTTCATAGTTCAGCGTCTTTTTCTGCCAAATAGTGTCACAGTGTTAATTTTAACTACTCCAATATGTCGTGGAACCACAGAGAGTCGTCTTGTGCCAAGTAGTCCTACCAGATGGCATCAGTTGGCCTCGCTTCCTTTGGCATGCCGTACAATCAGGCTGACCGCATGCGCACACGGATCACACTCCTCATATAAGTCACAGTTTGCTTTCTGAACGTGCGCCTGCATGCACGCTCCACACACGTTCAAGTTGAAGCCTCCAACACACACACACAAACACACACACACTCTTCTGTCAGGTGACATGGGCGTTAAAGCTGCAGGAAGAAAAAAAAACACATGTGGACTCTGCGTAACCTCACACATACCTGCTTAACACACACCAGTTTGTGCAGTTTTTGGACACTGTGTACACACATGTACACACTCACCAACCAACAGGAAGTGATGTCAGTCCCTGTCACCTGGGAGACAGAGACGGTTGCTAAGTTACTGTGACAGTGGGTTCTTGTTTCTGAGCTTTTTTCCTCAGCCCCGCTTTCACATGGACTCACACAGATAGACACTAGTCCCTCAGTGGCTGCTGTTCATCCCTCCCATCCCTTAATCACTGGCCGGCCCTCGGAGCCCGGCTTAGCCTCACTTTATCACCCTCTCTCTCTTTCCCTCTTTTTCTCTCTCCCATCTATCTGCTTCCATCTCACTATCATGCTATTAGCGCCTGTCAGAGCTCATAAGTTTTTCAGTATCTCTTATTAAATGTTCACAGGTCCATGTGATGAACTTCAGGGGTAAATAAAATTATGTCTAAATTGGTCCTCAGTCATCAGGATCGATGTGGAAACATCAACCAGAATGTTTGTTTTGACAAATTTCACAGAGAATTTTCTTTTCAGACAGTCAAGCAGTCTTATGTAAGCTAAATTAACCAACAAACATGGAATGAGATATGTGTCTGTTATGTTTTCCTCGGTGAAAAGATATTTAATTTTGTTGGAGGCGAGATAATGCCCACATCTTAGCACCTCAAAGGCTCTGCTGTGAATATTTAGAAAATGACAAGTTAAGATATGACTGGAGTCCTCAGTGTCAGCTTCATCATGAAGTCTCCAATGACCTCGTCCTCTCTGCGGACTCTGAACACCTCATCCTCCCCGACTTCACAGCAGCTTTCGACACCATCCTCCTCTCACATCTACAATTAACCAGATCAAATTGACAGCACTGCACCCTCCTGGATCAAATCATATCTTACAAGCAGATGCCAATTCATCCACAGCCCCCATGGGATCCCCCAGAGTTCAGTGCTTGGTTCCTTCCTCTTTATTTTCAACATTTTCCCTGTTGGTAAAATCATCCGTCCATACAGTCCCCACTTCCACTGCCACTCTGATGACATCCAACTTTACATCACTGCTCCAACCGTCTCCATCCCGACCAACGGACTGACTGGATGCAAGTTAACTACCTACAACTCAACTATAAAACATCAAACTTCTCAATCAACGGCCCCAAATCACTCACCACAATCACCAACAAGAACTTCAACCTTTCATCTGACGATCCCTGTCGTCACTGGAACTTCACATCACCAAACCACCTTCTTCCACCTCGAAAACATTTTCCGTCTTTGTCCATCTCTCTCCTTCTCCACCGCTGAAACCCTGGTCTCTGCTTTTATCACTTCCAGAGTTATTCTCTACAAACTGCTTTTAATGTTTGATTGCTTAACCCTCTGATGCATGAATTATGAAAATCAGTATCAGGATTTTTCCCTTGAGTGTTTTTATTTGTCTTAAGGCACAAAAAAAAGTTTTCCATTTTTTTTCTTTGAATATTTGTAACTGAGCATCCAACATAAAACAGTGTGAACTTAATGTTAATATGACTTCTTTTTTTGTTTGAATTCTTTTCTTTTTGGTAATTTCATGTATAATCTTTTTTTAATGCTTTGTGAAACATTTTAACTCTCTTTCATCCATTTTAACACTGAATCATTTATAGTTTATAAGCTTTTTCATCTTCAAATGTTTGTCTATGACATTTTTAAAAATACATACATGTTTGGAAAAAAAATTATAAGATTTTCTCAGGCCTGAAGAAGAATAAAAATATCCTGACACAGACTGATATGAATTTCTACTGCATGAACCATTAAATTTAGGAGTAAATAACCGCCAAATAGGTGTCCACTGTAGTCACCACTACGCACCACAGGTTTAATGTATTCTATGATTTCGTCATTCTTAATGATTTGTGCTGTTTTTCATGATGTTTCTACCCTCTGTACAACATCTTTGAGTGTCCAGAAAAGCGCTTTATAAATCAAATGTATCATTTTTATTATCATCAAACATATGAAGAGGCTTCAACTGGATTCATGAATTAGGAAACAGGAATTTCTGTCTCATCTTCAGATATAACGTTGAACTGTTGGCTCATAACTGTGGCTTCAAATTTCCTAATTGCGGCTTGGCAGTAATGTCATAATTATGAACCCAAAAAAAAAAAAATTATAATTATAAGATAATGCGCTGGAAATTACAGTTTCCATCCACTTCACTCATCAGGGATTTGGCTGTAAAGACGGCAGAGTTTAGAGCCCGGTGTTCTCAGTCCTCTTACCAGACAAGGTTTAATGTTACTGATCCCAAACCTGATTTCATGACCCAGAAGACCTGAACGGGATCTGATTCATTTATGGAGGGGTTTTTTTCTGCTATTCTGGTTTCAGTCAGTTGGTCAACCATTGATGTACTTGATATGTCCATATCTTGATGTTTAGTTATATATTTCTGCTCAAATATCTTTTTTTCATTCTTGTTTAAACTGTTTCTCTCAGATATTTAATCAGGACGAAAAAATAGTGTGACTCATGAATCAACTTAGCAGTGTTATAATCTGACAATAAAGCTTCTTGAATTTTAAAACTTAAGATTTTGGACAAATGTGCCAATGTGAAACGTGATATCAGCATTACCACTGCTTGAATTTCTTCCTTCACCTCGAAATGAAACCCTGAGATCCTGAGCTCTGTGACTTTAAGTACCAGCTGGCACCAAACCCAATCAAACACTCCTTCATTTTCATGGAGTAAACTATTAAAGAAGCAGAAAACTTACCCACTCTCCCCTAAGAGAGCTCCCGAGTGAAACTTCTGTTGAAAACTCTCCTGGATCCCTCTCCGTTTTCCTCAAAGCCTTTGAGCTAACAAAGCAAAAAAGAACAGAAAAATCTTCATTTGAGCTGTAATGTCTGATCCCAGAGCTTTGATTCTCATCGGGGGAAGAGAGAATTTTCTATTCATTGAATAAAAACCCTGAAGTTCTGCTGCTTCCTCGTCTTCACTCACATGACTATTTTTTTTTTTATTCTTTACATCTTTGATTCTGGTTGGACTCCACCATCAGATTCTTTACATTTGCAGAGGAACCTCCAACCATCATTGGAGCAGTCAGTGAGTCTCAGGGATCTTTCCACAGAGCATCACCTGGTTTTCTGCTGGATCAGGTCTGAACGGTGCAGATAGAGTCTAACATCCCCCGTCTTGGGTTTCCAAAGAAATGAAACCACCACGGTTGATGTTCAAAGCCTCCATTGTGGAGGCATGTGTCTCAGTGTGCTTTGTTGCTGAGGAGATCCTGCCCCCCGGGGTGCCATGTGGGGATTCAAGGCCGATGAAGAAGCAGCCATCAAAGCCATCAGGACTTTGTACAAAGAGAGAGAGAACTGATGCGTGCCGTCCTGGGTCGTAGCCTCTGCTAACATCAAACTTTTATTACAGTTATCAAAACACAGATGCATCATCATCGTCATCTTTTAATGCTTTTTGCTGCGCAGAAGACTGAAAACCTGCTTTCATTTTTATGACCCTGTTAAAAAGTGCAATACTTAAGAATAAAAAACTTTCCAGATGAATAAGCTCAGTAATGAAGACATGATTTAAATATTCCACAACTCTCTGTTTGCATTAATAAAACAAAGACTCTTGTCCTACAATTTTCTGTAAAATTGGCAAAGTTTAAGAGTGTTTGACTTGATGTTTAAGCATTGTCCAAAATGTAAAATGCTAGAGATACTGCACATTTCTCATAAATTATTTTTACTACAATTCTACCACACAGAGAGAAAAACTGCAAACAGTTTCCAATAGATGAGATTAAACAGCACATGAAATAACTGCTATGGTTTTGTCAGTGGCCTCATCAGTGGAGGCTCTTCAGGTGTGCAGAGGGGCGGGGCTTCAGGGGAACAGAGGGAGAAATGTTTAGAGAGCAGCAGGTGGAAGAAAATGGAATCTGTTTTCTTTTTAACCTAAATCACATGGATATTTTTGCACTTTGGACAAAAACAGTGGAGCTATCTGGAGGAAAACTCTGTGCTTGGCTTTACCTTGAAGTGAGGGACTACAACTGGTAAGTCTGATTGTTTTAGACCTTTTTTTTTTTTACTGAACCCCAGATCACTTCTGCTGTTGTTCACTGATTTTCAAGCAAGTATGAATGAGATTAGCTGCTGTTACAGTCTTTGTGATGTGTTGGGTGAATGTGGAGACAAGAAAGGTGCAGGTGCAAGTTCATTTAGTGTTTTTACTGCTTCCTCTTTTGGTTGAAGTGACTCTGCAGTGGTGGGCAACTCTGGCAGGAAGCTGTTCCTCTTTTCCCATGGGAGCTGGTTGAGGACAAGGGCAGAAACCATAGATTGTATAATCAGTGGACGTAATGATGTTCGGCTCAAACTG
The DNA here is from genome assembly GCA_008086565.1 of Thalassoma bifasciatum. NCBI lineage: Eukaryota > Metazoa > Chordata > Actinopteri > Labriformes > Labridae > Thalassoma > Thalassoma bifasciatum. The sequence goes on from RPOG01000451.1 coordinate 89,666, forward strand.
AAGCCTCCAAAAATATTGGTGCCAGTATTTGCGTTTTGACACACATCAGCATCTGCCTTTTTTTTCAATTTTGTTGAGGATTTCTCAGATTCAAACAGAAAAATTAATGGCATGGAGTCAGATTCAGCTTGTAGCCTCTTGCGGGCTTTACTGAAGAGTCCGAAGAACTCATAATCTTCCAACGACGTCATCCTTTCCTGTTTTCTGCCAATCCATCATCATAAAAAAATGGACTTTGACCAAACTCCTCTTTGCACAATTCCTGCCTCACAGTCTGCATCCTGTCAAAATATTATTGACATATAATATAATAATATAATATCCTGTTTGGTTCTGGGAACATGAACTGCTGACCCTTCCCAACCATCAGAGAGCTGGCCAATTTATTTAATTCCTGAGAACCTAAACTCCCTTGAACCTCCTCAAGTGTCACCCAAAGACAAACTGACCAAACATCCGGTTCCTGCAAATTTATCACCCTACTCCTAAATGCCGTTCCAGGTTTAGCTGACCTTGAAATGACATTTAAAGGAATAAAACGATTTAGTCGCTTAAAATCTCATTTTATGTTGTAGATTAAGATCAGGCAAGTATCTAGAGATAAGACTTTCTCAAGATCCATTTGATAGTTGTCACATTCTTTTTTATAAACATGTTTAAATGCTTCAGACAAAGTAGTTTTTTATTCAAAATTTTCAACACAAGTATTTTACTTTTTGCTGCAAATGAATAGCGGCTCCAAATATCGGTTATCGGCTTCATTGACATTAATAATCTGTTTGGTGCTGAGAAAAACATCAGTTTATCTCCGCAATTGATTACCTATATGTGCAGACAGGAATAAGGCGAGCATGAACACTGCGTTCTAACATTGTTGCAAATACTTCTTGCATACTTATTTTTTTCGAATGCGTCTTATGATTCATTTTGAAGAGCAAAACTCTTTATTGATCCAAACAAAAGATTCTGGCGCTGTATTTAAATCACTGATGGAAGAGACAGAATGACAAGTATTTATTCCGATTGGCTGGCATGGAGCAGTCACACTCGTTGACGGTGTCCCCCGGTTACTTGTGGACAAACTTTTTCATTTTGTCAACAATCAGGTTGGGACAAAAAGTATATTTAAAAAACAAATTAATTTTGAAGCCTGAGCCTGCTACCTGGTTCTTAAGCTCAAACTCAGATATGGAAATTGTGAAAAAACAAAATTGCCCTCAGCAGTCATTGATGTGTTGAGATCTTGTTTGTGATGCCGGTTTGTTGAGGCAATTTTGGGAAGCTTAAGTTGAAATAGTTTATAGAGCTTGATGGAAGAGAAGGAGAGAATTGACACTTAAATGAGTAGGGTTAATGCAAAGTTTGTTGCAGTATTCATAATTTCTGAGTTTGCTATGTTTATCTGTTCCTGACCTTAAATGGACTTCCATTACTTGAGTAAAGACAGTAAGAAATCTCCACCACACTGTCTTAAACTAATATTGTGACCACAGTGTCCACAGACAGAGGTGAAATGTGCAGGAGTCTCATTTGTGGTTTTATTTTATACGAAGAGATCAAGTCGTCCATATCGTTGAGTATTTATCACAGCTGGGTAATAAGGCAAAATAACTCTTGAAGGTTTTTAACAACTTTGTAGATTTACTAGTAGAGTATATATGCTTCTTCTTGGCTCATATAGATTTATATTATTAGCATTATAAATATGATTAAGTGCACTTAACCTCGTCCATTACGCCCCTGAGCAAACCCTGCATATAAGCAGAGTGTGAGCTGTCTTTACTGCAGAGAGGTCAGCCTTAAATTAACCGCTCCTGCTTCATGTCGTCTCCATGAGAGAGGAGGCAGTGGACCAGTTTAAGGGGCCGGTTACAGCCGGCTACGGGCTAAAGATGAAGATTATTCAGCCTGGTGGCAGAAGTGCTGCTCGGCATTATGGGGTTTATAGGCCCGGGGCAGAGTTTGTTTTACGCCCTGCCGCAGGAGGTGTTGACAGGAGCGAGCGATGTCGGAGCAGGAGAGACAGACTTATTATTAGGCCTGGCCTTGCTGAAAGCGAGCGCTGGTGTTGTGATGATGGTAGATGAGTTTAGCCTGCACATGGAGAGATTAGGAGGAGGACGCGGGTCGGAGGAGCATATAACACCTCAAATTGGATTTGTCTCCAGGGGCTGCTGGTCGGGGTCCACTTGGCCTGACTGTGTGCAGATCAATGGCTCCATTGGACCTAATGGATGCCAGATAGGGCCGTGTCTGATAAGAGAGGAATATTGGCTATAGTGGAAGAGATTCAAGCTTGGTTAACTTTGTGTTTAAAAGAGCTTCTTCTCCCACTGTGGAGGAAAACACATTGTTTTTCCAGCATGTACACTGGCAAAAGCGACAGAGCGTTCAACCCCTCGCTTGCTTGTCACGACAGCCCGAATGTTCAATTTGGTATCACACAGGTTGGAATCTCTGCAGCCGGTGGCGTGCTGTTTCACCATCAGATACGGATCAGGGCTCGGTTTGGTTTGGGCCTCGGAGGCTGTGGAGAGGAGTTCAGACTTGAGATAGTGTGTGTGCAGAAGGAGGGGGGAGATGTAGAAACAGCAGGAGGAGAAAGGCGGGCGGCGTGTTGTCAACACCAAGGCCGTATTTGCCCCACTTCCTCTAAATCCACGCTGTTCCAGTACAGAACAACGCGGCGTGGGCAGACGGTGGAGGTTTTCACCTGGGGACCCGAGTATAACCTGGAGCAAACACAGGGGCCTGCATGTCTCTTAAACTAACACAGAAGAAGACACCGCCCCATCGGGAGAAGCAGGGGAGGCAAAAATAGTCGACATGAAGCTCTCCATCTTCATATGAGGGACATTAATCCTCACAGTGGCTCCCATCTTTATTCATTCATCGGCCTGTGGTGTCCACTCAATCAGTCACTTAAAGGCTGGCCTGATGGAGCGAGCCCTCCTCACCCACACAGGGAGCAGGGAGGAGAAAGAGGGGAGGTGATACTCCAAACCGCCTGAGCAGACACTGCAGCACGGAGATACAAACAGAGCGGGTTGGGGAGGAAGAGGAGGAAATGTGAGGGGGCTCTTTTAAATAATGAGGCAAAGAGGGGGAGGAGAAAGAGGGTGGGAGGGAGGGATGAGACAACTGGAGGTGAAAAGAGAGTGTATGACGAGTGAGTGGGGTTCAAAGTAAAAGAGGAGGGCGAGAAGCGTTCATATGAAGAGCGATTTGACAGAGGGAGAGATCCAGGACGACGACAACACCTCCACAGACTACTGAGGTGTGTGTGTGTGTGTGTGTGTGAGGGAGAGGGAGGGAGTGTGTGAGAGTTAGGGAAGGGGAGGGATATCCACTGCACCGTTGTGTGACTGGAAATTTAATAGAGAGAGGGAGGGAGGGAGGCAGGAAGGCAGCAGGGGAGGGGGAGGAGAGAGGAAGGAGAGACGCAATGCAAAAGCAGAGAGCGGGAGACAGTTGGTGGAATAACAGAGAAGTGGGGGACACTGCTGGACCCTCTCTGGAAAGTGTGTGTGTGTGGAGGGTGGAGGGTGGTGTTGGTGTAAAGTGAGTGGGAACACAAAGTGCCAAAGACAGGAGAAGGCCGCGCAGAGAGGAACAGGTTGGACACCCTGTTGCTGCATCCAGACTAAAGATGTCAGGGTGACTCGATACATTCTCCATCTAAATCATGTTTCAGTGTGTGTGTGTGTGTGTGTGTGTGTGTGTGTGTGTGTGTGTGTGAGAGAGAGAAAGAGCCAGGCTGTGAGGGAGACACGTGTGTGTGCGTGTGTGGAGACACGTGCTCATGTATGATGGAGAGCCAGCGCCGAGGTGCAAAGGATGTGAGACAGGAGCGATCCTCCGAGTCTCAATATAGAACGTTATCAATCCAGCACTAATCACGTCTGACTCCCCCTCCTCTCCCCCCTCCAACACACACACTTTCTCCCCCCTCTCTCTCTCTCTCTCTTTCCCCTCCTGCACCCACCCTCTCCTCTCACATGTTGATACCCTGAGGTGGTGATTGACAGCCCCACCCTTATCAGACCTTTAACCTCAACCCGGCCTTCAACCTCACCCCTCTCCCCTTCTAATTACACCTCCCTCCTCCTCCTCCTCCCCCTCTGCTAAACTGCTCCACTTCAGATCAATAACAGAATTCTCACGTTCATTATAGCACAGCTTCCTTCTTTGGCTCCTCCTCCTTCATCCAAACCTGTCAATCACTAACCACCTGTGCATGCTCTGCTTTAGCAAACACTGCATTTGCAGCTTTGATGGGGGGGGGGGCAACAATGGCGGGCACATGCAGTCACTGCTGCACAAGTTGGGCTCTGTGTGCTTGGGTGTTGCCAAGGGAACCGGCCAAGCAGCAAATGTTCCCTATAACAAGCTGTAAACACCACCATCATCACATTATAGAGATTATTTCAGCATATGTGGATGAAAACAAGTGTGAGGGGGAAATAAATGTCACTAAGTTTAGTAAATGAGAGGATTTTTGCTTTTAAATGCATCATTCTGCAGCACTAAGTGACGTGCGCTCACTTTATTCATTAATATGCTGATAATTTGGATGCATTCGTTTATTATGTCATCTAATTTTGTCTTATTAATATTTAAGTCTTTGCTACAGGCAGTCTGTCTTGTGTGCAGCGTGCATGCTGATGCGTCTCCTGAATGCAACAGCGTCAGTCTTTGATTACGCGCAGAAAAAAAAAAACAGTGAGAGAGAAACAATAAAGTTCAATTTTCCATGTCCCGGCAGTAGAAGCAGCGCAACGTCCCGTCGCCATCGTCCACTGGCTCCATCCACCTGAAGATTTCTGAGACAATTCTTATTACCAGCGGAGGCAGCGCAGCATTTGGAGAGAGGGTGAATCAATCTGAGGGAGAGAGAGAGAGAGAGAGAGAGGGAGAGAGGGTAGAGAGAAAGAGAGTGGGGGAGAGGAGGAGAGGAAGAAGACAGCGTCGGCGGCGGCTCTGCAGTGGAATACGCTCATATTTGAGAGGAAGGTGAGAAGCTCGCGGAGTACTCGACCAAACCAGCGCGTTAAGGGGAGCGGGGACGGGCCGCGGACGCAACATCAAGAGGTTCAAATAAAAGGTGAGTCCATGGATGACATTCACTCTGTCGTTTTTTTCTTGTTTTGTGCGCGCTGCGTGTGTTTACGCGTGAGCTCGCCCCGTGCAGTCGTGCTCAACAAACTATAAAGCGTTGGAGAGAAATCCGCATTCGTGACCTGATGGTGTGATGTGTGAACTGTCCTCCTGCGTGTAATCCGGTATCACCCCCCCCCCCCCCCCCCCCCCCCCCCCCCCCCCCCCCCCCCCCCCCCCCCCCCCCCCCCCCCCCCCCCCCCCCCCCCCCCCCCCCTCCCCTCCTCTCGCCTCACTGCCTGCATGGCTTTGATACCCAGGAATTACATGTAGCCTGTGTATGACGAGGCTGTGTGTGCGCGCGCGTGTGTGTGCGTATTTGCGCGCGTGTGTGGGAATTAAATTGATCTGCATGATGCGATTCAGTCCAAACAAGCAGGATTCAAACTTTTCCAGCTCACAGCGTCTCCGTCTTATTGTTTATGACTTGTTAGTTTGTCTCTATAAATATGAACATAACCTTGGCGATAAGAGGAGCATCGCTGTAGCACAAGCTGTTGACAGGGCTTACTGTTTGATCCAGCTTCCTCCCAAATTAACTCGATGAAACCTCTCTAATCTGACCAGTTTACACACTTAATATGAGTGTTGGGGTTCCGTTAACCCCCCCCATGCTCGCCCCCCCAATTGATGACCCCAGATTTGTGGAGGAAAAATGCGCAGCCACCTTGCGGCTTATGCGCGGTGGGTTAAGCTCTGAGTCAGAGCCTGGGGGCCCCTCCGGCTGAGAACAAGGAGCGGATAGATTAGGACTGATGAATGAAGATCTACTGCCTCTATCTGCAACACAATGATACGGTTATGAGAGGATTTAAATGCTAATGTGCAGTGTTTCAGAGAAATCCGAATGGGGCTGGGGACTGGCGGGAGGAGATTGCTGGCAGTGTGTGTGTGAGCGTGTGCGAGTGTGTGTGAGCTCATGGACCAGCTGGATGATCTCCGGAGTTTTATGATAGAGAGAATAAGTTATTAATGGGGTGTTGGAAGGTGAAGTGGGGCACTGGGGCAGGATTAGACAAGAGAGGGGGCGGAGAGGGGGAGTGTTAACTGTGTGTAGCCTGTGGGCTCCAACAAGAGGGGATGTGGGGGGATTTCAACCTCCAACAACTTTCCTTTGACAGATTTGCATGAAGAGGGAGATGCTGGAGGAGAGTTTATGAGGAAACATGGTGGAGGCCAATGCCATTTTGCACATTTGTTATTCCAGCATAATAATCTACGCCAGCATGACAAAAGATGATCACAGTTGTTTTGATGACACTTGATCATAAGTTAGCATCTTCTCTACTAAAAAAATTATTTCAACATAAAAAATTCTGACTTGACAATCACCTTAGCCCCTCCCAGTTGTTTAACAAAGCTGCAGCTTCCAACTTATACCCAGAATGCCTTTGTGAATTGTCACTCAATGGATATGACTCTTTGCTGCACTTAAGAAAAGTAGCAATTATGATCAATAATGCTGATTTCCTTACTCAATCAACCCTGAGTAAAATTCAGGCTGATGATACTAATATTGACTGGTTGTAAATAGTAATAGATGTATAGATATAATTTTATTTTTTGCATTTTTTTTCCAGAATTTTTCTAAGTTTACCATGGCTTTTGTATTGCATTTGCTCTTAATAATTTAACAACACCTTGTCTATGTAATTCACTGAAAGTTATCAATTCTTGTCACAATAACAGATTTTGCTGGACGATAAATTGTCCCAGAAATTATTGTGATAAACAATAATATTGCTGTTTTTGATCACATTTTCACCTAATATAATAATAATAATAATGGTATAACAGTGCAAGTACACCCTTTTAAAGATGAATAACCTTTTATTTCTTAAGACTATTTAAAATTGGAATTATACTATGAAAAAAGACATTGTAAATACCCAAAATAAACAATCAACACAACCAAACACAATTAGTCTTGTTGCCCTGTTGCTGATAAGAAAAAAAACTCACAGCGATACAGCAAAGTTAACTCATTATCCAGTGTCTTTGGTGAATAAAAAATTATTGAGCCTGGCAAACTTATCAAGCTCATTTTTAATTATCGTGCAATAAATTGATTTGTTGATTATTGCGACAGGCCTACTTGAAACCCCACCTGAATAAATCTAGGAGCTGAAAAAGCTGCACACATGACTCTGGTCACACTTTGACATTGAGTTTTCAGACTGAATGACTGACTGAGCAGTGTGCTGCTGTGATTATAAACTAACCTGGGCGGAAGAAAAAGTAGTTCCCACCAACCACAACCACGTGATTCAAACAAGAGCTCAATAGTTAAGACTTTTCCCAATGTGTTTCTGAATTTTTAACATTACATCAATGAAAAGAAGTATCAAAAGTATCCATATTTTGATTTGAGTATCGATACTAGAGCATAAAGATCAGGTATTGGTAGCATCACTAAAAAGTATGCAACAGCACAGGGCTGTAAGTGGTTTCCCATACTGCAACGTTTATTGGTCTGATTTTAAGTAAACATAGAGCCAGTACTGAAATCAAATTTGGAAAGAAACTTATTTGGCACTTAAAGCTGAAGTATCAGTACCATCACACAAGTATTGATTGATACCAATACAAACGTTGGTATCATTATATCGATAGACTTATCAATATTTGACATCTTATTTCATCAGGATAATTTTTGTAGTGTTGCTACAACAAAATGTATTTTTGAGCTCTCATAACATTTTAAGGCAGCCCTTTACATCATATTTTTACAATGAAACAACCAGTTACATTTAAGAGTGTAGCCTGTAAGAAAATGGCACGTGTCTTTAATATTTTGTTACCCTGTATTCAACCCTGCATCTCATTTAAGCACCTATAAACTTTTACACCAATGTAGCTCACACTGACCCTGACACACGCCTTACGATGAGCCGTCGTCTCCTTTCTGGATCCAAACAGGGCCCACAGTCGGGGAGAGAGGGGGTAATAACTGAATATTGTGAAGCATTTTCTCTTCACGAGGCTGCTGTCGTTTAAATATTTTGTTACCCCCACAGGCAGATTAGGCACTTCTGTTTTGCTGCCTGAATTTTATATCCTATGATTTTTATTCATGCACCTGTATTCGATTTAACGCTTGTTACAGTACCTGTAAACTTCAAAGCTTCCAAACTACCTCGGCTTTCAAGCACAAACCATGACACATACCATTTATGAGCCGCGTTTCACTGCATTTTCTTTCCATTACATCCAAAACAGGCCCGAGGACGTAAAACTTTAAGAGGATTGTAAGTTTTTATGCTACCTGTAAAAGTATGTGTTTTATCCAATCATATTATGAGCTTTATGTCCGAAAAGTGCAGGAAAAAGAGGCTGATCGTGAGCTGAGTGCAACAGCGGCCAGTGGTCGCAGGGCCTCGGCTTCATAAGGCTGATGTCACATGATATCACAGTTAAAGGCAAGGTCCTCCAGCTGAGGGCAGAGCTTCAAATATCAAGACGTCTCAGTGCTGGGAAAGAGAGGCTGAAATGTCAGTGGAATTTGTTCGCCTTGAACTTTAGAGCTGCCCTCTCTCTGCTCCACAAACCAAAGTGATACCTGAAGTAGTTCAGCACATCCACTGTGTAGAAATTTGGACGACATGCCTGCATCTCTTAAAAAAGTGAAGCCAAATAACTGCCTGTTTTTATTGACTTGGCCCCTTTCTCTAACTGAGACGTGTGTTTCACTTACAGATTCTTGAAGCAGACACTCGTGTTTAGGTTCAGTGACTCTTGTGTTACTCGCCGTGTTTACATGAGCTGGATAAAGCTTGATCAGGCATTTTAATTGGTCCACTGCAGGAGCTGATATGTCTCCTTTCAGCCTCTGCGCTGTCTTCTGGTCGAACTATTTAATCACAAACCAAAACAAGCAAGTTAGCACGAGGTTAACGAGCTACATGTCTAACGGTGTGGGATCATTTTAAAGCTCTGTACCTTCCGTGCACGCTCTACTCTTCACCTATGGAATAAACAAGCAGACAACAGGGCCTTCCTTTAATGCATTTATCGTGTAAGATGTAGAGCATGCGCCGACTCCCAGACCAGTGTGGGGATGATAGAGGTGAATACATGCAAGAGAAATTTATCCTGACTGGTTTGTCTAAGGGGCCATTGACATGACAATCGTTTTAGGTTGAAACTCGAAAATATTGTTGTGTTTTGGCCTCTTGATTTCACGGAAACGTTTTTGCTGACCTATAAAGAATATATTTGAACACAGCCTCCAGAGTGGAAGTGAATCCAGAAGAGAAGGACAAACTGCTTTTTTGAGAAAAACATATTTGACATAAACTTAAAATTAGACTAAAGTGAAGAAGTTGAATTAATACCATCAGTGATTAAACCCTTGATGCCTGTTGTCATGAATTTGCAATTCAGGTCTTGGTGCATCTGAGACAACCTTTGTATCCTGTTAATGCTTTTTGATTAATATTCTAAACTTACCAAGAAACACATTGAATGAAGTATGTTGCAATATATTGATCAGAAGATGAAGTAATAATATCTATACACGTTATAACTTCTTTAGATATTGTATTTTTTTAATTCAAATTTACAGTCCCCACTCAAGGTAGCGACTACAATAATGCAAAGACACTCATAAACATTGTTTACTACAATTGTGCATTAATTCATGAAGCAAGGGGTTAAGAAATATTTGTGTTCTAGACTTATCTGAATTCTTTTATCAAAACTATAAATTCAGTACATTTCAATGATATTGATTGTTTTTGTTTGTCATTTTGCTCTGGTGTTTTAAGTTTTCCACCTTGGCCCATCTGTTAAAGATGGTAAAAAGCAACAATCAAGCGTCCAGTTTTGGCATCACTTTATGGGAGCTATTATGCTGCCCTTCATTTTTTTTTTTTTTCGTTGCTGTTGCTTTTCAAAGTGATAAAACCAGCAAAGAGTTGGTCTCTTTTTAATTGACGTCAGGAAAGATCACAATGCATAGGTCGAATCTCTTTCTGGGTCCCGAAGGATGAGAGTCATGACCCTTTATACATGTTATTAAAATTGAACAATGTCAGGTTTCACCCAGAAAGGTTAACACAAATTAGTTAATGGGATGCAAGTGGGATATTTTATTCAGCTGATTCCTCCTTTAAGGACTCAGCACTTGTACCCGGCTCCCTTTCAGGCTGGTCTACCTGTGGCCAGCATGAACACACCTGATGTGCTTTTTAATGGAGTTACAATCAATACAACTCAACAAAACTTCTCCTCCTGCAGTAACCTCTCTTACCTTATCTGTCGTGCGTTTATTTTTGACATGCTGGCACACATGTTGCACAAAACGAAGCGCTCCTTCTTTCCTGTCACAAATTAAGCACTGGCTGAACGGTTTCAGTCATTTGAGGAATCAGGCCAGGCTGCTCTCTTTCTGAGGCACACCACTTATGCATGGCTGATGAGCTTGATGAAAACAAGCAAGCAGGTTAACAGGGACATGGTAAATTACACCTGCACACCTGGCCTAGAGGGAAGGTGTGACTTTGAGATAATGCTTGATCCCCCTCCTCTCACATGGCTCCAAAAACTGTGGACTATTTCCAGAGGAGATGAGCAGAAGTGTACAAATCCTCCAAAAGAAAACAAGAGGTCAAAGAGGGCACGAGAGGAGCTGAGCATATAAATACTCCTCACATCCTTCAACGTCCCGCTGTAACACAATGTCAATGATTTGTGCATCTCTGAAAAGATGCATCCAGTCTGTTGTGCCTTTCCTCGTCCCCTTATTGTACCTCAAAGGACAAAGGACTGCATTAATTCTGAGGGACGTCTCTGGTGCTAATTTAAAATGCAAGGAGAGTATCTGTTGCCCTAAATATGCTTTCTGTCTGTGCACGCATGTGTCCATGCGCAGAGAGAGAGGAAGAGAGAAGGACGAGGATTATGGATGACAGTAAAACGACTCTAATCAGGGCAAGCTGGTTGCTGATCTCTTCATAGGGCAACGCTGTCGTTGATTGATTGCTGCACAACTTGCTGATGTACACAGGTTGAAGGGTGAAGGCAGAGTTGCTGATCTGCAGCGAGAGGCCGAGGATTGTGGAAATAACCGTCTCTTAAAAATGCAGCAGGATGAACTCCAAATTGAATCACAGGAGGCTGGGTATCGAGAACCGCTTCCTGTGGAGAATGGCTAAGAAATGGTTCAATCATTCATTGTTTACATTACACTGGAGCGGCCAAACCTTCTGTTCCAGCTGGCTTGGTTTAGCAGATAAATGACCGTTTCCCAAGAAAAGTCTGATTCAAGATTTTCCATTTGAAGTTTTACTTAAGAAGCTGTAAAACTGAACACATAATTAAATATACATTACTCTCCATCAAGAGATTCATATGCAATACATTCAACTTATTATATATCACGTAATGAATCAAAAACAATAAAGAAAACAGCTTTTTCATTTCATTTCAGTTATTTGAACAGGTTAAAAGAAACCAAAGTAAATCAGTTGTACAATGTGCTTTGTCAAAAAAAAAAAAGAAAATAAATACAAGAAAAATGCTCTATAGCAACAAAGGAAATTATGCGTTGTAGGTGTAGGATGACGTTGATAGAACTTATCCAGTCCTACCCCTTTGTTATTTTGCTTGTATAATTTAATCTATCACAGCATGTTTAAGAAAAGTGAGCAGAAAAATAGAAAGAAAGAATAGGCAGTGTATCTGTACCTGTACCTTTAGCTTGTCGCTGATCTATGCAAGAAGTTGCATAAATTAAACTCCGGTTTTAAAACAGAATTTCAACTTTCATGACAGAAACTTATCATGATAACTTTTTGGGAACAATACTTAAAGCTTAAAAATGTCAAAATGCTAACAGGTAAATATTTTCCAAACAGGAAGTGAAGGTTCACGGCTGATTTCAGCATAACTACGGCAAGCTCAAGGTTCTAAACAACTCAAAACTTTGTTAAGTGGCCTACTACAGTCAATTACATACAATAAAGCAATACATTGACATCACATGATTATTTACATCAAGAGATATCCAAATCCATTGACCAATTTCAGATTTATTTACTTATAAACTCAATAAAATGTTATTCATGCAGAAAACCTGTAAAGCTACTTTTTTTACACAGAAAATTCACAAGAGGAATTGAAAAAGAATCGTATTGATAATCATCCCTATATAAAGACACTTCTACTCTGAACTCTGCTGATCTGAGGTTCTGCATGATGTGGCACAGTTTGACTCCAGGTAGCAGAATTGTGAAGTGCTTGCAATGGTGAGGTGGATATAATTAGCTCTGATTGGTTTGATTGAGCCCCCCCTGTTCATGCCTGGGTGTTGGCCCTCTGGGATCATGATGACTGTCCAGACATTAATTATTGAATAATAGATGGAGGAATAGTAATGGTTGATGATTCAAAATGGATGCTGTTATAATGTCCAGATTTCCTGCAAAGACGTATCTTCTCTTCACAGAGGAAGATGCATCAGGCGATCCCTCCTCGCGAGTCCATGAATGCGTCGTGGGAGAGCAGTGCGGCAGGGGTTCGCAAAATATCCGATCACGTGTTAGCGGAGACGAATGAAAGAAGGGTCATCGCTGGAAGTCAGGCCACGGTTCAATTTGTGCCGTTTGAAATGAGCTGGCTGAAGAGCGGTCAGCCCTGCGTGTCTCATTGAGTTTGGCAAAGCGGAGCGATATTATCTTCTCCTGGTTAGATTAAGTATTAGTAAATGTGATTGGGTAATGAAGGCGGTCAGGCCCCAGTGACCACAGCGCTTTGCACTGACTGCCGGCTTGGCTGCATCCAGGCGCTGAGTCTTGGGGGAGTTTGTTTCGGGTCAGTGATGGCATAAGAGCTCAATACAGCATTGCAGAGTCAGGCTGGGCCTTTCCTCTGTCTGCTCGGCTGACTGGCTGCTGAGCTGGAGGCACCACTGTAGCGGCATACTGATGCTGCTGCTGATGAGGAGGATGACAGTGTAAATATTGATGATGCAGACGCACAGAAACAGAAGACATTAGAACCCCGATGACCGGAGTGTGAGGCTTCACAGTTTGTTGTTTCACCGCTTTCCTCCTCGTGATTCAGGCGAACAGGTTTGGCCTCCGACGCCTGGAGAGAAGCGTGGGCGCACTGTCACACGTACACATCATTTAGTATGGATCTGCTGTGGAGGTTGCCGTATTTTTAGGGGAGGGATGGCGCTGATGTCACGGTGAGACGGTGGCGGTCTCTGGAGGCCGCCGCAGCCACAAAGGAGGTAGTTAGTGAAGCCGTGCGCCATCACTGTGATAAATCACGCGTGGTGTTTACACGGTTTGGACGATTACTCTCGGCGCTGTCACGTGAACTTGTGCACACCTCCACAGTTTCCCCAGACTCTACTCCACGATATCTATAGACTGTTGACTCAGTTGTACTCGTATATTTATATATTTTGCCCCTCTTGCACTTTTCTCCCTGTGATATCTTCGTACTGGGCGGTGCTGCGGTGAAGCGTTCAGGCTCAAATTTCCCTGCGTGGACGTTTGAAACACATGCTGTTGATTGACATTGATACAGAAGAAGTGTCTTAATTTGTTCTTTTTGTGGAAACAGAGAAAGTTTGAAGTCGATGTGGAGTTTTCACCAACACTTTGTTTCTCAGCGGTGCACCTGTGGTGACCTGAGTCTAATAATAACTCCGTCTGACCCGCAGTTATCAAATATTTGTCAGCTTTCAGTCACCGCCTCCCTCACAAGCGTTGTCATACGGACGTTTTTTCAGGGAGCTCTCCATCACTCTGCAGGCTCCACTGAAGCGACGCCCCGCTTCGAGAGCTTCAGAGCGGGACCTGCGGACGCCCGGAGCCCCCGATGATGTGACAGAGACACGCAAGATGGTGAGTGGTTACTATGGCAGGTTACTATGGCAACCTCAGGTCTCTGTGAGAGCTTCCATTTCGCACAGCGTGGGAGAGAGAGAGGGAGCGAGAGAGGGATGGGTGGAGAGAAGAACCCGCAGAGAGGAGGAGAAGGGTGGAGAAACTGGCAGAGGAGGTGAGGTGTGGAGATAAACATCCCTTAGGTGCGGAGGAGATGAGAGAGGATGAAAAGGGGGAGGAGACAGAGTGATGGAGAGGTGTAAGTGACGGGGTGAGGCTGAGGTGTGAGAGGGGCAGATCGAAGGGCAGGAGGGGCGATCACGTGGCTCCAAGCGACGTTACTCTGGAACATCTCGGCGCTGCGTTCTGCTGTGATCGTACGTTTGCTGCACACTGCGTCTCCTCTTTATCTCTCCTTCCTCTCCCTCACCTCTCGGTTTAGTTGGCGAGGTGCTCGGCTGCGAGAGACATTGTGTCAGTCTTGGTGACTGGTCTCCATGGAGACGTCCATCAGTCAGTCCGTGTCAGTTGTTTCTCGGGCAAAGCCTTATCGTGTTTGTCAGTGTGAGTGTTTATCTGTCTGTGTATTAGTCAGTGTGTCACTCATAGAGGGAGGCAGGGCCGGGGCCTGAATGGATGCGGTCCAAGACAGCGTTGCTTATCAGGCTTGCATGCACACGCCGTTTGTTTGCTTGTTGGAGCTTTCGTTTGCTTGTTCGCAGAAAAACAAGCGTTTAACACCCCAAACTGTAAGGTCTCATGTTGGTACAGTCATGGTTGTAGAGATGCATGCACTGATTCATCCACCTTTGCACTCGTTGCATCACACTGATAGCGTGCGTGCCTTTTTCCTCCACAAAAATCCTCATTAGACGCTGATCTCTGTCACAGTGAAAAACTGTAAACGGCTGCTGATGTCGCACTTATCTCTTTTTTTCTCTTCTGCATGTCTTTATTTAATGTTATCTCCCGCATTTAGTGCTGCGTCTCACTGAGAACAGCGATATAACACTGTCACAACACTTAGTGCTGATTCTCTGCTGGAACATTACACGTTTTTATTTCATCCTCGTACTGTAGCGTGGTGGTTTGGATTTGAGTTGTGTGCTTACAGATCACAGATGCAGAGAAGATAGGGCTTTATTTTAAAGTCCTACTACAATGTGAAAACAAAGGTTTAACACTTTCCTATGTTGGGAGATAACTATCAGCAATTTCTGTTCAACAACTTCAATCGTAGCTACTGTAAATCATCCATTTGTTTCTTGAATTTCTTAAATTTCTTTCTTTTTTCTTCATTTTTCTTAATTACTTTTCTAGGGACTGCATTAGGGATGGGTATGGAGAACTGGTTCCTTATACGAATCAATAAGAAATGGTTCAATCCATCGATATCGATAGCCTGTTTGCTCTATAATTCCCTTATCACTATCTGCTCTGAAAGATCAAGGAACCTTCCAGAGAAAGCAGATGTGTTTTGCCAGTGACTTTTACTTAAAACTCAAAAATTTGTTGACAAAATCTGTGAAGCTACCTTTTGTGCACATAAAATTCAGAGAAAGAATCGATATGTGGATCTATGGGGAATAAAATTGATACGCGGGATCGATAATGGTGATGGTGTCAATGAAATCTTATCAATACTCATTCCTTGGCTGCATGGAGTTTGTACGTACTCACCCCACAGTCCAATAAACATGCTCATCAGGTCAATTGGTGATGCTAAATTGCCCGTAGATGTGAAAGGTAGAGGTAGAAAATAGATGGATGGATTTATGTTTCTGAATTATTGCAGATTTAAGCACCAGTGTAGCTCAGTTGGTTGAAATGCACCCCATGTATAGAAGCTTCACTCCGCTGCATCTGTCACAGGCTTCACTCACCTTTGACCCTTTACCTCTCTCCTCTCACCACATCACGTCTATTGTCAGGTTTTTCTGTTACACAAAAACCACAAAATCCATTCAAAACACCTTGAAATGTGTTAAAAAGGAATGTCTCATCTCTTGAAATGACTTTGATATTGATCTTTGGAGTGATATTTCAGACTTTTGGATCTACTGTTCTATACTTTCCTTTTGCAGACACTTTTGTCACAAGCAAGAATTTAGAGTGGAGAGAAAAGACTCAGTATGTGCGACAAAGAGACGGAGGGAGGGCTTTTTTTCTAAAATAATGTAGTCACAACTAATAATTCAACATCACCAATATTGTTCAATATTAAACAACATCCAGTATTCTGTGCAGAGCTGGGTCTTTGACCTTCTGGGACAAAGAGCAGGAAGGTCAGATTAATTTTCTTAGTGTTCCCTAAACAGTCAAGTGATCATATGTTTCTTAAAAGTAGAAAGGGATTCTGTAGATAGCATGAAGTTGGGCAGTGGCGTGAACAGTGGGGGGGCAAAGAAGGCGGTCGCCCACCTCAAGCCCCAGTTGTTGAAAAACGTGTGCCAAAGTGCCCTCTTTGGAGCCAAAACACACGCTAAAGTCCACTCCCTGGTGCCAAATTTGTGCTTTGGTGCCTTTTGGGAGCCAAAACAAATGTGTGAGTACCCTCCTGTTTGAGGAACCAAACTAATCTGCCCCTTTGGCTGGTTACAACTAGGCCTGTTGCAAGAATCTATAAATCAATCAATTGCACGATAATAAAAAATGAGCTCAATAACTTAGCTGGGCTCGATAAGTTTTTTATTCACCAAAGACACTGGATAATGATTTAACTTCATTGTGTCGCTGTGAGAATTTTTTTTTTCTTTTAAGCAATCTATTTTGCTTTTGGTTTATATCCTTATTATAATTATTATTTATTATATTTAAAACTGT
Source organism: Thalassoma bifasciatum (assembly GCA_008086565.1). NCBI lineage: Eukaryota > Metazoa > Chordata > Actinopteri > Labriformes > Labridae > Thalassoma > Thalassoma bifasciatum. The sequence continues at coordinate 106,486 of RPOG01000451.1, forward strand.
GAAAAAAGACATTGTAAATATCCAAAATAATTAATCAACACAACCCTAAACAGTGAATAAAATGGGCTGTCAGCCTCTGTGAACAAAAAAATGCACTTGAATGAAAAAACACACAAAACTGAAACAATAAATTAAGTATAAAGTCTCTGTAAATAAAATTGCACTTAAATATATTGTTTCAGTTTTGTGTGGTATTTATTCATTTTCATTTTTTCTTCCATTTTATTAATTGTTTTTGGTTGTGTTGATTATTTATTTTGGATATCTACAATGTATTTTCTCACAATATACATCCAATTTAAAATATTCTTAAGAAATAAAAGGTTATTTATCTTTAAAAGGGTGTACTTGCACTATTATACCATTATTATTATCAATATTATCATTTATCACAATAATTTCTGGGACAATTTATCATCCAGCAAAATTTGTTATTGTGACAGGTTTAGTTGCAACATGATAAACCTTTGTGCCAGAACATGTTTAAATGCTGGCTTGGGAGCCAAAATATGCAAAAGTGCCCTCCTGGGAGCGGAAAGTCCCTTTTGTGAGTTTTTTTTTCACCCCTGCCTTTCAAAATGTCAATGCACGCCACTGCAGTTTGGTGATTGTGGTTGAGCATGTGGCAGCGAGAGGTACCGGTCTCACCATTTACTTTACAAACTGCACCAATTACTGAATCCATGAGCTGTGTCCTGTTATGTGACTCTGAAGCACAGCAGCCTCTTTGATACTGTAGAGGAGATATTTGCTTTGTGGTGCACTCTCTCTCTCTCTCTCTCTCTCTCTCAGGCTGTGCTAAAGGAAAAGTTCACGAACAAACACACAGAAGGTGAAACTTAAAGGATCTGTAAAATGAACCTCCGGAGTCGTAACGCACTCTGGTATAAAGCTGGAAGTAAAATCCAGCACAAACAATGTGTTTTAGTCTAATATTTGTATATTTCATCGTCTGTGTGGGAGGATTTGTAATTGCTGTAATTGCCCCACATTCTTTGCTTTGCAAAACACTCCTCGTGCATTTCATCATTGTGAAATCAGCCATGCGGATTTAAGTGTGATGGTAAAGTCACGGAGCTGGTTGTTGCACAGATTTTCAGCATGTTCTCAAAGAAATTGTCACACAATATTTTTTTAGTTCCTATACTCAGAAAGTGTCATTAAATGCACAGTGCAGGTGAGATATACATTTTTGCACACAGAAAACTTCCTTACTTTCAGTGTTAATTTAATTTTAACTCTCTTAAAATGTAAATTTCAACCTGGTGGGAGCTATAAATTCTGAATTTTTAGACAACTGAATTCACAATCATTTTCTAAACAGAAAATTAATCAAACCTAAGGGTAAATGCCCTGAATTAAAGCTGTCAAATGATAATTATTTAAGTTTTGAGAATGTTAGTCGTGTCTCAATTAATCTGCCCTAACCCTGTTGTGCATAGTGGTCACTACAATGGACACGTATTTAAAATTTTCATAATTCATGCATCAGAGGGTTAATAGTATATTTTAAATCCTGTTATACTGCATGTTAAAACAGGTTTTAAGTTAATGTAATGAGACAAAAATCAACAAGAAAGTTGTTTTTAAAAATGTAATATTTTAAATTAAAGCTTGAACAATTCAGTGGATGTTGCAACCTGAATGTAACTTCGCAAGAGGTGAAAAAAAAAGTCTCTGAAACACGTGACACATCAGCCTAAAGTCCTGCAGCTTGTACTTTCATGTTACAGTAACTTTTTTATCATAAGCGACAAACACTGAACGCAGCACGGACTGACCCCATCAGGGAAATGTCACTGAACACACACAGAAACAATCTCATGGAGTCAGAGTTGGCACGCCACAGTTTGACCTCTCCAATAAAATCACACACACACACAAACACACACTTTTTTTTTTTCCTGAGCAAAAAATAAAAATCACAGTGAGGGCAGCAAAGGAACACAGAAACGCTGAACCAAGTCGTCCTCTACAAAACAGCTGGGAGCAACAAACGCTCAGCCCAGGAACTCTGGGAAATGGTTTCAGAGCAAAGCCCGAGAAATTGTGCAGTTTGCTCTGCTCTGTAAATGGCTGAGAGACATTTTGATTAGCTGCTGGCTTCAGCTCCCCCTCCTCCTCCTCAGTGTGCAGGAATTGAGTGTATCAACACACTTAACAACCTTAAATACGGATTAATTGTTCGCCAAATCAGAGTTCCCGTTTGCAGAATGGGCAGTAAGAAGTGGATTTTATTTGAAGTCGTGAATGTGAAGATGGTAACATTAAAGAGGACTTTCATCCCAGCATGTAACGACAAGTGCCGCGCTCCCCCCAAATGAGGGATTTGAGCGTGTGTGGTAGGTAATATAATGTGTGTTAATGGGGGTGCTTTAGCAGGGTGATGAGCACGGTGACTTTTAATCTGCAGCCCCGTGAGTGTGTGTGTGTGTGTGCGTGTATTGGGGGGGTGGGGTGGGGGTTGTCGTTCCTGTAGGAGACACTCTGAATAGATCAGGCCTTCTCTCTGCATCCTGCATCCTAATGAGAGCAAAGCAGCATCTTTGGACAGTTTGAGTGGGAGGGTGAGGTGGGAGACGCATCCAGAGCAGAGGGGGCTGCAGAATATCCGATTTGTTGAGGATGAGTGGTGATAAAATGTGGAACGCCAAACGCTCTGGTTTCCTCATCACCCTGTTTGCTAAAAATAAACTCTTACTGGGATATTGCCTAATGATAAATACATAAAAAACAGTTTCTTTCAGTAAAAATAGACACAAAAAGTGAACATTTGGGGGCGTTGGAGGCTGCTCGTCTTGTCATTGTATCACATTAAGAAGCTTAATAAGTAAACAGGGAGGAAATGAGGAGGAGTCGCTCTCTAATTAATATTTTATCTCACAATCATAAGCTCAAACGACCTTCTGTACATTGAGGAGTACAAAATGACAGATTAGCTGAAGTGCTAACAAGTCATTACAGGACATCAAATGTGCGTTCGCTAAATTATGGATTTAATGTGTTTATTACAACAAACGCATGTAAGCATAATGAAAGCAGGGAGGGTGGAGAGTCCCTGTTTTCTGCGTGGTCCTTTAAAGTGTTACCAGAGTCGCTCTCTGAAGTCATGATGATGTGATGTTAAGGAAATATTGATGAGTGTGAGAAACATCTTCAAGAAACGAGTTACTTTTTTAGAAATTATTTCCACTCAGTCATGAGGAATAAACTGAAATGTCATAGAAAATAAAAACAGCTTCACGTTCATCTGTGCTTTCGACCAAAAGTTTCAGAATAATCCCACAAAAAGAAAAAAAAATGGACTAGTAATAAGGCCTGAAAAATCTGTGAGGCAAATAAACTCCAAGAGTGGATTCTGGTTTTAGAATAACAATACTCTGCCTTACTTATTTATTTATTCTCAGTCAGTCTCTCGAATAACAAAGATTCCTGTTTTTGAACACTGTGAGGAGCAGTCGTGGCCCCTGCTTATTTATTCTCGATGTGGTTTTACAAGAGTTTGTTTTGTTTAATTAGGAGAAGAGGACGGTGAAGATATGATACAGGCATAAGATGAAAGAGTGGTGAAAAAGGGGAATGACGTATCGGAAACTGATGAAACAGAAAGAGTGGCGAGAGAGTGGTGAATGACATTAGATGGAGTGACAAGTTACATGTGGGAGAGTGGCGACTGACATGGAGAGAGTGATGAGTAATATGCAAGAGAGTGGTGAATGACGTGCGATTGATTGGTAAATGACAAGTGAAAGCACGGCGAGTAACATGCAAGTGGAAATGATATGCCAGAGAGGAGTGAATGACATGGAAAAAGTGGCGTGAAACATGCAAGATAGTGGCTAATAAAATGCAAGGGAGTGGTGGCATACATTCAAGAAAGTGGCGAATAATGTGCAATGTATTGGCAAATGACGTGAGAAAGTGGCAAGTGATATGCAATAGTGGATAGCACTGAAAAGAGTGGCGAGTAACGTGGAGGAGAGAGTGGAAAGTAGCATGTTTGGGAGTGGCAAATGGCATTGAGTGATGAGTAACGTGCAAAAGAGTGGTAGATGTCATTAGATGGAGCAGAAAGATATATGCCAGAGATTGGTGAATGTCATGGAAGAGTGGTGAGAGAAAGGTGAATGGCATGTAAAAAAGATGAGCAACGTGCAGGAGAGTGGCACATGACACCAGAAAAGTGGTGAGTGACGTGAGAAAGTGACAAGTTACGTGCAGAAAAGTGCCAAATGACATGGAATAATAAGCCAGAGAGGTGTGAATGACAAGCAATAGATAAGCAAATAATGTGAAATAGTGGCAAGTTAAGCACAAATGGTAATGATAAGCCAGAGAGAAGTGAATGACATTGGAAAGGTAGGTGATGGGTAACGTGCCAGAGAGTGGACACTGACATTAGATAGAGTGGTGAGTAACATACAGGAGAGTGGTGACTGCCATTAGACATGGCGGCGAGTGACATGCAAAGGAATGGTGACTGGCACTAGATAGAGTGGCGAGTAATATTCAAGAAAGTGATGTTTGCACTCGGTAGAGTGGCGAGTAATATGCAAGAGAGTTGTGAATGACACTGGAAAGATTAGTGAGGAATGTGGAAGAGTGCCATCACATGCCAGAGAGTGGCAACATATTTAGAAAGAGCGATGAGTTCAAGCAGCAACCTCTGGTCTGAAAAAATGAGACAACACGGAAGTGCTAAAAAGCTGCTGTTCCTCGAGTGACCGCTTGAGGCTGACTCCGGAAATCACGTACACATGAACACAAAAAAAGCAGTTTTCAGAGCCGAAATTAGCGTATTTAAAGCCTGGTACAAACTCTGTCTCATGTCTGTATCGCTTATTTCGCTAACGGGACACACTGTGAGGGGTGAATTTTTTTCTTACTCGGCCGTTTAAAATATATTAAGATCGAGAGCTTGCCCAACCAGAGCCACAGCTCAGATCACATGACTGACGGGCGCCCAATAGCTGTGAGTTTTGGCACCCGTCACTCGTCCCAATACCAACATGACAAATAAGTTTTTAAAACATGACATTTTTGGGCCCAAATGTGGTGGGTTACTGACTTGCAGCTCTCCTGGGATTGGCTCTGAGCTGGAGACAGTTGGCGCCAATCAGTGCCCAAAACTCAACTAAGTCAAGCGCGTAGCAGGCACAGAAAGTCACAGCGAGTGTGTCTACAAAGAACGCAAGTGCGCAGACAGTGGCTGCAAAAGTGCGACAAGTTTATTGAGTGTAAAGAGTCGGTAATGACACTGGAAAGAGTAAAAAGCAACATGCCAGAGAGTGGAGAATGAAACTGAAGAAAGCAACAAATGACATGAGAAAGAGTCTTGAATAAGAGTTTGGAGAGTCAAATGTCACTGTCTGTTCCAGCTTGTAAAATCAGCTGAAAAACGTGTCATTTGTCCCTTTATATCAGAATAGTATGGATCTACGTAGAGGAAATATTCAGAAAAGTTTGATGAAACAGGGTGAAGTCTAAATGTGGCATCAGGTCAAAGTTGATGTGCAACAGCTTCATATCCTGCCATTATCGTGAACTCTGTGTACTTTATAGGGTTTATAAGATTGTGTACTCCTCATAGACCTGTTCATTGTAAAGTAAACCAAACCTCAGGGTGCAGATAAATGTAGCTCCATGTTTTTTTCTGTGTAACATCACATCCCTACAGACACACATATCTCTCCTTCAGGCCTCATACTGTCGGCTTGTTTCATCAGTAATAACTCCGAACCACCTCCAGCACCTCCTCGCCATTCCCCAGCTGGTACCAACCACTTATTGATATCAGCAATAAAACACAGATTGAGTCAATAGGTAGGGAGACTCAAATGTGTTTCTACATAAAAGTACAATGTGGGGAAATCACTGTGTGAAATATCAGGGAGAGGGAAAATCAATATTAAGTACAATGCTGGTGTTTTCACCTGAACACGGTGGCCTGCTGGTGTAACACGCACCTGTCCTTAAACCCCTGTCTGGATGGGGGTTTAGGGTGTTGGGGGGGGCTTATCGACTGGCATCATTGATCCACCTGCGCTAATATCTAATGTCTGAATATTTCACCAGCCTGGGGGGCTCTTTCCCCCTCAGAGCCAGACATGAATCAGGTATTACTGAAGCAACACAAAGGACGTTAGTACGCTATTAGTCACACTGCTTATAGTGCGTAAGTGTGTGTTTGTGTGTGTGGGCAGGTGACGTCAGGGCTCCATTCACCAGCAAGGCCAGCGCTTGTCCGGCTTTTCTTTCAGTCCCGAGGGGGGGCGGCAGCAGAGGAGACAGAGAAGAGGAAGTGGGCGAGTGCGGGGCTTCCTCTCTCTCTCTCTCTTACAAAACGACCCCATCGGCCCCCACCCTACCCTGTTTAACAACTCTTCACAAGCACCTTCTGTCACAGCCTGGTGTTCCCTCCCTTCCCCTCCCTCCCTCCAGGAACATTAAGAAAAAAGGAAACCTTCGGCGTGACTCTGCAGAAAAATAAATCTGCTTTTTTCGTTGTTTTCCATTAAATCAGAGCTCGCGCGTCCTGCTGCAGAAATTCCCTTCCTATTCATTTTTTTAAAAGCTCCCCCAGTCTTTCATCCCAAAGTCAATTTCCCTCGCTGGTTAGTCCCATGCTTTAAATGTTTATAAGTGCCTGTGAAGAGGGGAAGCCTAAGTGTGATAGACTACCCTGGGACTCAGACGGGGGCTGAGCGAAGGAAGAACGAGGCTGGAGGAGCAGACTGTGGACGCTCTAGATGGGATTATAATAGGCTGAATATGTAGAAAGTGTCTCCATAGCAGGATTACTGCACTATCTGACATGACTACAGAGGGAACAAATGAAACGTGTTGTATTATTTAAAATCGTCAGCACTCTGTTTTTAGCTTAGGTGGCACGGTTTGTATTCAGTCTGGCCTCTGCACGCTGTATGTTATTCTGCATGAGCGGCTTTTTTCCCAGGTCGGGACAAAAAAAAGAGATAGCCAGCTCGCTGAGTTTAGAGAGGATGCCAAGAACAAATTTAAAGGTTTAATGTTAACTAGTGAGGATGTCGAAACAGCAGTGATTTCTATCCTGAACATCTGTGAAAGTTTGAGACCTAGTTGCCGCCTTCTTCTTTTACAGTCCTGCGGTCCGTCGTATCCCCTCCTTATAAAAAGCAGTGAGATGAAACTGATTTGGTTTGGCGCTTTGTGTCTGAATGCAGCTGACCGGAGGGTAACCAAACCTCTTTGGAAATCTGAATCACTTTAAAGAATGATGATGGAGCCGCTCTGGTATTTAGAAGACTTTTGTCTGCAGGACTTTTTACGTGACGAGGAATCATTTAAGAGACGTCTTCAAGCTGCTCTGCTGAATTTCCAATGCAAACACTTAGGATACACCCATAGACTGTATAAAACATGGACGTAGTCTCTGTGACGTCACCCATCTGTTACTACAGCCCCGTTTTGAAGCAATGGGACGAGTGACGGGTGCCCAAACTCACAGCTATTAGGTGCCCGTCAGTCACATGATCTGAGCTGTGGTTCTGATTGGACAAGCTCTCCATCCTAATATCATCCGAGTTAGAAAAAAATTCACCCCCCTCACAGTGTGTGCCATTAGCGAAATTAGCGATACAGACAGGAGACAGAGTTTGTACCAGGCTTTAAATACGCTAATTTGGGCTCTGAAAACAGCCTTTTTCCCGTTCATTTGTAGGTGACTTCCGGTGCTTCTGGAGCCAGCCTCAAGTGGTCACTCGAGGAACAGCAGCTTTTTAGCACTTCCGTGTTGTCTCATTTTTTCAGACCGGAGGTTGCCGCTTGGATACACCCCAATTTTTTCAGTTAAAGAGGGGGTGTTATGCTTTTTCCAGCTTTATATTGTCCCTCTGCTGCCCCTGTAGTTACTTCATTTTCTTTCACTTGTGTTTTAGAAACTCTTGTTTCATCTTCTGTCTCTTTAAGGCTCCCTGCTCCACAAACCCCTTCTCTCTGATTGGCCAGTCCTTCTGAGGCCTGTTGGAGGTGGAGTTATGAGTATATCTTGGTTTTTAAAGTCCAATATTATATTGGACCCACTTGTGCATAGAAATTTGACTTTTTGGGATCATAGGGAAGTGACGCAGTAAGATTACGTTTGTGTCTCTGCTCGGTGCAATTTTCCCACAGTCTCAGTCTAAGTCTAAGATGTAGAGTTCTTGTACTGCTCAGGCTCTGTTTTCCTTCTTTTTGGGTTCTGATAAAGTGTTTATTCCGTATTTGTTTCCTTGGTAAGGTCTCTTATTTGCTGTTTTTGCTGAGATAAACAATTGTATTGATAAGAAAAATCAATACAGGGCATTGGTATCAATAAACTCCCAACCATATCTGTCATACAGTGTGTGAGGATCATGAAATTGGTAAGACTCAAGCCTTTTTTTTGAAAACAGGTTGTAAACATCATTTTTGATGCTGTAAAAGCCAGTTTTTTTGGCTTGGTGTGTAAGGAATTTTCTGTTTTTCTGCAGCCAGCTTCAAGCGGTTCGTCAATAAACTGCAGCTTTTAGCATCAGCTTCATTTTTTTAACCAGATGTTGCCCCGTGATCAAGCAGTTTTCTTATTTCCGGTCATTTTGTGTTGCAAATTTCAGATCTAAGATTCAGAAAATATTACTGCGATTGAACAAAGGACTTAACTCTCCCTCTGAGTCTAATTTTTCCCTCGGGGTGAAGCCGCCGCTGTAGAACACAGAGCTCCAGAAATCTGCATTGAAACACAATCTGATAACAGAAATCTTACTGTTGAGTCTGAATTCAGTCCTGATAAAGAGCCTCAGTCGCCGTTGTTGATCAATATTGATATCGATCTGCAGAAACTTATCATATCACTCATATCAGACATGGCTGACCACACACTGAATTTTAACGACATAGTAATTGATTGAATTGACGCAGCAAATTGACTGAATCAGCGTCTGCCATGACACATAATAACCCCGGTGTAACACTCGTATCAGCAGCAGTGACGCAGTAGATAATCTGGCGACCTGCTATTCACAATCAAATCTATCCTATTATTTGGAATTACCTCCTTGTCTGAGGAGCTGGAGTGTGTGAGGGAGCAGATGTTACCCTGACTTAGAGCCTCACAGGCTTAACCCTGATTGCAGAGATGTCACAGTGATCAGGAAAGGTCATGGCTCCATTCGGTTGCGTGTGTTGGCTGTACTACTCGAAGTGAGAAAAGGAAAAAAAAGGGGGAAGGGTACCGCGATACTCGACGGTAGAACCACATACAGCTCGGTAATAACTACCTGGAGGTGCGACTACACGTCTGTCCTGTGACCTCTCTCGCTCGTACGAGGACAGACAAGTAGACAGTCGTGGGGGGAGAGAGAGGGAGAGAGTGAGCCTGCCTTTGCATTAGTTAGAAAAGTTTTCCACCAACCATCTGCTGCACGGTCCGTTTATGCTCAGTGTACTTCTCTGATTTCTTCCAGAGAAAGAAACAAAAATCCCACGCACCTTATTCTGCTTCTGTTCCCAGCCCTCCCCTCTTCCATTCGGGCCGTGTGGTCACAGTTTGAGACGTAGCGAAGGGTAAAATTATCCAAACTCAATTACCCGAACCTTTAGAGGCCGACATAAATCTTTATGAAATAAAACATCCAGGAAGCCTCGTTGCTCTGGGGATCAGAAACACAAAGATAGGGGTCCTTTAACCTTCAACTCCGCTGAGCCTCCGGCCAGTCAAAAATGTAATAATTCATAGAAGACAGACTCTACTGTAAATGTAATGTTGTCTAACAGTGTAGGAAAATGTTTTATTTAACTTTGAAGCTCCTCTTTAGGGCTCAGGGGAGACGCTAAGAGGAACACTGGGAACACTCTGGGTTGGCGATCAAAGGGGGATAAAAGCTGGAATTACATTTTTTTCCCATCATTACATTCAAAGAAGCTTTGAATGTTTCAGCTCATCAACGAGCAGCCTCTCATGCCCTAACATCCCTTTACTCTACATCTTATTCCCACAGCCTCTTCACTCAGATTTCTCATCATCCACCCTTAAACTTTCCCTCCTTTATGCCGACCGCGCGGCCTTTTACTCACCTGTTCCAACCTCCATCATCAGCCGAGCACCTCAACCGTCCCCTCTCCATGTGAACTGAACCGTTTCCTCCAATCTGCCGTCATATAGCTTTATATGACCCCGGCCTGGTGGTTGGATAAAGTGTGTTCTGCTCAGATTTCTTCCTATTATCTCCAACATGTGATGTCAAAGCGAGTTAGCAGAGTGAGGAGCACGGTGAAAAAGCCAGAGGTGCTTCATGCATGTGATCCATCAAATCCCCTCGCTGCTCTCATGGATTTGAACTCCCTCTTTCTGCTCATATTTCAGCTTGAGTATGTTTTCTTTTGTTCAAGAATCCATCACAGTCTATTTTTATTATTATGATTATTATACAGCCTCCATATTTTGAGTGTAGCAAAGAGAAAAAAAGAGAGAAAACAGAAAACCTGGTTATAAATGACCTGAAAAGCCTGTTCAATAGTTTTAACAACGACCTCTGTGTTTTGAGCAATATGAAAACAGTCTAACAGGTAGAATATAACACACTGTCCCTGCCATATTTTTATGAATTATTTCAAACTTCTTGACCAATCACCTGGCTGTTACATAGAATGACGATATTCTGAAAACCCCAGAAATAGTGAAAAGCAACAAATTAGCTTTATGAGCCATACGTTAGTTGAAAATAAAAAAATTCCTTTTCTGTTTATGACTGTCTGTTATTATTATTAATATCAGTGGTATTTAGACCAAGATGAGAAAATCCCATATATTTTAGATAATATTATAAAATCCTCCTTTTGGTCACCTATTGTTACTACCAATAAATGATAAATGGAATAGTCTTCTTGACAACACCCGTCTGTCTCTTAAACTGACTTATGAACCAAATCATTGTAAGGGGTCAAATTGGGTATGTTTATGTATGTTTATGTCTGCTGTGGAAATAGATTATTTTGTCTTTGGAAGTGACATGACCTAGGATTTCCCTCATCCATATTTCCTTTGTTGGCCTCTAAAAACCTCAAACCTGTTGACTCAAAACCTGGCTCAACTCAGTATAGCCCTGTTTACACCGTAGTTCAGTTCAGTTTGCCTTAGTATCGCTCGCATTTTGTGGCATTTCCATTGACTAAACTGTCACTAAATCACTGCCCACCTGGCCTCCTGTTGGCGACCCTAGAGGGCGGAGCTAGAAACACTGCAGTTTGTTGATTGGTGGAAGGAATCCTCACTTCCTGTAGGACAGGAGTAATTAAGAACAACTCTGCCATACTTAAACTTCCAGATAACTGTGTGAGAATAACCCTTTTTTTTTTTTTTTGTTCGGAAAATGGCTTCACAAAGCAGTCTTTTCTTTTTTTTTTTTTTGATACATTATTTTGGGATGTAAGGCCTTAAATGTGATAAGAAAGGACAGTGGATATCAGATCTGAAAGAGACATCATTATCATATCGATATCAAGATATGAAAATTCAAGATATTAATATCCCAATATCAAAGATATTAACAATGTATTTTCCCAGCTCATACTGCATGAAAAGCTCAGACAGTCACATGATCACTGGTGAATTTCTGTTAATGTTGATGACTGACAGTGAGCTCTAATCAAATAACCACACTTTCCACATTCTGTTGCATTATGATGCTTTAATTTTTCTGAAAAATACTAAGTTTTCACTAATCCTAGAGTCATATTGATTGTATCGATATGGAGATAACTGGCATTAATAATCCAGATATGAAATTTTGTCCATATCGTTCAGCCCTAGTGGATATAGTAGAAAACTGGGTGAAAGTGGAGAGTGACATGCAGGAAACAGGCCACAGGTCAGAGTGGACGAACCTCATGGAGCCCAAATTGGACCGCTACACCATCTGCACTCTCTAACAACATTTTTTGTTGCATTTTTCTTCTTTGTTGGATTTATTAGTGGGGTACACTGTCGCACTGATATGCTGTCACGCTATTATGTTGCTGACGTGGCAACAAGCTTACAAGAAGGTCACGGTTGGCTTTGCAAACACAAACAGGATCAGGCTTTACAGATTTGGCCCATACCCAACTGTACTCATCCATACCGGACTACTTGGTTGAAATGGGGCTTGAGATGTGTTTTCATTGTTGCAGTGAAGTGAAATTCCCACGTCTACATGGAGTGTTGTATTCTGCAGATTGCCAACATGAGTTAATGTGTTTTTGAGCCTAAAAACACTAAAGAAAGCATTGATTTTGTGCAGAAATAGGCCCTATCTGCTGTTGGTGGACACAGGCCCTAATCATATTTGCTGTATTGTGATTTAGGTTGACCAGATGCTCAACATTTTTAAAATTTTCCTGCTTTTGTTTCTTTTTACGAAATCCTGAAGATTGCCCCTGAGTCTAACACTGATGTTCTAATAGCTGGTCCTCGCTATCACATGAGTGAAACTGCAACTTTAACTATCTGGGGTAAAGAAGAGAGAAAAACCCCCAAAACTGATAATTTAACCGAATGTCAGCTCACAATTTATTCCAGCATGAAATCACCGCTCGTCATCTCCCAGGAAGCGTGCCCCTGACCTTTACATCTGTGATTTGTGGCCACAGCAGCAGACAAATTAAAGTGTATTCTCCTTCACTGTAAATCACAGTATCATCAGCATATGCGATGAGAAGTTGTTCATTTGGGAGAGTTAACGTCGCTCACACTCATGTTCAGTTTGTGCCATTTGTATAGGAGTGTGTATAGGGTGCTAATGAGGGAGGAGGAGGAGGAGGATTNACCTACTCTACCCGGGTTCCAAGCGAGTAAAGCCGATACTAAAAGGTGACGTCGACGGACTGCCGGTCACTCATTGGTCAGAGAATGTCCTCACGGAAGCTTAAGACTCTGTAGAATCACTTACAAGAGGCAAACAAATAAGTCCGCCATGAGTTTTTAATGACATTTAAACCCGACGGCACAGAACCAGACTGAATGAACACAAAATACCACCTTAAAATGCTCCTTCATGATTCCTAAATAAGTTAAAAGTCCCTTTTAAACGAAAAAGAAGTTAACAGCAAAGATAGTTCGGTTTAAAGAGTCTTTTAAATTAAATCAAAGTTCGTCGGTGCAGGAGCGATCTGTCTGCTACGAGAGTCTTTAAGCACCAATCAGTCCATTAATCCACAGGGATCCAAAAAGGAAAACCAGTTCAAAGAAGAATTATTGAGCAACAAAAAATCTCCGGTATACCAGGCCCAAAAATCAAAAATTAAAGTGATCTCACTGGATCCAGTGAAGAGTTAATGTCGTTAAGCAGCGCCTTCGTTTTCCTCTGCGCGCAGCAGCACGAGGCTGTTGTTTACCTCCGCTCCTGTGTCATGCTGCACCACATTGAGCCGCTGAATTACTTTAATGAAATCTTTTGAAAGCTTTGTTTTTTCCTTTACAGACCACGGTGGCACATATGTAAGTAAAAAATTATGTTTGTGTCGCGTTATAGATGACATGCACGCACTTCTGCGCAGCACTTTAGCGCAGCTGCTATAAAATCCACGCCCACCGTGAGTCTGGAGCCGGGCTAGTGGAAAAGCAAACCAAACCGAGTAGAGTCGAGTAGAGTAGAGCCGAGCCGAGTAGAGTAGGGCTGGAATTGTATAGTGGAAAAGCGCCATTAAACTTCCAGACAACTGTGTGAGAAAAACCCTTTTTCTTTTTTTTTGTTCGGAAAATGGCTTCACAAAGCAGTCTTTTCTTTTTTCTTTTTTTTTTTTTGATACATTATTTTGGGATGTAAGGCCTTAAATGTGATAAGAAAGGACAGTGGATATTAGATCTGAAAGAGACATCGTTATCATATCTATATCAAGTATGAAAATTCATGATATAGATATCCTAATATCAAAGATATTAACAATGTATTTTCCCAGCTCATACTGCATGTAAAGCTCAGACAGTCACATGATCATTGGTGAATTTCTGTTAATGTTGGTGACTGACAGTGAGCTCTAATCAAATAACCACACTTTCCACATTCTGTTGCATTATGATGCTTTTATTTTTCTGAAAAATACTTAGTTTTCACTAATCCTAGAGTCATATTGATTGTATCGATATCGAGATAACTGGCATTAATAATCCAGATATGAAATTTTGTCCATATCGTTCAGCCCTAGTGGATATAGTAGAAAACTGGAGAAAGTGGAGAGTGACATGCAGGAAACAGGCCACAGGTCAGAGTGGACGAACCTCATGGAGCCCAAATTGGACCGCTACACCATCTGTACTCTCTAACAACATTTTTTGTTGCATTTTTCTTCTTTGTTGGATTTATTAGTTGGGTACACTGTCGCACTGATATGCTGTCACGCTATTATGTTGCTGACGTGGCAACAAGCTTACAAGAAGGTCACGGTTGGCTTTGCAAACACAAACAGGATCAGGCTTTACAGATTTGGCCTATACCCAACTGTACTCATCCATACCGGACTACTTGGTTGAAATGGGGCTTGAGATGTGTTTTCATTGTTGCAGTGAAGTGAAATTCCCACGTCTACATAGAGTGTTGTATTCTAGAGATTGCCAACATGAGTTAATGTGTTGTTGAGCCTAAAAACACTAAAGAAAGCATTGATTTTGTGCAGGAATAGGCCCTATCTGCTGTTGGTGGACACAGGCCCTAATCATATTTGCTGTATTGTGATTTAGGTTGAAAAGATGCTCAACATTTTTAAAATTTTCCTGCTCTTGTTTCTTTTTACGAAATCCTGAAGATTGCCCCTGAGTCTAACACTGATGTTCTAGAAGCTGGTCCTCGCTATCACATGAGTGAAACTGTAACTTTAATTATCTGGGGTAAAGAAGAGAGAAAAAACCCCAAAACTGATAATTTAACCGAATGTCAGCTCACAATTTATTCCAGCATGAAATCACCGCTCGTCATCTCCCAGGAAGCGTGCCCCTGACCTTTACATCTGTGATTTGTGGCCACAGCAGCAGACAAATTAAAGTGTATTCTCCTTCACTGTAAATCACAGTATCATCAGCATATGCGATGAGAAGTTGTTCATTTGGGAGAGTTAACGTCGCTCACACTCATGTTCAGTTTGTGCCATTTGTATAGGAGTGTGTATAGGGTGCTAATGAGGGAGGAGGAGGAGGAGGATTGGTGGGATACAGCTGGACAGAGTGGGAGACTGTGGTGAATAGGTAACCATGGTAACTCTGTTGGCTAAGATTTGAATGCAGCGAGAGAAAGAGTGAGAGAGAGAGAGCAAAAAGGGGGGAAAAGAAGCTGCAGTGTGTTTGTGTGTTCAGTGCTAAGAGAATGAGGGGGGTTAAGGGTTAAAACCCGTCATTGAAGCAGGTTAAGCTTTCATCAAATTGTAAGGTCAGCGCAGCGTTTAGCCTCAAATCTGGACGCTGCACAGAAGTGAGCGGGTGAGGGAGTAAAAAAAAAGAACGAAGGTGAAGGAGGTGCGAGGCAGCTGGAGGGGTATGCAGAGAGGAAGAGAGTGTTCCTACTTTTACAAGCAGAGATGGGTGGAGGAAGATATCAGGGGAGACAGAGGGGGAGGAGGAGGGAGAGCTGCAGGTAGAGACGATTGTAACATGTGAAGAGTGACAGCAGTGAGGCCGAATACAATCAAGCAGCCTCTAACCAACTGTCAGCTCCGACTAGTCTCAGCTCCCTCTATGGACTCTCCTCCTCCTCCTCTTCCTCCTCCCTGAAAAACATCTAAGCTACCATCCTAACCCCGGCTTCCACCTGCTCCCTCTCCCCCTCCGCACCTCTCTCTGTCGCTTATTTTTCCTTTGCACCTTTTTCGACTCTTACCTGAAATAGCTCTGGCACTTCGCTCTCATCGCCAGGAAGAAAAAAAAAAAGGTGGCTGAGAATTAGAATAAATAAAAAAAAAGGTGAGAGTCGATCCAAAAATAACACCTGAGAGCCTCATTTATCCAGATACAGATGACGAAGAGTTGCATTGCTGCTGGGTGGTGCAGTTGCAGTTGATGCAGTTTTAGTTGCAACTGTTGCAGTTGTTTATTTTGCAGATTCAGTTCCAGTTGTTGCTTTTAGAGTTGAAGTTGCATTTCTATTTGTTTCAGCTATTGCAGCAGTAGCTATTGCAGTACACGTTGTAAATGCTAGTTTTGCAGTTGCAGCTGATTCTGTCTGAGTTGCTCTGCTTTGATTTGTTGCAACTTGAGTTTTTTGCAGTTGCAGTTTCTTAAAAGCAGGTCTTTGAATTCTAGTTTATTTAGTCCGTGCTCCACTTTTTTACAGATGCAGATTTTGAGGTTTTATTTGTCCACATAGTGACAGCAGTCCCATTTCTAGTTGCACGTGCTGTAGTTGTTGAAGGTAAAGTTGCAACACTTGCTGCTCTTTATTTTGCAGGTTAAGTAGTTGCAGATTCATTTCAGTTGCTGCCTCCAGAGTTTGCATTTAGTTTCCATTTGTTTCAACTGTTGCAGCAGAAGCTATTGCAAATGTTGGTGTTGCATTTGAAATCTTTGCAGCTGGAGTTGCTGCAATTCGAGTTGGAGTTGTTGCAGTTTTTTCTCCTTTAGTTGCCCTGCTTTTAATAACCTGTAACTTGGCATCTTTTTATTTACAATTTATTGAAAGCAGGTCTTTGAATTCAAGTTGATTCACTCCCTGTTTCAGATTTTACAGATGTGGTTTAAGTTGCGTTTCCCAGTTGCATGTGCTGCAGTTGTTTATATCAGAGTGGTTGCAGGTGAAGTTGCCTTCCCAGTTATGGTTGTCGTATCTGCAGTTCTGGTTTCAGTTGTTGCAGCTTTTGTAGTTGAAGTTTTAATTTTGGTTGTAGAAGTTTCTGTTGCAAGTTATGCTACTGGTGCAGAGTTTTCAGTTGCAGGTCTAAGTTAACAGTTTTTTTTAGTTCACGTTTTCTCAGTTACATTTGATGTCGAAGTTTCATAAAGGCAGCAACATTTTCTGTAGTTATCCTTGCAGTTGTCCAGTTGTGTTCCTCTTAAAGTTGCTCCCAGTGCAGATTTTGAAGATGTTGCATTTGTGACTTATTCAGTTGCAGGTTGTGCATTCTGTGTGGATGTTGGCAATCATTGTTTGAGTTGCAGTTTTAAAGTTGTTTCTTCTGTGGTGGTTTCTCAATTGTAATGAAGGCAGTTGTTGCAGTTGCGGTTGTTTTGGTTCCAGTTGCCGGTGTCCCGTCCTGTCTGACCAGAGATTCTGCCGTCGATATGATTTATCACGGTGTCCTTGTGTGTGTTTTAATGTCACTGAACCACTGCGTAGGCATTATTGATCAATCTCCCCCTCCTCCCCCCTCCTCCCTCTACATCTCACCTGTTTCATATTCATCCCTCTGTATTGTCTTTTTGCCTCCGTCTCCCGCCGCTCTCTGTTTTATATGCATCTCTGTGTTGTCATTCCCCTCCCTCCATCTCTGTCTGTTTTATATTCATCTCTCTATTGAGCCCTCCCTTCTCCCATCTTTCTCTCTCACTGAGCGAGAGATTATTAATATTAATGTCTGTTCTTCTTCTTCTTCCCTCTCTCTCTCTCTTTATTTCCCCCCTTCACTCTTTTTCGTCTTTCTTTTACTACTAATCTCTTCTTCCCACTATTTATACCTCTCTCTGGGTCTTTACCCCTCATCGTCCCTTTCACTCAACCTTCCCTCCATCTGTCTCCATTCTCTATCTCTTTCTTTTCCCGCGACCGGCTCTCTGCAGCTGTTCAGTATTCATCTATTACTGTAGTGTTGATAATTCCCTTCTCTGCCTGCAGCCATACAGTCATCTATCGGATAATAATCCTCCTCTTTTTCTATTCTCTCCCCCCTCCTTGTCTCCTTTCTTACTGTGCCAAGTGAGGATGCTCAGCATGTCAAATGAGCGTGCGCGTCAGAGTCCCATCATTACAACCATCATCATTAATAACCACATCCAGATTGCTCCAAGCCGTTGTTAAGGCTGCTCAGGTCTAAACAACCTGCAGAGGGAACAGAAGCTGCCGGAGCCCGACTTCAGCCGGCCATCTATTAGCGTTAATGCAGACTGCAGCATTCGTTTGCCGCCGCTCTGCAGCCCCCAGAGCGTGCAGCGCTGCACTCGTGCAGGAAAGGAATTAACATTTTTAGTCCCACCGCTGTGTTTGTGCTGCTGCAAAAAGTCTGGATGCACTCCGGGTTTAGTTTCTGTTACTATTCTGGAGTTCTGAGGGCTGCTTTGATGAACCCTCATCCTAATGATGGAGGCCACAGGAGGCTGCTTTTCCTCATGTTTTACAACCTTTGGCTTCTTCTTATGGGCTCACTTTTTTAAGACTTTGATGCCAATTTTTCTCAGTGACCTTAAATAATTTTTCTCTGAGTCTGTTTTGGTGTGGGTTCTTTACCTTTATAAGAAAAAATGTAATAAAGCATCAAATTCTGCTTTGATGGGAACTCAATCCTACAGTTGTGTCCAAAAGTTTTCACCCTCCAGCAGAATTTCTGATTTTTTGGCTAGTGGTTGGGTGAAGACATTTATTGAAAAAAAAATAGTTAACTCTTTTTAAATCATAATGTCAACAGAAACTTAAAAAATGACCCTATTAAGAAGTTTACACAACTCTGGTGGTTTTGTCCTGATAAATGCACAAAAGTGAACACAAATGTGTTTGAATGTCTACTAAAGGTAACCATCCTCACCTGTGATCTATTTGCTTGTAATCAGTGTGTGTATAAAAAAATGAACAGGGTCATTTTTGAAGTTTCTGTTGTCATTATGATTTAAAAAGAGTAAACACAGTTGTTAGTTAATTTGTTAATAAATTTCTTCACCCATCCTCTAACCATGGGTGACAGAGAGGTTTTTGTGCTACCATTCATATTTTCTGAGAAAAGGCCAAAAAATTAGAAAATTCTGCTGGAGGGGGTGTAAACTTTTTGGCACAGCTGTATGCTCAATGCTCCAAGAGCTGTAACCTCTATACATGATTTAACTTTTGTTCCTAGTTGGGCTTTCTTTAAAAATACCAGTTGCCTTATTGTTAATACCAGTTCCTTATTGTCTTGTTGTTATTTTGGGCGGTTATGAATACTTTTAAAGTTTGGCGGAGAGTGGAAGTCAGTTACTCCTCCCTCTCTGAAATCTGGCTGAATGATGGTTTCATGCTTATAGTTAGACATTGGATATACTCTGGTTTCTTAAAGACCTGGGGACCTTTTATTGAATATATAAAAAAGGAAAAAGAACAATATGTTAATTGAATAACTGCATGCTTTGTGCCGTACTCTGCCAAATATTGTCTAACATTGGTGTCGTTGGTCACATATATCCTCTTGTCTTTTTCCTAATTCGAAGCTTCCCCAGCCTGAAATCAATGTTACAATTTTAGATTCTGTGTCATTTTTACCTTTTGTGCAGTGTTAATAAAAAAATGTTTATAAATAAAATTCATGATTACTATTATTTTCATCATTCTTATCAAAAATCAACAGATCCTTGCAATGTCTTAAGACCTTATATTTTTTCCACCATAGAAGTATCAGTCCTACCTAATTTCATCACCCCCGTTGAGTTATTTCTCAGGCATTTCTCATAAAAAAAGTGAGATGTAAACATCATAACTACCTGTGTATGAAGCGGTAAACATGTTTGATTGAAAAAGTGGCAACTTTTGGATCTGATCTCTAGAGGTTGCTTGAGAAAGTTTTGTTTCTGCACCTTTTGTCTGGCTTCTGTTTGTAACACAAGAGGTTACCGCTCTGTTATAACAAAAATACAATGTTTTAAGATTCGATAGGGAAAATCTGTCTTTTGAGGTGGAGCAACATCAAAACAACAAGTGATACAAATACTGTTACCGCTGCACAAGTTTACAGTTTGTTGCACTGGATGTTTGTTCCCATGCTTTTGTATGTTTAGTATGTTTGTAGCATGCAGGCAAAGGTGCTAAAGTTAGCATGTTGAGCACTAATATATCACTGTCTAATTAATGAATCTTACGTGCAGTAATTAGTGATAACAAATGAGAAGTGTGCTGAGATGGCTGGAAGCCTCTCTCTCTCTCTCACACCACCGCTGTTATTAATGGTTCTCAGACTGGAGACCACCTGTCCCACAGACATGATGCTTCAACACCCAGAGTAAGGAGTAAAGAAAGAGGAGGAGGAGGAGGAGGAGGAGGAGGAGGAGGAGGAGGGGCTTTGTCCTCAAATTCCTCAGGGAATGAACCGTTCTGAGTCATAACCTTGACTTTTGAACAGGTCATTTGCAATTATAAAGATTTCATGTGCAGATTACGTGTTGAACAATGTAATTATTTTATAAGTGATTATGCATGACGCCTCAAAGTTATGCCTTTCAAAATAAAAGCACAACAGTTTTCACCCAGAAGCAAAACAGCTGCACTGGTGTATTTTTCTCTCAACATTTCTAAGGTTTCAAATTTTCAAAAATATTGTTGGCTGATGCCTTTGGATTTAATTTGTGCTTCTGTTCCTCCTCTATTCTTATCGCATCTACTTTGTTTGACAGTGATGGTGTATGATTTCTTCCAGAGCAACAGAAATACCTTTTTTGATCTCCCTTTTTTCTTCTCTACTAGTTTTAATCTTTGAAAGTGAAGCTAAACGTTAGAACACATGGTTTGAAGGCAAAGGCATTTTAACACGACCAAACTTGAAAAATAAGACGGATAAATAGTCTATCATTTCAATAAAGGTAAAAGAAACAAGGAATCATGTTGCATTAACTTATTCATGTAATCCTCGAGTTAACCTGTCTTTTATTCATAATTTAGTTGTTCTGTCAACTGTATTTCTTTGTAAGGGACCCTGTAGATACTTCAGATGAAGATGTTTTGAAAATTGCATGAGTGAGAATTTGCTTTTATTTATTTTCTGTCACTTACATCAGCAGCTCTCAATCTTTTCCCCTCTGCGCGTTTCTGCAAAACAAACTGAGCTTGGAAGCTTGAGTGGGACTGAATCGTTGTCATGTATTGTAATTACCACCTTCAGATGTTTACATATTTTATGTTGTGCTGTAAATAAGGAAATGTTGTCCTACTTTTGATCTTGAGTTTTCTTATTTATGAAGCACCTCGTCGAACGGTTAATTTCTCTCACCTGCCCTAGATGACGGGAGTTGATTGTGACAAAATGTCTGTGTGAGGTTTGACACAGAAGTTCTGAGATGTTTTTCACAGTCCCTCCCTCCCTTCACTGTGGATGTCTGTCTCTTATTTGTTCTGCTCATTCTCTGTTGGTGAAAACACTGATGGCAGTCTGTGTTCTGTCTCTAATATCTCTCTCTCTCTTTTGTTCTCCCACAGTCACTCCTGGGTTCCTCTCACTTCAAAAAAAGCATCGCTCAAATCCCCAGACAGCTCCGGAAAAAAAGGGAATAACATCTGTTTATCTGCATATTTCTATGTTTAAAACACAAGAGGAGAAAACTCAGAGATCGACGGAGGACACGTAACGTTTGAGGATGCAGAATTAGGCGGAACAAATTGTCGCTGGAGGACCAAAAGGAGGATAAACCTTTTTCTCGCTCGTCCACCAGTGTGGAGTCCGCTCACCTGTACCTCCGGATTAAAGAGCAGGGTCATGTCCCAGTTGCCATGCGCATCCCCACGCTGACCTGCCTCCCCGGCCCCTCCCCCTTCCTCTTTCTGGTGGCCCAGCTGCTACTGCGGCTCCTCCTCCCTGGGCCGGAGTTGGTGGGAGCCGCCTCCTCCTGCCCCTCCCACTGTACCTGCTCTAACCAGGCCAGTCGAGTCATCTGCACCCGGCAGAACCTGGAGGAGGTGCCCGAGAGCATCTCAGTCAACACGCGATACCTCAACCTGCAGGAGAACTCCATACAGGTGAGTGTCCAGGTCACCTCTGCTGAAGTGGGTTAGATCATCCTGAAAAAAAAACAAGCCGTAAAATGTAATATCCAAAAGTGACACAAATTTGGTGTTTTTAGTATGAATATCAAAGTAACACTACAATTAACCATACAGGAATAAATTATAGCTGCACATAAATAGACAACTTTTCTTTCTTCAATCTTTTATTTGTCATTTTTATCTTTACATGAACACATAAAGTGACAAAATGTTGACGACTAGCCAACGTAGTGGTCAGCCAAAGCTTGTAGCTTCAGCGTCTGGATGATGAGTTTGTAATAGGACTTATACCCCCTTTCCACCAGTTCTAGTTTGGTGCTGGTGCTTAGTTGGCTCTCATACAATTCTTCCTAAGAACCTGTTTGGTTTTCCACCTGCGAGTGCCGAGTCAGAGCCACGTCATTGCATCATCATAAAACTTCAGTACGTCACTGGTTTCAGCCTTTGGTTTGTGCTGTGGCCATGGAGGCGGAAGTAAAACTGTTAACAGTGTTGGTAACTTCATACAGATGGCACTGGAAATGCTTAAAAAAGCATCGAGTGTGTTTGTGTGCATCTCTATTTAGATCGTCCTGTAGTGTTTAAAAATCAGAGATTTATTTCTGCATTACTTGTGGTAGTTGTGACTTGATTTTGCCTTCTGTCTGCTGTATGGAGTCCAGTCATCTTTGTGTGTGTGAGCTCTCATGTGTTTATTTGTGTTCATCTGAGCAAAACTGCAATGGGCAGGGGAAAGTTGTGAACAAGGGATGGAAATTTCCTGTCATGTTTAAAAGTTAAATAACCCAAGCTTTTCATTTTGTAACATAAAAGAAAAGGTAAAGAGCTGATCTATGAGAGACATTTTAGCTGTAATTTCATATACATTTCAAGTTTTAAATGAGTGAACTCCAACAAAGCAGCAGCTGACCCGCCCTGCAGCTTTTCTTTCTATGAACAGTTGATTGTTGGTCACGGAAACCCCGCCCCTGGCCCCTGACGTAGCTGTTGCTTTTCTCAGACCCAGCAAAGAGTTGATGCTTGCTGCACCAGTTTTTGGATTCTGGAGCCAGTTCTTTGTTGTAGTACTGGCACCAATTAGGTGGAAAGGGGTATTAGGAGATCAGACAAATATTTTGGACCAAAATCCAGTGAGCAAAGTACAGAACCAGAAGGCTTGAGTCAATGTGTCTGAAACGTTGTACCTGATACAGAAGAACTTGTTTTCCTATAGTTCAGTCAATGGACCACCTGAAATTGAAGCAGTGGGTATCTACTTTTCACACAACAAGAATGTATCATAGACAGCCCGACTTGTTTGTCCAAGCTTCCTGGATCTTTACAGTTTGGGTTGATTTACAATTGTCAGACAAAAACACAAACTTAAGAGATAAGATGTCTGGAGTTAGGAAGGTTTTTCAGTACATCAAAATAAACATTTTCTGCTGGGAGGGTCTCAAATCATGAAATTTGGATCAAACATAGTATCGTATTTGCAGATGGTGAAAAAAAACGTGACTGAAGCCAATTCTTTTGTGGAGAGGTCAGCAACGTACACCAAACTCTTCTCACTCAAGACAGAAGAGGTTTTATCCGACTGTTGAGGCAAAAATGAGTAGTTACAATAGAAAATCTCTGGTAGACTTAAAAAGCTCCTAATCTGGTTTAGAATTCTGATAGAGTGTTTAAAAACAAAGCTTAGTGCCTTTCTCGAGCTTGAAAAATAAAAACTGAATCTGATGCAGATTCTTGAACACAAACTATAAAAATAAAGACCTTACATAACATAAATTTCTCGCTCTTTTCAGCATGAAGCTATTTAATATCACTATTTTGGGGGTTATTGATAGTGGGGGGAGCTATTTAAAAGAGTAAGTGCACATTTAAGCACAAATACAGAGACATAAAGATGTGTATCTTAAACATTTTGTCTTTACATAATGAGGGGGAAGAATTGCTCTGCAGTTATGGATGAAAGACCTGACATGTTGATGCAGGATCTCTTTGAGAAACTTTAGCTCTGAGGAGAGACGGTAACGTAAGCAGCAATAAGGGCAGAAAAAGACACTTAAGCCGCTCCTGCACTGAGGGAATATTTTATGAATTGAAAGCCAGGCATATTTCCATGACACCGTGCTGCCTTTTGTATGCATTACCAATTTATCTGGAGTCCCCAGACAGCGTTTTGTGGCTTTACTGCTGCGAGGGAAGATCATTTAACCACAGACCATCGATACAAAGCACATGAATCTCCACATTTATAAACAGAGTGGGCTGATTTTACTCCTTGCAGCTGCATTTGAGGTAATTGGATCCTTCCTCTAGCTGCTGACAGTGCTTTGATCTTTTGTGATTTTAAATTCATTTCTACTACATCTTATCTCCTTTAATAGGAAGCAACAAATATCCCTCACACCGCTGCAAACTGTCCAGCGCGTCCGTCAAACTCCTCTGAATGTACTCGGTTCCTCAGAGGAACCGTCTTATTATGTGAGCAGAAATGGGACATCATGCCACATAATGGGTTTTGGAGGTTTAAAAAGATGCAGTTCATAAATAAAATTAAAGGAAATTTTGAAAAATATTAATATTCGTCCCATTTCGTTTGTAGTCCACAGATTTCGATTCGGTTTGTTGTATCCTGCAGCTCCACTTGAAATGATTAAAAATCTAAAAATGTTTTAACACCTGAAGGCATCCTAGATTCTGTGGCTTATTTTTTCCTTCACTGAGTACCCTGAGAGTAAAGCCTTGACAGCTCCCACCCCCTCTTAACATGCCCCCCCTCCTCCTGCTCCTGCTCTACATACAGAGGAGGCGATGGCCTGACTCCAGGAGTCTCTCTGCCTCTCTCACAGGGGCTCTGGCCACACATTTCTCAAACAATCAGAGATTTGACGGGCTTTTAGTCGCACTCACTAGCTGAGTGGCTTTGACTTCTTGCCAAATGATGCGGCTGGACGCTAGTGGGTGCTGTCCGAGGCCCCTGCACCACGTTCGTCTTACTACAGAGAAAAAAAACACACTGGTGCATTTCCTTAACAGTCTTTGAATCAGATTTTTAAAAAACTATATAACCAAAAAACTAATGTGTTAAATTATTGAGACATTTTGGATTAATTAACTAAGAGTCATAGATCAATCCTCTATGGTGCAAACAGACCAACACCGTTTATCAGCTTATTATCAGGGGGATTACATCGTGTGAGCAGAGAGTCCCCTGAGTCTCCCTGAAACAACAAAGTCAACAGCTCTCGAGTATCTCAAGCAGGCAATGAAATGAGATCTGTGGGAAGAACAGCAGTGGGTTTATGATAGCATAAAGTCGGGTCTTTAAAGCTCCCGTGGGTGACTGTTTGTTTGTGCTGAATCTGGTGCCTCTGGTGGGCAAAATTACACCCACAGAACATGTAAGTTGTGCTTTCTAATTTCTCTCACTCTGTATGTTTACCTACGGCTTAAGAAATCATACTACAGGCTTAGACAGCACCAGATCAAACTATTGAAATGCATATAAACAGCTTAAGGCCCATTTATTTTCCCTTTACATATGAAAACTTGTGTGTCCTTTTCAAACGATGTTGCTGTCACAGCTAACACACTTTCATGCCTCCTTTACGTTGGCATTGCTGTTAACCACTTTGTCTACTAGCGGGGACAGATCAGAGTCTAAGTTTATGACAACAACAAACTCAACAACAATTATGGCGACTGTGGAGGAGATATTGCTCTTGCGTAAAAGACAAAAACAGAGGCAGAACTGTAGGATATGGTTGTCAGCGAGGCTGTTAAATAGTTCTGCCATTGTTAATTCTCCGTTGTGTCTCACTAGAGCTACGTACCCTACGGTTTCTGGTAGAGTCTGACCAATATGGGATTTTTGGGGCCGATCCACCGATCCTGAGGGCAAAAGAAAGCCAATATCCCACATATTAGAACATTGATATATACTGTACATGAACACAAATCGTTATAATCTCCTCTTATAAACTTGCCTTTTATAAGTAAAGGGTGGATGTGTGTGTCGACTGGAGAATTTATGTCTGTTTATTTCCCATAATAAGAATCTTACATGATGTTAGAACGTCATATTATAGTCTTATTTCAGGTAATAGGGGACGTGTGAATTAACAGTAGCATTTATCATTGGCAGAGAGCAGCATGCAGCCTGACACAGACACACAGGAGCAGGAACAACATGATTTCCACATAGGAAAAAAAAAAAGTTTATGCATCGGCTACATAACGGCCAATGTCAATTAATACTGCTCACTTTGGCCCGCATATGTAAGCTTGATGGAAATGTATAGAAATATGTACGCTATCATTCTGTGGTTGCATTCTGCAGAACTTGGCAGGTCCCTGTTCTCCTGTGCATTCAGCGTTAGCAAATTTCTCCTGAAAGAGGATGCAGATAGTTGTGATGAATAAGTTTGAAGTGCTCCAACACAACAAACACCATGGCATATCGATACATTAATACATAAAGAGCTACAGCTGGACCCATCTCGCTTATCTTGATAAAAAAGTTGTATCAAATGAGGGACGGCGCCGCCTATTGACGTTTTTCCTGCATGCAAACACAGACTAGACCAAACCCCCTGCTGTGACTTCACCATCAAAGTATGACCTTAGTCAAACAGCTGCGTGCATGTAAATGTACTGAGTGTCAGGAAATAAAAGCAATTGTTTTATCAGAGAGGCACATCACTGTTCATTTCAGTCTGTTTCACAACAAGCTGGAGCTTTAACTCCTATTTCTATCAAAAGATTTGATACAAGATTAATTTGAATAACCTTTTACCATTTCTTGCCATCAGCACCTCATAAAATGCATCATTTGATGACCTCTGTTGAGCGACTTTTATAAAATGAGGCTTTAATCCAAGTTGGCTGTTTTCACTTCGGTCACAACCGCCTACTTCAAAATGCAGATGTCTCTTTCTAAAGATAGAGGAAGTATAACCCTAAGTCTATCAATAACGATGGAGATCCAATATGGAGGTCGAGTTTAGCCTCTGGATCAGATGGGCGCTAGAAGTTGCATGTTTAACGCCTCGTTGTCAGCTGGAGTCTGTCTGAAAAGCCAACCTTCCCCTGCAGACAGCAGCAGGAGTCAGTGGAGTGGAAGGGTCAGCTGTTTCCATTATTAGCAGAGAAATGAATTATTTATATTTGTGTGGTTTCTTCATTTAAATATGCATACAGTACTATCCCTCTTTTCCTTGAGTCATTCATTGACAGTGTTTGTTTTTTCTTTAGATGGTTGTGAAACAGAATATGAAATTGTTTCAGCATTAGCGCTGGCTCTCTTTGAAGGCTTTATGTCCTCTATTATTAATCAGAGAGCCAACAAAACAAGTTGCATTTTGGGGAAGCTTGAGGCTCCTGTGAGGAGTTTGTTGCCGCTATATGACCTATAAAAGCGAACAAAATCCTCAGTGAGAAGATGAATTCTTTCTATACTGATATTTCTGTGCCTGAACTGCTCGTAGTAGCTTTGAAATAAAAAGACTAATGTCTAGCTGCTAAAACAATCTTGTATTTACATTTTAATGACTAAAAGGCTTGGAAAGAAGGATGCAATTCCATATTAGAGAAATAAAAAATGGATACAAGTTAGGGAAAAAAATGAGGTGTCAAAATCGACAGCTCTGCCAAGGAACTTAAATTTTATGACACTCAACAATACATGACAGATATATTAATCTCCTCAAGTGCAATTTTTGTCATTTCTTAGAAAAGGAACCACTAGGATGGCCAAAGGTAGTTTCAAATACCCGAAGTTGTTGAACACTTAATTTTCAACTTTCTCGCCTAATCTCAATCCCTTTGTTTACCTCAGAAACATCTAAATCTCATTATTTACGTCAATCATCCATGATGTTGCAGAAACTCATTTTTTTTCTCTCTCTTTGCAGGTAATCAAGTCAGACACTTTCAAGCACCTGAGGCACCTTGAGATCCTCCAGCTCTCCAAGAATCAGATCCGTCAGATTGAAGTCGGAGCGTTCAATGGCCTCCCAAACCTCAACACACTGGAGCTTTTTGACAACCGCCTCACACTGGTGCCATCACATGCCTTCGAGTACCTCAGCAAGCTGCGGGAGCTGTGGCTGCGAAACAACCCCATCGAGACTCTGCCGGGCTATGCCTTCCACCGAGTGCCCTCACTGCGACGCCTGGACCTGGGCGAGCTCAAGAAGTTGGATTTCATCTCCGATGCGGCTTTTGTCGGCCTCATCAATCTACGATACCTAAACCTGGGCATGTGTGGGCTGAAGGACATTCCCAAACTGACAGCCCTTGTGCGTCTGGAGGAGCTGGAGCTGTCGGGGAACAGGCTGGAGATTATTCGACCTGGTTCCTTTCAGGGCTTGGTGTCGCTGCGTAAACTGTGGCTTATGCACTCGCAGGTTTCAGTGATAGAGCGCAACGCTTTTGACGACTTAAAAAACCTGGAGGAGCTCAACCTGTCCCACAACTCCCTGCACTCTTTGCCTCATGACCTCTTCACACCACTGCACCAGCTGGAGAGAGTCCACCTAAATCACAATCCCTGGGTCTGCAACTGTGACGTGCTGTGGCTGAGTTGGTGGTTGAAAGAGACGGTGCCGAGTAACACCACCTGCTGTGCACGCTGCCACGCTCCCCCGTTCTTGAAAGGCAAATACATCGGAGAGCTTGATCAGAGCCATTTCACCTGTTATGCACCTGTCATTGTGGAGCCACCGACTGACCTCAATGTCACTGAGGGTATGGCTGCCGAGCTCAAGTGTCGCACAAGCACCTCTACGACATCCGTCAACTGGATCACCCCAAACGGAACCCTAATGACCCACGGCTCGTATCGGGTTCGGATATCCGTCCTGCACGATGGCACACTCAACTTCACGAACGTCACCCTGCGTGACACGGGTCAGTACACCTGCATGGTGACCAATGCTGCTGGCAACACTACAGCCACCGCTGTCCTCAACGTCACTGCCGCTGACGCCAGTGTCAACTACACCTACTTCACAACAGTCACTGTGGAAACCGTGGAAACCCCGGGGGAGGAGGATTCTGCACTGGTAGCCATCAACGAGACCTTCATTCGGGTTCATCCTGGTCCAACTCCTTCGGGCCACCTCTGGCCAGAGGGTGTTTCTACGACAGCATCCTCTCTGTCCGCCAGCTGGTCCTCGTCCTCTCCTCGTGCCACCAGACCCACCTTCACTGTGCCCATCACAGAACCAGGCTTCTCAGGCCTGGATGATGTGATGAAGACCACCAAGATCATCATCGGCTGCTTCGTAGCCATTACCTTCATGGCAGCGGTGATGCTGGTGGTGTTCTATAAGCTGAGAAAGCAGCACCAGCTGCACAAGCACCACGGCCCCGCCCGTGCCATCGAGATCATCAATGTGGAAGACGAGCTTGGGGCCGGGGCCAGCGGTCGGGGTAGTGGGATCTCAGGAGGCTCTACTATGACCCAGAGTGGAAACGCTGGATTAGGAGGGGGCCAGAGCCTCAGGCTGCACCATCCAGAGATCGTCAACTTACCAAACCTGGCCCGCTCGGAGCACCTCAACCACTACTACAAAACCCATCACTTCAACAACAACATGATGACCCTGAGCATGGGCACGGGCTCTGGTATGGGCCTCAACAACAACAACAACCCCTCACCATGCTCACCGTCTCAGAACACGTCCATACCTTGTTCCCAGATTCCAACCTCCACTGGTGGAGGGATGCCCACGATGGGCACCCTGCCCTCCCCTGTGCCCCTGCCCCAGTTGGGTCTCCACAGTTCTCTTAAAGGCCTTATGGGGAAAAGCCAGAATGAGCCCTTGCTTTTTAAGAGCGGCTCCAAGGAAAACGTGCAAGAGACTCAAATTTGAGTAAGAGTGAGAGTGGAGTAAGATACAGAGATGCTTGATAGAGACAGTGAGACAGAAAGAGCCAGTGAGACCGAGTAAATGAGACTGATTGTAGCCTACTGTCCTCATGGACTGATTCCAGAAAAGATTATATTCACATAGTTGCTGCTTTGCATTGTCAGTCCCTTGACATGGAGCAGCAGACAGAGAAGCAGAGAAAGAGAATGAGAGAGAAGGTGACAGAGTAAAATATCATATCAGCACTTGTCCCACATTTGCACATGCTTTTACTCAATCAAACACAAACATATAAGATGTACACGCCAAACACAGGAATTGTTTAGTTGCCTGTTCACCCAGCGACAGTCTTTGCCAAAGTGATGAAGCCAACGCTTTGATTACTTCCACAGTGGAAAGCTCACAATGACACACAAACACTGAGCCTCTTTAGGTTTTATACAGATCGATTCATATATTTCCAGACACTTTGAGTGTTTATATTTGGACAGAAACATGGTATTGGCCGTTGTAGGTGGTGTTGTATTAGTGTTTGGCAGAGACTCGGAATAACAAACAATGGTTTGGGTGAGCGGAGTGGTCCCAGGTTTCCAGGAAGCGCTAACAGAGAAAGCAGAATTAGAGCAGTGCAAAGATCCGCTCAGTATGGAGACTAGTGCTCTGCAGGGAGACAGAAAACAACACAAAGTATATTTTCAGAGAGGTTTCACTCTCGATTTCTCACTTTTATCCCTTTTTTACACCTTACTGGCTACTGTCTCCTTTGAATGAGGAGCGGAAAAGAATAGTTTATCATGGGACGAGGAAATTCCTGTGGCTTAAAGGACAATGAGAGATACAAAAAGAACCGATGGTAAATATTATATATACCGTAAATATATTTTCATTCAAAGAAATAAATTATAAAGAATCTCTATCAAACTTCAGACTACGATGTCTGAGGAATAGTTAAAAGAAAAAAAGATACGCAGCTGTTTAGTGGCCCTCCCTTACGACTTTTCCAAACTTGAAACAAGACGGCCGCGCTGACTGTGCCACGAGGACACGAGGGAGAGCGGCAGCTGTTGAGAGGGAGCTGAAAACGTGTTTGGGTGAATTTATTTTGGTCTTGACTCTTTTTGTAGCCGCACTCTCCTGTCGCATTCACACAAACAGGGTCAGCGCAGAGGGGACGTGTTGACGAACCATGAAACACGACAACAACGTTAACGACTCTCCATCGTTTGCTACACGGCAGAGCTCGAGTATTAATAATAATAATGATCACAATGGTAATAATGATAACAAGCTTTAGCTTAATTTGTCATAAAGGGCATTCAATAATGAACAACATGTTACGATATTTTACTGTATTATTACTGTAACTGAAATGTTGCACATGCTAGCTTAGCATGCTATCTAGAAACACATGCTAGTTTAACGTAAAAGACGTTTCACGACAAGGATATGACATATTATTGTTACTATGTTATCATTGTTATCATTCATATGGCTATTATTATTACTACTTGTGCCTATAAATAGCTGAGATGACATATTTTTTCATATGTATATGACACTGAAGTTGTTTCGTGACTGACCCTGCTGGGCGCCGGCCAATCGAACAGTGCTGGGACGAACTAAGTGAACTCAGCAGGAAATAACTCGGCCCTCGAAATGGCTTCCTCAATCCAGCCCTCACTGACTCGTCTGCTCCGGCGTCTGGAGCAGAATGGACCCCTCATGTTATCACACGGTAAAGACAGGACACGGACCTTTGATGAAGACTTCTGCTCCTTTGCGGGGGGATTATTTCACAGCTGTATCTCAGTGTTATCGTGTATGAGTGGATTTCATGGCAGCAGGGAGCTAAATGGACACTGCCGAGCATTTTTAAAGGTAAGCGAAGCTCGTTCAGTGAAGCAGGAGGTGACATGCAGTGCAGTATACAGTGGTGGGTGAATTTTTTCTAAAGAAAATGGACATTAAATGAAAAAAATATAGAAGCTTATAGATCTCTTTTAAAAAAAAAACAAAATTATTATGATAAGTGTTTTTCATTTTGGGTTTTTATCAAGTTTGATTCTTTTCTGTTTTTTTTAAATCAGGTGTTATCTTTATTGTAATATTGTTATTGTTATTCTAATTAGCTGATTACACTGGTTATAATTCTGAGAGATGTTCTGTTAGCAGAGGTCACTTTGAAAATTAAAAAAACCTGGCACATACAATGGCAGTTGAAGTCTGTGAAGTTTGGTGGCTACGTTTTTCTTTCCTTTCCGTTCTCTTTGTTGTCTCACTGTTTGTGTCCCTTTGGCTCTGCTTGAGATGAGATCTGGCGAATGTGAAACGCCCCTTTTATTTTTGTTTCTGCACAGGGGGACAGGAAAGGCCCTGCTCTGGTTTACACTCTCACTCGCTCTTGTGCTTTTTTCCCCCCTGAATGTCATCGCCATCTCGGTGCTCAGAGAACGGGTTGCGCAATGTCAACACCTCGTCACCATGACTACGCACTCAGATAAATTGCGCCAAAACATGAACGGCGTCAAACGTCAGTCCTGTTTCTGTTAGGCGCTGCTTCTCGGGCCGGGCGCCGTTCCTCTTTAATGGTAGCAAATCAACCTGAGCTTTGTACCCATGTCCTCGCATAAACGCCCCGTCCTCCTCCTCCTCCTCCTCCTCCTCTTCCCTTCAGCCCTCAGCATCCTGCCATCAGGTTTCCCTGGCAACTGTTGCCGCTGCGACAGGCCTTATCACAGCGTCTTGATTTCGAATGCTAAACAGACGGGAGCAGACAGTATAGAGAAT
Source organism: Thalassoma bifasciatum (assembly GCA_008086565.1). NCBI lineage: Eukaryota > Metazoa > Chordata > Actinopteri > Labriformes > Labridae > Thalassoma > Thalassoma bifasciatum. The sequence goes on from RPOG01000451.1 coordinate 139,019, forward strand.
CTTCTCCATGTGAGCCCAGACTTTTCCCTCGTTCTCTTTTAATGTTATTAATTTGTTTACACCAGCATCTATATTTCTCACACTACTGACTTCCTGTCAGTGAATCATGCAGTTTGCACGCTCCTCTCCCCTATGTGTTTAATTTGCATCGGCCTCACACTGATGCTAAACGCGTTTCTGCACCCTACACTTCTGATTAACACTCATTCCCTGCATCACTTATTAACATATCCCTTCCCCAGCACAAGGGATCCATATTCTCCTCAAGAGTTATTTACATATTCATCTGCCTCTGTGTGCAAATAACGGAGAAATTATCATGTGGGCATGCTCCTGGGCATGAGTGTGTGTCTGTGTGTGTGTCTGTGTGTGTGGCTCAAAGCAAGGACTGTTACAAAAGCTTTTCACCCCTAATTCCTCAAAAACTGCCAGCCCTGCACATCCCTCGTAGTAGATCATCACTTTGGATAAAGTGGTGTGTGTTGTCCCTATAGCTAGTGTGAAGTGGCACAAACCAGAGGCAGTGTTATTGAGGTTTTTGCTGGTAAAGGGAGAGAGAGAAAGAAGAGAGAGAGAGAGCAGCGGTTGAGCCAGAGACACAAAGTCACAGTGCTGCAGTGTCTGAGTCACAGAGCGCCCAACACACTCCCAACACTCTGATGGAAATACTGTGTTTACCGTGCAGGAAAGGGCCTGCTCGCTCACCCGTTCTGGGAATAGGCGAAAACATCACAAAAAAAGCGTGAGAGAGAGAGAGTGAGTGTGTGTGTGTGTGAAGGTGAGCATGTGGATAATAAAACGCCTGTTGTGCTGTTGTGTAAGGCAAAGAAATCAGGACATGTGAAGTGGTACGCTGTTTATGGCAAGAGATGTTACACCATCATTGATGCAATGCTGCTCAGTTTGTGTGCAGCTACAAGTGTGTGTGTTTAAGTGTGTGTGTTCAGGTGGGCTCTCGCTCACTCACTAGGTTGTATAAGGAGTAGAAGAGGGAGGAGGGGTTGGCCAGACCTCCATTTTAAATCCCCCAGTTCAAACCAGATCTGTCTGTCTCTCTCTCTGCTTCAGGCTACTTTATGATCCTCTCACTGACACTCCAAGTAAAAGCAGGTTTTTTTTTTTTTTCTTTGGGCTTAAGCAGCTCCTCGCTCCTCTTCGTCTTCTCCCCTCGTTTCCCCTCTTTCTCTACATATTTGGATGAATCTAGAGTCTTTTAAAACAGGCCTAACTCAACCTGGAATGGAGCAAACCTTATCTTTTTGGGACCCTTGGGTTGATTCCTGCTGCACATTTTGTGCACTGCAATAAAGTTTAGTGGTCTCAAGGGCTGTTTACACGACAACGGTTGCAGAATGAAACTTGAAGATATTGTTACTTTGGCCTCTCAATCACACGGGAACAAAGTTTTAGCTGACCTAAAATGGAAACTTTTGAAAACAGCTTCCAGAGTGGAAATTCTGTGAATGCCACAGCCACCGTTGCCACATAAACAGCAAGAAGGATTTTCAGTGGAATCATAACGTTGAGCTTCACGTTGCACTTTCACTGTTGCAACTCAAATTTCCATGCGAGAACCAGACAATCACAACAATTATTATTGCGATCTATCATGTTGTGCTTGTTGTGCAAAGAAGCGTTCCATACATACACGAGATAATCAGCTCACCTCTACTTCAGCCTCCAAACTCTTGTTGTGTAAATGGCCTGTACTGTCATATCGCCTTTCTCCCAAATACTCACTTTCTTTCACAATGTCTCGGAAGGACACGCTCATTACCGTTTCCTCTCTTAAAGCTCCTGTGAGGAACTTTTTGTTTGTGTTGATTTTGGCGCCCCCTGTGGTCAAAGTGATACCTCATGCATATTTGCTGAGTTGCATGTAATGTTTTCTTTTTAGTGTTCATTGATCAATTACCGTAAATACTTCCTGTGAGAAATTAAAAAAGGGAATCTTCTTCACTGTGCCTTACTCAAACAATATTACCATCAAGACGTTTTTATAGTTTTTTTCCAAATGGTCTCTTCTGATTTCTTAGGCCATAAAAAGGCATCACTGTTAATTCTAGTCTATTTCGTGACCGGTTTAAAATTCCTCACAGGAGCCTTAAAGCCTTTTGATTTCTGTGTTCATGTTCATGTGAAGACAGGATAGCTCGCCTCTCTTCATTTTGAAATACCAAAAAAAAAGAAAAAAAAAAAGTCAAACCAGTCGGGGTCTCATACGTGGGATTGACGAAGCTTCGCGTCTCTTCAGGTGATACTGGAACGTAAAACGATGTGTTCAGGGCTTTTCAGTACTTCAGTAATGACTTAGCTGAGTTAAAAAGACATCATGGAGCGGGAAAGAGTAAACCTGATTTTCTTTTCTGTTTGAACAATGTATCAGAAACGGATGAGTATTAGGGCCACGGATGAGATAATAAAGGAGAGGGGGGAGACTTTTTTCATTATGCGCTTAAATAAAAAGATCAAAGTGCCATGAAAAAGCAGTGTTTGAGAAAAATGTCTCACTTCTGTTGTGTTTTTATGAAGGTATAGAAACAAAATTCCAAAGAAAGGAGAGATGACATCCCACTGTAGCCCAAAAATAAAAAGTTTGCTACTTTTTGTTACTTTCTCTATCCTCAACATTTTGACTCTTTTCATGAGATACACTATGATTAAAACAATCTGCGTCCTCTAATTGCTTTTCTCAACCCTGAACCTATTATTTTTCCATTTCATCTGATTTTGAGAACCTTTCTGAAGCTTACCAGGCGAGTGCTCAGAGGCTTTAAAACTTAAACTTCTGGCTCTCTTCTTGTTTTGATATCTTGGGCGTAAGATGGATTGATGAAACCACACCTGAAGGTGCAGCTTTACTGACTTTTTCCATACCTCAGAGAGCTTGAATGTGAGATTTAGACAGCTTAACACCAGGAGTACATGTAATGTGTGTCCGGTTCGGCTCCTCTGTTGTATGTTGACTGTGTAACTCACACCAGCTGCATGTTCAGTGCTGCACATTGCTTCTGCGCACAATCTTGTCCTGCCTGATCGGCACTACAGTGAATTAACAAAGCGTCACAGCTCCAGTATCTGCCAAAAAAGGACGATTGCGCATCTGCTGCGACCTGCCGGAGCAGGGATGCAGCATCATGAGTTGACACCTTGATTTAAATGGAAAACCAGATTCACATCTCTGATATTTTTGGTTTAATACCAACCAATCATGTATTTAGCTACCTTTTTGCCCATTTTTTATTTTACCCCTTCTAGAGTCACAGTTTTTTTTGTTTCACATTTCCTGCAGACACGTTTGCAGCAGCATCCACAAACACCCCTTTTTTTTTTTTTTTTTTTTTTTTTTTTTTTTTTTTTTTTTTTTTTTTTTTTTTTTTTTTTTTTTTTTTTTTTTTTTTTAAATATATATTTTTTGGGCTTTTCTGCCTTTAATTGGATAGTGGACGACAGTGGATAGAGTATGAAAGGGGGAGAGAGTGGGGAATGACATGCGGGAAACAGGCCACAGGTGAGAATCGAACCCGGGCCACCCGCTTGAGGGCGAACCTCATGGTGCGTGGCCATATCCACTAGGCCATCTGCGCCCCAACACCCCTTTTTTTAATGAAATCCTAAAACTTTCCAGGTGCCATATGAGCCAGACACTGCTGTCCAGCTGGTAACCAATTCCTCTGTCTTTTGTTTAACGGCAAGTGGCATTTAAGAGCCTCAACCATCCCTATGTATGAGTCATAAAGGCATTAGCACTTGCTCAGTCAAATCCTGACTTCAGACTATTCTGAAAAAGCTGGGAATATTTCAGAAGCTTATGTCAGAATCAGAATCAGAATCAACTTTAATCGCCAGGTATGAACATGTAAAGAATTTGCTTTGGTATACTGTGCTCTCTTGTACAGGTAATAGTAATAGTAAGGCATAAAAAGGGAAAATAATAATAATACAAATTTTGCATACAGAATTTTATCGACAACTATAAACACAAAAGAATAGCAAATATACAAGACTAATATTTACAGGCTAAAAAAAAAGATGATAATAGTGCAGTGGTGAGTAGTGTGTGTGATTTTAAATCAAAATCATAAACGTGCAGATTTCCCTCTGACGGTGTGAAATGTTTGTTGCAGGCGTCCCTCATTGTCTCACTGTGTGTTTGGGGCTTTGGCCGAACTTGTGCCCGTCCCTGAGGGCGCTATCACACAAGTGTTAACCTTGACGCTACAAGCCAAGTGTGAGCTACACGCTGCTTAATTTCTCTGCTGCCCTCCTTCATTTAAAAAATGGCAGTGAAGCGACAGCTGAGCTCGATGCATTATTGATACTCTCGGTGTCAATGATGCATGCGCTAAGACGCCGGTGCTAATTTTCTCCCCCATGCAGAGGCCAGAAGCCTCAAACTGCAGCCATTCATTCGAGTCGTTATTGCTGCTTTTTTTTTTAGCCTCCTCTATCAAGACTCGGAGCTAAACATCGCTGCTCCTTTTGACTCACGATGGCTGCTGTGATTGGGTTAAGTGTGGCGGCGTTTTGTGTGCCACTGTGTCACTGAGGACCCCCCGCCGCAGCATTAGCAGCAGCAGCATCAGCAGCTCTGTCTGGCCTCTGCTGTGTGATGTTTGGCAGTCAGGGGGCTGGATTCATCACCATCACACTGATCCAAGAGCCGATCTGATGGCACCAGCTTTTTTCACGGCGCCCCGGCCGTTGTGTTCGGTCACATTAGGAAGGAATGACACGCTTTGTTTAGTTTTTCTGTCACCGCCGTGTTGCTCTGATGCTGGAGATTTGATGAGTGCAGACGTTTTTCTGTCATCTCTGTGAAAAACCCTGCCCTGAAGCCCACTATCACACTTCCACACACACATCAGCACATGAACGATGGCACACACACTTTGGCACACACACACTGACACTGACTAACGAGTGATTTAGTGATTGAGGAGGAGCTTTCTGGAACAATTTGAGTGCACTGGAGGCTAACACAAACCCTTTAACAGCTCCTTGTGTGCTTGCTTTATATCCTGTGAAGGTGTCCTTAGTTTTCAAACAGCACATGTCTTATTTCCTTGTTGCCTTGGCAACCGTGTCGGTGGTCATAAGATGTCCGTTTGGGCTCGGCCTTGGGAGTGTTGAGCGGCGTGGAGCTGGATGGTGCGGCCTGTCAGCGAGTGTGGGCCGTGACGTTAGAGTGATGAGTGGTGTCTCAGTTTAGATGACTATCTCCTGTGTGTCACTCAGCGGTGGGTCAGCAGGCCTGAGAGCAGCAGCTGAGGAAAAACCCACTCAGTCAGTGGGAACAGTTAAACGGGACACGCTCATAGGCCCAGTTATTGTAAAGTAGCGATTAATGTGAATCGTCAGAGCAGCGAGCTTCTCATAAATGCTTCACAAAGAGGATGTCAGTGTTGTCACGTGAAAACCTTGTAGCTGCATTTCTGAGCATCAGTGAAGAGATTTAATTTTCCATTTCAAATGTGGAGGAAACTCTCCTCGGCTCTGGTGGAGCCCTCTCAGAGCTCTGTGGGGGGACGTTCAAAAGAGATTCTTGGAAATAAAGCTCATATTGACATCATACGAGCAGCCAGATTTGGCTCTGAGGACTATCAGTTGGGATTTCGTCACACACGTCTGGGGCCTCCTCGTGCCCTGGAGCGCTGTGGAAACCTCCTCCCTCCAGTCCTGTGATGTGTGCAAACTCTGGGACTTTGTGCTGGAGTGTCCTGAACCATCCCGAACTATTAAAGGAAGTGCTGAGCCAGCAGCCGCGCTCTCCTCAGAGGGACACGCTCGCTGTTAAGTTTCCAAACGCACAGAGCGGTCGTGTTCCCAGATTTACTGTTTATGGATGCCTTGGCTGGTTCTCGTGATGGCACTGTGCTGCGTGTGATGTTTGTTTGAAGCTGGGCAGGGGGCCACGGAGTACAGTTCACTGCTTTGAAGTGTAAATCCAGGTCTAGTTGGAGCAGCGTATGGAGGGCAGTAAGGAGACAGACGTGGGCATATGGATATAAGATAACAGAGCTGTGTAACCTAGATCTATCTGCTGACGTGGCAGGAGCAGAGGGAAACATGGAGTAAAACGCAGACACAAGGGCAAATACATCACAGCATTTTTTATCTTTTACATCACAATTTATAACAATATAAGTAGGTTTATTAAGGCACCTTGTCCAAACTAATACAAACAAAGAACACATTAGTTTAGTAAAGACAAATCTCATCAAAGAGTACTAATTATCTACAGCTCTGGAAAAAATTAAGAGACCACTGCAAATTTTTCAGTTTCTCTGATTTTGCTATTTATAGGTATTCATTCAAGTGAAATGAACATTTTTGTTTTATTATATAAACTACTCACAACATTACTCCCAAATTCCATATTTTGTCTTTTAGAGCATTTATTCGAAGAAAATTAAAAATGGTCAAAATGCAAAAAAAAAAAAAAAAAAAATCACACTGTCTTCAGACCTGAAATAATGCAAGAAAGACAAGTTCATATTCAATTTTAAACATCACATTACTAATGTTTTAACTTAGGAAGTATTCAGAAATCAATATTTGGTAGAATAACCCTGAATTGCAATAACATCTCTCATGCGTCTCTCATGTTCTCAACCAGTCTTTCACAGAGGAGAGTGATGACCACAGCAATGTTTTTATACGTTTCCTCATTAAATACGATTTGCTTTCAGGTGATGACCTCATCAATACCTTCTTAGGTAGAAACGGGTAGAAACAGGTGTGTTTGTGTTGGAGTTCAACAGACACTGCAATGGAATGACTGTCATATATGTAGAGATGCTGATTTCTAAAAATTTGCTGTGGTTTCTTAATTTATTCCAGAGCTTTATATGCAATAAGTAAGATTCTTGGTTTTCCATACACCTATGCCAAAATTTGACACACCCAAGTCCACTCACTGTGTTCAGTCTTGTAGCCTTTCAGGACATCAGACAGCTGGAGTTGCAAGAAATAGGAGTTTCAATGCCTCCCACTCCACTAATGCTCTTCTCCTTGTTGAAATTGGGTGGTAAAACCTCCAACCAGTTGACCCCTGGCGTAGCTGTGCTCGTTATGATGTTTTTTTGTTGTGGTCAAGTTGAATAAATGCAATTTTATTTTCAAGTCACTGGGTGTTTCTCAGTGGTGTCTGTGCACAACTTTACGTCCTACTTTATCTCTTTTTTCTTAAATTGATGCATCACAGCTCCAGCATCCAGCAAAAGGAAGATTGTTGCAAATCTGCTGCAACCTGCCGAAGCAGGGACACAGCCGAACTGCAAAAGATTAGATCCAGTGTGAGTCGATGCATTGACTGAGTTTTCATCACACTTTTTCACAAAATAGAAGCAATACTTCTGAAGTTTTGTTAATGAACAATTGGGCCTTGCTGGTGGCGAAATTCAATTTGTAGAAGAAGGAAAGGGGACTGTTACCGGCGGTATCTATGGATATTACAGACATTTTAAGAATTGAACTGTCATTTTAATGAGCATTACTGTTGTTGCTGATGTTGTCAACAGACAAGGGCTGAAGATGTTAATAGAGCACATTGCAGGTTAAAATTTTTTTTAGAGTAACACTTAACATGAGCTGATAGTGGCTGTAGAACAAGTCAATTCCTGATTTTTTTGATTATTTGTGACAATAAGGCACAATTTTAGAGAATGAAGTTATGTCAAGCGATTTTAACATTTAAAGGCTAGACTGGATATGTGATGCAAATATGTCAAAAAGAACATTTCAGATATCCGTAAATACATTCTGCCTATCCACAATCGCCATTTCAAGGATCTACAACACCATTTTGGATATCCGAAATACGTCACTTTTTGCCATTCATGTGTATGGGGTTTCTAATTCAAGATATCTACTACGTCATTTCAAACATCTAAAATGTAAATTACAGATTTCTGCAAATGAATTGTACATATCTGTAATTCCAATTCAAGATATCTGAATTCGAATTACTGATACCTTTAATTCACCTCAATTCAAGATATCCACAATTCCTTTTCAGATATTGAAAATAAAAAAATTGATGAGGCGAAACGAACTGTAAATATCTGCAAATCGCAATTTAACTAGTTTCACAGAGGCGTCAGTTATTCACATCCAGTGGCATGTTTTTGCAAAAATGGTGTTTCCTTTCCACATATGCAATAAACGTAAACATTGATACTTCTGAAAAACTTTTTACTGGAATATGAGAGGTTTTTCTGAAAATTTTTGGTGTTTCCATTACCGTTTTTTAAATTGTGGCATCTAGGTTGTGAAATTCTAGGTGCAATGGAAATGAGCATCAGCAAAGTTTCCAGATTAGGATTCTCTCTGTGTGTCTCATTCATGTTTAAGCATGAGCTAAATTTTCTATACAGGTCTCTTATTTTGAAAAACTCAGTTCTTTAGTGCAGGGGAGATGTTTGGTTGGGAGTGCCTGAGGCTGATTTACATCCATGTTGATGTAATGTTTTCACTTTTTCAGCAGAAACTTCCTCATCTAGGGAAGATAACTTGTTCATTTTAAGCCCTTACCAACTGTAGTTACTATTCTACAAATAGAGTTTGATTTGAGTTGCGTTGCACTCTTCTGTCACGCTCGTTAATTCCCCGGTTTTTACCTGAGGTCAGAAGTTGTGATCAGAGAGCGAAAGCCGCAGCAGAGATCCATCCTGACCCAGATAAGCCTCCTGAGCGGAGAGTCGAATCTGACCTGCAGCATCCTCAAAGTGAAACAAGTTTGAGTAAAAACTCTGGAGACGGTTGTAAACACTCATCATTGATATGGAATCAACTTTTTACTGCAGTTATTGATTTTTCTTTACCCTTTCTTTGTCTCCACCTCCTCATGCCAACAGTGAGGCATGCTATCTTTTTTTTTAATCTCATTGGAGCTGATTTATTCATCCAGTCTGGACCTTAATACCCTCATTTCATGTCTGCTCCCATTTCTGCTCTCGGTCTGGATGAAACCAACTTCACATTCTTAATATTTCGTCCCCTGATGCTCATAAAGCTGACATTCAGCCTCGCGCCTGCAACAGCCTCGGTTTGTGTTCCAGTCGTGGTTGCGGCGCTTTCTCCAGGTTCAGCCGGCAGTGCGTCGCCTCAGGGCCTCCCCCCACCTCGCTTCGCCCGGAGGAAAGAAAGTGACGAGGGAGGAGGAGGAGAGGAGACAGAAATAGAGAGAGAGACAGGGGAGATAGATTGAAAAGAGATGTGACGATGGCAAGAGGAATGAAAGATGACAATGAGAGGCATCCTGTCACTCCGTATCTTTGTAGGTTTTATCCACATGTGAGAGTGTGTCTGCTTGTGTGTGCGAAGTATCACACACACTCAGGGGCCCCGGCTCACTGCACTTGTGTGTGTGTGTATGTAATATTTGCATGAGCGGCATAAGTATGCATATTTATGCGTACGTCCGAGTGGCTTGCGTGCATACTCGTGTGCACTCGAGTGCACACGGTATCCGTGTTTATGTTTCTGTGTGGGGCAGAGATAAAGACATGGAGGAGGAAGGAGGCCGCTGTGGTGCTTATATGTCAGCCAGCGCTGGAGGGGGAATGACTCCTCTCTGTCCCCAACCTAGGAGAGGCCAAGGAGGAGAACGGCTGACTTCTCCTGCTCCTCTGCCTTTTTCTCACCCTCTCCTTCAGAAATGTAGCTAAGGCCTCCGTCACAGCCTCTCCTCCCTCTCTGACTCACACACTTGTACGCTTCCTCGCGAACTCACGGGAGTAGGCCTCCGTCTCGCATCTTTCCTCCTCATCCCCTTAACCCCCCCTCCCTCCTCCTCCTTCGCTCCTCCGCTCCTCTCTATCTACCTCACGCTTCCAGTTTTCACCCCTCCCACCTTCTCCTGCTGCCATTTTTCACCACCCTGCAGCTAGATGTCAACTTGTGCTTCTGTATTAACCCCATGATCCTCACAAACACACTCTCGCTCACACACACACACAGACAAGCTCCCACGCTCCCGTTAGCCCCCCCTGCATCTCGCCGATCCCCCTCTCAGGAAAACAGAAAAACACACCCAACAACAAAACAACAACAAAAAACAAGGCTTCTGATATTTCCTTCCCTCTGTTCAATTAAACATGGCCTCCATCTGCTTCTTTGTTTCGCTTCAGCTTCTCTTCTGCAATATTGACTATGGTTGTTCTTGTGATTGTTTCTAAAAGACTGTGTTTTAACCTGTTATAACCACAGATGTACGTATTAACACAGGAGGAACATGTCACTAGGAGTGTGTTTGTGTGTGTTAGAGAGAGTGTGTGAGTGTGTGTGTGTGTGCATGGATGGAGGAGGGTGGATTTGTTCTGCTTCAAGGTTCTGTGCCAAATCTTTTTCAGAACATTCAATCTCTGTTCATGTGCCATACTGAGGAATTTATGAAATAAAATGTTTTTTCACAAAATTCAGAGTAAGACGGGGGTGATTTTTTTTTTTTTTTTAACGTGGGTCTATATTAAATTAGAGTGGAAATCCAGTGTTTGTTTTCTGCCTGAGTGTGTATCTGTGTGTGTGTGTGGGTGAATAATTTTAGTGAATTCTTGATGTGCATCTTCTTCCTCGTTGTTATTTTCCCAGAGAGCCTCCTCCTCTTCTTTCTGTCAAGGATTGTTTTTTTCCCCTTCTTCTCCTGTGTGCCGCAGCAGTGTTACTGTGTGTGTGTGTGTGTGTGTGTGTGTGTGTGTGTGTGTGTGAGTGTTTTTGAAGGCATTGTGTCAGTGTGTTAAAGCTGATTTGACACTGAGGCTGTGGACCGGCTGGCTGCAGGGTGTGTATGGTGACCCCAGCGACTGACCTCCGCCTGCGCCCCACGTCTGCTGTGTGTGTGTGTGTGTGTGTGTGTGTGTGTGTGTTTACTTCTGTGTGTAAGTGTGTGTGTTGTATGTAGGATGCTGTTCAGCCTGTAGTGAGCTCTTACATCGTGCTGGTTGGGGGTTTGCCAAGAGGTCAGTTTCCGACTCTGGGTCACAATAATTATCTCACTATGTGTGTGTACGTGAGTGTGTGTATACGAGTGTGTGTGTAGGGGTCGTCGGGTCGGGTTGACGTTAACTCTCCTGAAATATGTTTTATTCATCTATTTAAACACTCAGGCTCCAGCAGAGAAGTGCCGATCAGCTTAAAGGCGTCTGAGAGTGTGAGATGTTATTTCTGTGAAGTGCCGTCTGAACAGATCAGTCGACAAACCTGCTGACAGCAGAGTGTGAGCAACCGTACGTACGGATACACACTCTGTGTGTGTGTGAATCAAGATGTCTAGGTGTAATCTGCTCAGTGATTTAATTTAAACGTCATTAATAACAAACTGCCCAGGTGCCGTGATTCTAGAAGGACAAAACCCTTGACAGGACTAGAAAGAGAAGAAAATGGAATAAGTTCATTTTTCAATCAAATTAACTTGCCAGACTTGTAAAAAGTCAGGTCAACAAGTCTTTTCTTATATGCAAACTTTATTGGTTACTTTGTCACTGAATTATTCACCCTGATTTTACTAATACAGCTTGTTTATCTTCACGAGACGATTAGAGGAGTCAAATTCACCATGAGGGAGTCAGCAAGATGTTTTTATGTGACAGAAAAGTTTGACCAAGTTTGAGGAAGAAGGAGTTTGAAGGAGGTGATTCTGCAAAATCTTGAGGGTGATAAAACTTGATAAAGTTTAGCAAAGTTTGAGGGAGGTGAAGTTCGGCGAGGTAAAGTTTGGGAGACAAAATTTAACGAAGTTTGATGGAGGCGGCAAAGTTTTAAGGAGGTGAAGTGTGATGCAATTTAATTTTTAGAGGTGATGTTTGGGAGGTTAAGTCAGGCAAAGTTTGGGGGATGTGGTGGATTTTGAAGGTGGTGGGTAAGTTTTTTTGGGGAGATTAAGTTTTAGGAGGTTTAATGGAGGCAAAATTTGGGAGACAAGAACTTGAGGAAGGTGAGATTTGTTTTCTGGGGGGTGAAGATTGAGGATTGAGGGGGGTTAAGTTTGGGAAAGTTTGAGGGGTGTGATGGATTTTGAGGGCGGTGGGTAACTTTTTAGGCCAAGTTCAGGAGGCAAAAGCTTGAGGAGGGTAAAGTTTTGGGTGCAAGGTGTGAGGAAGATGAAGTTTTTTAGGCGAAGATTGAGGTTAATGAAGTTTGAAGTAGGTGAAATTCTGGATGCAAAGTTTGACCAAAAAAAATCCGCAGACATGAAGATGGAGAATAAAGATAAACTTTTTTGAAAGGGAGTGAATAGGGTGTCCATGCTTCCACAACCAGCCTCTAGTGGACTCTTGAGGAACTGCAGTTTGTTCGCACTTAGGTTGCTGCTCTCAAAAGGAAACTACATGTCCTTTAATAAAACTAACTGATCGATAAAAATCAGCTTCGTGTTTCTAAATTTACCCAAAACCAATACAATTTCAGTGCATTAGAAGCAGCGGAAAGGAAATAAAGGTTAAAGGGGAAAAAGAGAATCATGCTTTGATTTAATAACATCTGTCTCAGCTCAAATTCATGTTCATCCATTAAACCCGAGCTGTTAAGCTTTGAGTTTGAAATCTAGTGGACTGACTAATAGACTGATATTGCTGTTCTTGGAGACGTACAGCATCTAAAAATAAAAAGTTGTGAATATTTCATGGGTCTTTCTCAGACACTTGCAAATGACTCGCAAAGTAGAGAGTGATGACTTGACTCGGGTTTTCCTCTGAGGTCTTGACGCTTAGTCTGAGATTTATATTTGCCCCAGAAGACTTGGAAGAAGCTCTGCATTAACCCATCCATTCCTCCCAGACTTGATGGATCATCCTAATTGTTAACCTGTACAATCAAACCTGAACAGGAACAGTTGACCCTCATTGTCATGAACAGTATTCGTCATTGTTTCGGTCTCCTGCATAGACCGTCCTGTTTTCCCCCGACAGCTTTCACATGCAAACCAGGAAGCATTTATTCTTTTATCCAAAGCTGGTAATCTAGCAATTTAGCTTCCTCTTCTTTTGCTCCAAAAATTCAGTAAATTCAGTAATCAGATTATTGTAATCCAGTTATACGTTATGTATTACTCCTCCAGCCTTTGTGTGGGTGTGTGCATGAGAAGCAGCAAAAAAATAAATAAATAAAGAGGTAAAATGCAAAGAGGCACTGTCCTGCTTTGCATGATGCCTGTGCACAAACCAGGCGAGAGCAAACAGGTTTGAATTACATGAGCAGTGTGTGATTTGGATTACCATATTTAGAAAGTGGTGACATATCCCTCCGCGTGGATGAAGGGGCTTCATGCATGCAGGATGTTATCGGTGAGAAAGAAATGCACGGGTACTTTCTGCAGGACTCATGTTGGAACTTTAAAATGCTGATGCGACACCACCTCCGTTTCTCATACATGCTACCAAGGGGGCAGCCAACGGTCGCGCTGAATAGATTATGCAAAACCACCTAACAATTCTCATTTTCACCTCACCGACTTCAGCTCCTACATGACTCAAGGGTAGAGCAGCAAGTACGTACTTAAGATTGGAACAGACTGAAGGGATGCTAAAGCGTGCAACTCAATCTCACGGCTCTATTTCTCGCTCAGCTCCAGTTAGGTTAAAATAGAGGGGATTGACGGTTTGGGGTGGGGGGCCTGTCAGGGGAAAATAGAAGCTGTGGAAAGACAGGGATGCAGATTTGAGGAACAGGAGGAGAAGGAGGAGTCTTAAAGTTGCAAACAAGTTTCCATTTCTGCCTCCTCTTCTTGTGAAAAGGCCGATTCTTTCACTCGGCTGGAATCTAAGTGATTCCTCCCCCCTGCTTCTCTCCTTCTGGGGGCTGTCGCATGTCACTCTCCTCTTGGTTGCTGCCGTTTGTCTGTGCTTTTCTGCTCCGCTGCTCCTTCTGCCTTGGCATGGTCATCGTTGTTGTTGGTGGAGGCTGTTTTCTGCCGCTGCTGCAGCGCGGTTATTCCCCCGCTCCGTCTGGAGGTCAAGGCCGGCGGTAGTCCTGCATGTGAAGGTCAGAGCGGCAGGATGAAAAAAAAAAAAAAAGAAAAAGAAAAGGTGCCTCTGTCTTCTTTAATTCAGCCCCGTGTGATGAACGGTGCATGTCACCCTTCAACATCCCCCCTTCCTTCCTCCTCTTCCCCCTCCAGCTCTGCAGCGATACAGTTGTAAAGTGTAACCTTGGAGACGGAGGCTAATCATCCATCCCATAGCTACCCTTTCAATCACTCTCTCTCTGCCTCGCTGTTTCCTCACACCTCCTCTCCTTTCTTCCACTGCAACAGGCTATTCAGCTGTTTCATGGGGTTTACAGTACTTCCCCAATTATCTCCCTACCTCTGTCCCTCCCTCTTCCTCCTCATCTTCCTCCCCTATCTTTGTTTGTCCTGTGGAAGGACGTTTGTTTCCTGTGGGGGTAGGGGAATCGACATGGAGAGATGAGTTATTGATTAGAAAGCAAGTTGCAGGGGAGAGGTAATGCGACTCAGAGAGAGAGAGAGAGAGAGAGAGAGAGAGAGAGAGAGAGAAGACAGGGTGACACGTCCAACCTATGACACATCCTGCATACTGTATGAAGGCAGCGTACCCACGCATGCTGCCTGAACATATGTGCGGCGCGCTCTGTGACGCTCGCTATTACATGCACACGTGATTCGAGGTTGCACAAATTGTCACCGTGGTGTGAAAATCTTTGCTGTTCAGATGTTTCACAGATTAAGGGACGCATGGTTGGCAGCGGGTGAAGAAAATCAACAACCTGCCAGACTCTGAAAAAAAAAACCCACTTGGCTTCATTTATAATCATCATGAATCCTTAAATTTGATTATCTTAAATTCAGAGTGTCATCAGTAGGAGGAGACTGACATTTCTTTTCTCTGGCACGACAATCGGACCCATCCTTGAAGAGGACCCAGAGTGAATGCTTATTTTGTCAGACTAATATCTGCTATTTTGCTTTTATTAAGCCGTGTCAATGTACACACAGCTCTGCAGGAGCAGGCTGTAATTTTATGAAACAAAGTCTCAAAATGATCGCACAGTGCTCTGTGTGGACGCCAAATTAGACACTAAGGTCTCCTCTTCCCCAAATCAAAGATACCTGTTGATTACAATCAGATAAACGCAGAAGAAAGTCGTTACGGTTTAAACCAAATGTCTTTGAAGCTCCATGGTGAGAATTTAGAGGCTGAAGGTTGAGGTGTTTGCTCAACATACAAGCAAAATATATTTTTCTTTAAAAACAGTAAATAAATGACACCTAATACTTATGCACTTGTTAAAACCTTCAGACCAGTTGAAAAATTGCAAGAATTTACATTTTGCAATGTTGGATTTTAAAAAGATTCAAAGTAGAGTTTCAAAATGCAAAAAGTAGAAATGAGAGTGAGACAATAAGAAACAACAACAATAAAAGTGAAATAGTCTGTTCATCAGCTGATCAAAACCAACACAAACTCTTAAAATGGAAATTAAAGTTCAGAAAAGAACTCAATAATGAGGAGATTGATGTGAGTGTTTCCTGGAAGTCAGTGAGAACGTTGCTCTAAATGTTGAAGATGCTTCATGTTTGGTATCCACTGTCTAAAACTGACGTCCATTTTTGTAAACTTCACTCTCCATCCATCCCATAATATATCATCTCAGTGGAATCTCATTGTAATGACAGTAACGTTGGACGCCATCAGGACCATCAAGGTTCAATTTTTGACCTCAGAGAATCAAACTTTTTTCCACCTTTCAATGTCCCATGTTTACACAGCAAAAACTGAAATCTAAGTAAGTCATTATGTCTTAGTTTTGGTAAAAATGTGTCTTACTATTCTTCATTTGAGCCACATTTACTAGACAAGGTCATAAAAATGTCTCATTTCAAGTTTTTTTAAGACAAAAATGAGGCATCAATTGCTTGTAACAAGTAAAAATAAATCTGCCAATGGGATAAGATAAAAGATTCTTGTTTTAAGACATCTTTCTAATTTCAAGAAACTTCCCAGGCGAATTTGTCTTATCCCATTGGCAGATTTTTTTTGGCTTGTTACAAGCAATTTTCACCTCATTTTTGTCGTAAAAAAACTTGAAATAAGACATTTTTATGACCTGGTCTGGTAAATGTGGCTCAAATTAAGAACCATAAGACAATTTTCACTACAAATAAGACATAATGACTTGCTTAGAATTCAGTTTTTGTAGTTTGCTGCTCTCTGTCAAAGTCCAAACGGGCGATTTAGTGGAAGGAGACGAGGTCTTTGAAGAGGTTTTTGTTCTTAAAGCTCTTCTCTCTTACATGCCGTCTGATGGTTATTGGGCTAAAGTCGGCTCCAGTAACAGACTTCATTTGGGTCAAGGATCGTCCTGTGTCCTTACAGGCAGCCATGGACTCCTAGTTATTCTTTACCACTTGACTTTTTAGTCCCATAACCCACAGGATCTTTGAAAAGATACAAAATGGCTCTTACTGCCTCCAACCTCAGCAGTGATGGCGTGGCGTTGTGAGAGTCCTTGCTTATGCAGCTCAATGATCCAACTACATTCAAAGAGAGAAAGATTTTTAGCCTTTGGCATCAGGAGGTCGTGACAGTGTGAATACCGGACAGAAAATGACATTAAATCCTCATTTTGTGCAGTTTATGTTTTTGGACTTAAACGTTCGAGTCTTTAGTTTTTAATAAATTGCTCACCCGTTTTTCATCTCACTTTCATTTCTTCTTGTTGCATTTTGAAACTCTACTTAGAACTTTTTTAAGATGCAGCAGTGCAAAATGTTAATACCTGCAGTTTTATTTTAACTGGTCTTGAGGTTTTGATCAGTAAAAACATGTCCTTTATCTTTACATGTTTGTCCATGCCAACACAAGGTTGTTTATCCCAGTTTCTGGAAGACGAGACTCAGGGGATGATGTCTTCCACCTGACTCTGACACATTTTAACTGCCCTGTTAAGCACACCATCACATAATGAAAAACCTACACACTCAGGGCCACGTGAGTTTGGCATACAAGGGCAGGTACGACACCAGCAGCTTCGCAGATAGACGGAGCAGAGAATATGTCATCCTGGGAGAAGGTCGAAAAAATCCGGCAAACAACACAAGATGTAATTTATAACAAGGATTTACCCAGGGACACTATTTCACGCACAGCTATCCATGAAGAGATGTCTTTTTTTTCCCTGAGAGAAGCATATGTTCTCGCAGACAGCGGCTGAGGCACCGACGTAGCACCAGTGCACCAGCCAAGGTGTGTGCCAGAGTTTGTTAACTCGTGATAAAACGCCGTCACGCTCCTCAGGCTGCAGCTCGGCAACAGGCTCACGAGTCTAAGGAGCTCGATTCCTGATATGTGACGGAGCGTTTGAGTCAGTTAGGCTGCGGCCTGCTCTACTTCTCTCTGATATTCTGCAGGAGACGATCCCTGCAAACAAACACGCTGCTATTATCATACAGCAAACAGGCAATCAACGTGCAACGATTTGTTGGGCAATCCTTCCAAATTAAGAGTCCTCTCAGGCGTCTTACGCATCGAAAATGATTGACATGCGAGCACACGCTGCCTCCTCGCTCCCACCCTCACCCCTAAACTTGCTCTTCCTCTTCACTCCGTCTCCTGGTTACATAAAGTTGCAGTGCGTGTTTTCCCCAAGGTGAATTGACTGGCTCACTCGTGAACTCTCACATTTGTAAATCCGCGTAACCCTCGTGCATGCACGGCGTCGCTGCTCCATCTTTATGCTGCAGCGTCAAACTGTCAGAGGAGATGCAGTGATGACTGGCGGCGGAGGTGAATCTCTCTCCCTCCTGTTTCTCTCTCGGTCTCATCAGCATGTTAAATTCATCGATTAGCTTGAGAGTAGGACTGACAGGAAGCAGTAGCAGCCACTGCGGTCCTGCAGAGTGTGTGTGTGTGTGTTGGCCTGTGAGTGTGAACCACAGATAGAGCTGCAGACAGTAGTTGGGGGGGCAGCGCCTGCAGTCGTGAACATCTATGTGAGGGAGTGTGGGAGCCTTATTTACTCCACTACCTGCTTTTATTGAGTCAGCCCCCTCACTCAGGCTCTGATGCAACCAGAAAACTCCCCACTTGGTCGACCACGCAGAGTCCACGCTTCCTGAGCCTGCGCCGCACACAGGACCTGTTTACGCCGGCCACAGCGGCGCCTAATGAGACGGCGTTATTTGTAGTCCGGTGTGACAGCGACGGCCTCACCATTAGACTGATAATGAGTCACTGGGATATTGAAGGATGCTTGTCGATATTGGTATTCACCAAGGAGCCAGTGCCACTTCTCTGGGTTGCTGTGGATACCAGCGTGCTTGCTAAATGACCCAATAATAATAATAATAATAATGATAACAATGACAGCAGCGTGAGGAGATTGAGTTTTAAAACCACAGGGAGAGGAAGGACGACGGTCGGAGAGCGGGAGTAATAAGGACGGAGAGAGAGTGATAAAAATGACAAGAGGAAAAAAAATGTGGAGGGAGGAGGGTGCTATGGTTGTGGGTGAGGTTGGGGAGGCAGAGAGAGAGAGAAAAACACAATCGATGATCAGTGAAGTAGCGAAAGCATTGTTCACACTTCCCCGCCGAACATCCCTCCACGCAGCCGTCACCACAACCTGCCCCCTTACTCTCACGGCCTCTCTGTCTTTCCTTCCCTCTATCCCTTCTCTTCCTCTCTTTTTCACTCGTTCCATTTTGCTGCAGCGTTGCCATAGCAACCAAGAAAAGTGGGAATACCTCTGTCCTTCAGAGAGAGAGAGAGAGAGAATAAGAAAAGGAGAGAAGGAAGAGGAGACTGGAGAAAAAAGAAAAGAGGAAGAAGATGAAGGGGTAAAGACAGCAGGTAGGAAAGGAAGGAAATGAGAGAAGAGCTGAGAAGAAAACAAGGAAAGAGGACAGCAGGTAAGAAAGGAATGAAGCGAGGAAGACATTAAGTAGGAAATGAACAAGTAGGTAACAGGTGATGAGAAGGAAACTAGGAGAGCAAATAGTAAGTAGGAAAGGAAGGATACATGGAAGTTACACAGAAAATAAGAAAGGTGAGGAATAAATCAAGGAAACAAGTGAAGAGAAAGGTAGGAAGGAAACTTGCAAACAAGGAGCGAAGACGGTAGGTAAGAAAGGAAGGAAACAAGGAATGAACATGACATGTTGGAAAGGAAGTAAGGGAAGAAGATATCAGGTTGGAAAGGAAGGAAATAAGGGCAGGTAGAAGATAATTAAACATTTAAAAGACGATAGGTATGAGGGAAACAAGGAAATAAGAAGAGAAGTCAGTAGGTAGGATAGGAAGGAAACAAGTGAGGAAAACAAGTGATTCTAAGGCTAAAAGTAAACAAAAATAGGAGGCAGAGGAGAAAAGCTGGAAGGAATTAAAGAAAAGGAAAGGATACAGGGAACTGTGCGGGAAGGAAAGGAAGCATGAGAAAATTATACTGAGGGATACAAGGAATTTACACAGGAGGTAGGAAAGGAAATGAATAAGGAGACAAAAACCTAGAAGGAGATGAAGTATTACAGTAAGGAAATGAGTAAAGTGAATGAAGGAAGGAAACTAGGAATGAACTTGACATATAGGAAAGGAAGTAATGGAAGAAGACATCAAGGAAATAAGGTGAGAAGACAATAGGTAGGAAAGGAAAGAAACAAATGAGGAAAATAAGTGATACTAAGGCTATAAGGAAACAAAAATAGGAGGCAGAGTAGAAGAGGCCGGGAGGAAATAAAGAAAGAGGAAAGGATACAGGGAACTTTGTGGGAAGGACAGGAAATGATTAAGGAGACAAAAAGTTAGAAGGAAACTAGTAAACAAAGAGCAGAGACAGTAGGTGAGAGAGGAAGGAAAGAATATGGCCTGTAGGAAAGGAAGCAAGGGAAGAAGACATGAAGTATTACAGGAAGGAAATGAGGGTAGAGAATGAAGGTAGGAAACCAGGAAACAAGAAGAAAAGACAGGTAGAAAAGGAGGAACATGAGGAAAGAAAATGGCAAATAGGAAAGGAAACAAGTGAGGAAGACCGGAAAAAAATTGTAGGAAGGAAAAGGAAGTGAGGATTAAAGGAGAGGAGGAGTATCAGGGGGTTAGAGGAGTTGTCCTGAAAGGTTCCTGTTTGAAACGTTGTGTTCTTGTACTCTAGAGGACTCAGCAGGTAACGTGTCAAAGCTCCAATGTTTATCCCTCATGAAAGAGAGAGACACACTACCTGACACACCTTCCTTCCCTCCATCCATCCCTCCTTCTTTCCTTCCCTCCTTCCTCTTCTCTCTGCACACACACAGACTGTACTCGTGTTAATCAGAGCTAAACCAAGCTGCTGTGTGTTTACCTGCTGTCTCTGCTGTGCAGTTACAGTTCCTATGACAACCCGTCCAGATTGAAATAGTCTCCGTGAATCTCTTCTCTCACCTTGTTTACCCAAAATTCTCCCCTGACCCCGCCCCCTCCTCATCTCTCAACAATGCATGCAACTTACTGCTGCATTAGGAGAGTAAGTAAAGTGGCCTCCCCCCCTCCTCCCCTGTCCTCCCCCCTCCTCCTGTCACACTCTCACCTTCCTGCCAACCTCCTGCAAAGATCCTCCTCGAATTCATTTTATTGGCAGCTAGCATTTCCATGGAAACATCTCAAAACCATGGCAACTATTTGAACGGAGCCAAACGCTTTCAGCACTCGTGCCCCTGATTTACCTCTTTTTCTCTCACACTATCCCCCCACCCCGACCCCTCTTTTTTTTCTTCCTGTGTACAAACATTGTCACTATTATATGTGTTTTTGGTAACTTTTCATGCACCCTGTCACAGATACTTTCAAGCGACGTCTCTGCAGCCGCCTCATTGTCCACACTCCTGGATTTGAGCTTTATTTCCTGGCGCTGTGTCTGTGAGAGCCGATTGTCTCCGTCACTCACACACTGTGTTGGTGTGCGTGCATGCTGCATCCTCTCTGTGTGCACTCTCTGCAGGAACCAAACATGATTATAGACAAGTGCATAATGCCTAAGCCTCCTCTTCTCCTCTTCTCCTCCATTACTTACCTTGAGCTTGTCCTCCCGGGTGTTTCAGCTGCATGCCTGCCTGTCAATCTTCTGACTCCTCCCCCTGGGATGCAGCCTGGTGATGTGAACTGGAGTAAGACAGAGCTGGGAGGCCAGTCGCAGCAGCCCCCGTCTCCCAATGAGGCCTGGAAGTGCTCTGTCTTTTGTGTTCAAATTAGTATTATTACTAATATTGTTGTCAAACTAAATTTTGACATATAGTCGAAGAAGCTGAGGTACCGAAACATGAGCTACTAATGTGTCGTTCGTGACCGATTCATCCCAAATGAGCGAATCATTTGGATGAACGAACTGCACTGATTAACTAACACTTGTCTGTGAAAAAACAAACAAAAAAAAAAAACGTTTCTCTAGCCACCATTGTGCAGCCAGAGTCTGCGCAGTAGAGAATTTCCGGTGGAGCAGAGTAGAAGGTTTAGTCTCCTTTTGGCTCTTTCCCGAAGTTTCTTATGTCCCCGATAAAAACTACTCATGAACAGCAGCTGTCAACTATCGTAAAACAAAACGTATAACTCAGTTTTTAACGTCTAATAACTTATGAGAAACCAANCATATAGTCGAAGAAGCTGAGGTACCGAAACATGAGCTACTAATGTGTCGTTCGTGACCGATTCATCCCAAATGAGCGAATCATTTGGATGAACGAACTGCACTGATTAACTAACACTTGTCTGTGAAAAAACAAACAAAAAAAAAAAACGTTTCTCTAGCCACCATTGTGCAGCCAGAGTCTGCGCAGTAGAGAATTTCCGGTGGAGCAGAGTAGAAGGTTTAGTCTCCTTTTGGCTCTTTCCCGAAGTTTCTTATGTCCCCGATAAAAACTACTCATGAACAGCAGCTGTCAACTATCGTAAAACAAAACGTATAACTCAGTTTTTAACGTCTAATAACTTATGAGAAACCAACTTCTCAGGAAAAAAAACACCTGAACACCATGCAGCCAAATTACACCGTCATACCACCTTAGCGTAAGGATGAGAGAAACGTTTCTACCGGGTATTGTAATTTTTTAAAGTTTTCCCTGCTCATATCCAGAATGCATGGGGGGGGGGGGTTAATCAGTGCAGTTCGTTCATCCAAATGATTCGCTCATTTGGGATGAATCGGTCACGAACGACACATTAGTAGCTCATGTTTCGGTACCTCACCTTCTTCGACTATGCATGGGGGGGGCTTATGACCTATACTGCAGCCAGACACCAGGGGGCGGGGCGTCTGCTGGAAGCTTCAGTTTGACCGAACGTCGTTACGTCCACTTATTATACAGTCTATGGTTGAGATCCATGTGTTGCTTAAGCCCACCCGAACATCTCCCTCTCATGTCTCCAAAGTCAAGGAGGCGGCAAATTTTCTATCGAACATTGAGGTGTAACGAATATGTATGTGCTTTTAATAGTTGTTGTCAGTTTGTAAACAGCTATGTCAAACTTAATTTCACTCTGCTGACTGTTTCACCATCCCCTAATGACAAACGTCAGCCCCACACTTTCACTTCAGGTCTTTCATTTCAGTACTGAACCGGAGCTCCAGTAGTTTCCCACATCCAAGATTAACTTTTCCTTGCTTATGGTTTCAAATCACCTCTGGTCCTGTGCCACCAAATGTGATGTAATTTTGATTTCCATGGATGAGATTTAAGATCCAGAGTCAGAACATGGAGCTTGATTTTGAAATGACTTGATACTCTGTTCGTTTTTCATGCCTGTTTTCCTGTTTGGATTGGCGCGATTGGGTAAAAAGCGTAGTATAATAATGATCGGAAATGGACCGCAGCACCTTTGTGATTCGTGCGCTAAACATACCAAACAGTACAGCTGAGGAAATATACGTGATTGTTTTTGCAGCTTTCAGTTTGCAAACTGTAGCTTCATTTCACTAAATTCACAGCTCATTGGCTTATTAATTACCAACAACTGTTCACAGTACCATCCCAAGTAAAACTAAACGTTTGACCATGTTTCAGCTTCTGATTCGTAGCAGGAACTGTGGAAAAGTACTGAATGAATCTGTTGAACAAATCACTTCAATGAACTAATTCTACTGTTGCTTTTCCTGTCGGTTTAGCATTTATTTAACTGATATTCAATGATGAATCAAAAGAGAAAACTTCAAAAACTTATTTGTTTACTGTTTTTTTGATGACAACTGTAAAAATTGGCAGGTCTTTCAGGTGTGTTCATTTCTTTCTAAAATATGTCATATGGCTTTTATTATGTTGTACGTGTGCGTTTAATTTTAGAATTAATCATTAATTGTCATCCTTTAAAGTCGCTCATTTAGCTCCTTTGAATAAAACATAGTTATTGTTGCGCGTGCAACTACCATCAAGCCAGCTTCACCTCCGCTCTCTTTACAATTGAACGAATGATACTCAGATTAAAAATGATCATATTAACATAAAGACCAGGCCTTTAAATGAAGCAGGCTTATATTTGAGGCAGGTCCTTATTTCAAGTTTGCCAAGTCTGGTGTTGCTTTGTTTGACTTTGAGACCCTCTGAGGAATGAAGTAGACTAAAACAGAAACATGAGCATCTCTTTACAGATTAAATGTATGTAATTTTATGGTTTTCAGTCACAGCTGTCAGTAAAGTAGCCCTCGCCTACATCTCATAAACAAAACACTCCCCACTTTCTTCTTTGGTTCTTATGAGCAGCACCGTTTTGCAGAGGCAGCCACAAGAAGAACAAGAAAAAGAACAACCCTGGTGATATTTGATGTAAATTGCTCTTTTGTTGTCACTTCTGTTGTGTTTTTCATTCTGATATCAACTTTCCCTTCACCATCCATGAGGCAGCCGGTGAATTATTTCACTCCGAGAACGTGCGTAAAGATCATGACCTCCATCATAAAAAGAGATTATTGGTCTTTATTTAAGGATTAACAGTATGTAGTAAAACAAATATAGACAATTTATGAACAAAGGAGAAGGAGGGGAAGGGTTTGTTATTAAGTGAGCTTGTAGAAAATCCCTTCAGACGCTTTGATGTCAAGTAAATAAAGATTTTCACCAAACATGTTGCTGCTATGTGCACCTGAAGTCATCTTTCTGCTGGTTTATTGAAAAGTAATCTAGTTTTCACTCCGATGTGGGGATATGCAGAAGCTGCTGAATGGATCTTACTGCGAGAGGAGAATCATTTAGTGTATAAGATTAAAAAAGAAATGGTGATGCTCAATTTTATGAGAGAGAAAGACATAAAGTGTAGACATTAGTTGAAATGGCTTTCACCTCTGACTGTCGGACATATTTCCGACTCATTTTCCTGCTCTGATAGATCCGTTCTCAGATGAAACCACAGTGAATGCGACTTTATGGAGCAGATACTGCAAAAAAGTCAGTTTACCAAAAAGATATCCCAGGTATGAGTTATCTCATCGCTATTAAAAGTTGTTTATTCTTATATTTTGGAAGCTTACAATGTTTTTTTAACATCAGAGCTTTGAATGTGACAGCACTGACGACGACAAAAGAAGTTAAGGACACAATTAGACTGAATTGAACTGACAAGGCTTTGATTGACTTCTATTCAGCTCCCAAAACAGGAACGAAATAAAGGGGTGTATGTGTGAAAGTCAATCTGTCCTATTTTAGATCTGTCTGTAATAATTGATATCTCACAACAGCTCTGATGTGACGGCGAGCTTTGATATTATCCCAGATCTAATTGTAAGTCTGTGGTCATGGGAGCACAGAGGAAAGCAAGAGAGTCACGAAACTGTGCGGAGAAAACACTGTACATCATCAGAGGGAAATCTGTGCATCCGTTTAAACAGAGGGTTTGATGCTTTGAATGTAAACTGACAATGTAGATTTTCAAACCTTCATATATTTATATGTGGAAAATCTTGAATCTGTCTGTAAACTGATCAAAACATCCTAAAAACAGCACAAAATCTTTACAAGATTTGTTTAACCCTGTGGTGCATAGTGGTCACTACAGTGGACACCAATTTAAAACATGTTTACTCCTAATTCACTGGTTCATGTGGTGGAAATTCATATTAGCCTGTGTCAGGAGATTTTTATTCTTCTTAGGGCCTGAAAAAATGTTTTCAGTTCTTTTTCCAAAAATATATATATTTTTAAAAATGTTACAGACAAACATTTGAGGGTTAAAAAGTGCATAAACTATAAATTATTCGGTGTTAAAATGGATGAAAGACAGTTAAAATGTTTCACAAAGCATTAAAAAAAAGACCAGAAAAAGAAAAGAAGTCAAACAAAAAAAAAGTCATATTCACATTAAGTTCACAGTGTTTTAAGTTAAATGCTCAGTTACAAATATCTGAAAAAAAAAAAAAGTAAAACATTTTTCATGCTTTAAGACAAATAAAAACACTCAAGGGAAAAATCCTGATACTGATTTTCATAATTCATGCATCAGAGGGTTAAAAACATGAGGTCGTCACAAAAGATCTCCTAACATGACAATAACATATTAGGGGAGCGGACATCAAACACCAAGGTCTGCTCATAGCCCTGCCTTTAACAGGAGTGGAGTTTGATACTCAAAATTTGGTATCAATTCAATGTCAAGTAAATATAGAGCCAGTATCACAGATATCAATACTGATACTGATACTTTTTCCATGTAAATGAGGTGGGTCCGAATTAATCAAGAATAATGCGCAACCAGAAAAACTAATGAAGTAAAAAAACATATTTTTCAACGAGAACATAATCATAATTTTGATTGATACGCCCACCACTACTTAACAAGCCTCCAGAGAACTGGCCAATCAGCACGAAGGAGGCTTGCGGAGCAGGAAGCCTTAAAGAGACAGTTAAAATGGGGATTATTAGGGATATAAAGGGATTATTTTTGCTCTAACTTATGTCAAGGTACTACAGTATAAAGCTGTTTTATGAACCATGTGTCATTTATCTGCAAGGCTATGCACGGTCCTGTTCACGCAGAAATTTAGTGCCTCGCTCATCTCCAAAAATTTGTAACTGCGGGATCAAGATGCGTGGATAAGATGGTAGACGAAGAGGAGCTCCTAGTGTCCAAAGTTCAAAGGTCACTATGATAACCATGCGATGACCAATTCTTCAGCAGAGAAGAAGAACAGGTGAAAAAAATGTTGTGAATAATGTAACAAATGCGAACTTCGTCTACTCTTATGTATCAGAATCAGAATCATTTTATTGTCATTGCACAGTGTACAACAAAACTGAGCAGCATTTGTGAATTACTCAATAGTAAAATATAAAAATATATTTCAAGGCATTAGAAAAATAACTATTAAAAAAGCGACAGGCAGTTGTGAAAAAAAAAAAAGGGTTCAAAATATAAATAGAAAATATACACAAAAAAGAGAATATGTATGTACAGTATACAGTGTGATACACTCTCCCTCTGCAGTTTGGTCGCCACTTGGAATGATAAAAAGTATAAAAGCTACACGTTTTCTCGTGCTGATTCTGTGCGTCTCATTTCTGTACATCATGTTTGTGCGGTAAACACAATCCAGCCTTAAAGGAAGCACCACACCTCCTCTTAAACGCAGAAAGACCACAAATACAAAGCTTTAGTAATCATTGCAATCTCATCCTGTTTCTTATCTTCTTCTTCAGTACATACTTTGCTTTTTCATGTTTTTTTTTCCCGACCCTAGATTCCCCAAAATAAAGCAAATTTTGGGTGAAATTGGTGTAATTTCTTTAATGAAAACACCCTAAGGCTTCTTCTTTTGTCCCACCACGTGATGAAAGATGAGCTGTCCTCATCTAAGGCACCAGGCTGTCTGCACAATCAGAGAGGGAACATATAACACTCGAAAAAAGAAACCCGTAAATTAAAATAATGCCTGAGAATAAAAGTATTATTGACGTAATGCAGATGAAAGCCACATACACACATATCTTCTCCCAAAAGTCCTGCTCTGGATTTTCTCATTTGGGGAGAGAAATTACAGTAGCATGAAATGAATCAAAGGTATTATCTGACTCCTTTGAAGATAGTCGAGGGAGAGTAAGCAAATCTTATTCAACAAGCGAGGCTTTCCCGTTGTATGGGTGACTATCAGAAAGTAAACCCTCTGAAAATGCAGAGATTAGTTGCGAGTAGCTCCGGTTTAGTCGTCTCCGGGGAGTCTTTAGTACGGGCAGTGGGATCACAAAGTAGACTGATCCGGTCTGTGACAGACTGAGGAGCCACACTTTCCCAGGATCCCCGGCAGTTAACGACGAGGAGCCCGCGGAGGTGAGGACACTATGATTAAACACACGCAGAGAGAACAAAATGAACACATTCGGGGGGTTGACGGAATAACAGAAGCGCCCCGGCAACACGCGAACATCAAGCAGCTAATAAGAAGGAGGGCAAACCTTCAGAGCAGCTCCAGTTCTCCCAGAGAAGCTTTCATGTGGCGTCTTGAACTGCGTGTGGCGACGTCTCAGAGGTTCCTTCAAGAGGAGAAAACCTCTCCATCACCCCTCCGTAACTCATTATACGGCAGCAGAGAAGGGACACTCCTCTGATACCAGTTCAGCCGTGGTTTGATCTGAGACAATGCTGCTGTTCGTGCTTCAAAACATTTTGTTTTCCACCAAAAAAAAAAATGTTCAGAGTTATTCATTTTTCAAAGCAACAGCACGTGTGGGAGGGTCCTGCAGCGAGTGCTGTCTGGGCCTCGACGGGGAACCAGCTCTCTGCATTATACACTCTGAAACAAAGTACCATGAACTCTTTATCTCCCATTGTTTTTAGTGCTAACTGCACTAAAACACTTTTTTTTTTTTTTTATAATGGACAATGACTCTATTCATGCCCTGAAATTTCTAATTGCATTGATTTTAAACAGGGAGAGTAACGGTGTTTTATTATTTACTTCTGGAGTCTGTTGTAGTGTTGATTTGACTTTGGGTGGCAAATTTTAGTTTCGAATGAAATGACTAACCCTCTGATGCATGAATTATGAAAGTCAGTGTCAGAATTTTTCCCTTCCCCCATGAAAAAAAAGTTTCCATTTCCCCCCCCAAATATTTGTAACTGAGCATTCAACATAGAACAGTGTGAACTTAATGTTAATATGACTTTTTTGTCTTTTCTTTTCCTTTTTTTTTCTTTTGGTAATGTCATGAATGACCTTTTTTTAAGCTTTGCAAAACATTTTAACTCTCTTTCATCCATTTTAACACCGAATAATTTATGGTTTCTAAGCTTTTTCATCCTCAAATGTTTATCTGTAACATTTTTAAAAATATATACGTTTGGGCAAAAAAATGAAAACATTTTTTCAGGCCCTAAGAAGAATAAAAGTATCCTGACACAGGTTAATATGAATTTCCACCACATGAACCATTGAATTTAGGAGTAAATAACTTTTAAATAAGTGTCCACTGTAGTGACCACTATGCACCACAGGGTTAAGAAAGATAAAAATAGAATAAATAAATAATAAAATGCTAAAATAATACCATATAAATACAAAAGACATCATTTACATTCTATACTATACAAGTAAGGTCTAAGGAATTCAATGCATGCTTTTATTTTGAAGGGACAATTTTGGAATTCGAGAACAAGCCAGGTTAAGAGGAACATTTTTTTAGTCTTAAACATAAATTGCAACTATGACATTTTAACTAAATCACTTTTATTGATTTATTTTAATTATTTTTATTTATTTTTAGAAAGCTGTTTTCTCTCTACCCAATACTGTATGCTTTTCTACTTATTTGATTCTTTTTATGATTTTTTTGGGATGCCAATTTAGATTGAATTCTACGATGTTGCAGGTTTTTTGCATTTTCAGTCCACTTTTTTTATAACTCCAGTGAAAAAGTTGAATGATGATTTCTACAGACTGTCAAGACTCATTCCCCCAGATGTTTAAGATTTGAAAAGCAGCAATACATTCAAACCAGCTGTTTATACTCTTTACAAAAACCCACCTTGAAGAGTGAGATCAAGTATTTGAATTTGGAAAAACAAATTGATGTTTGATTGAACAAATGATAAAAAAAATTCTCAAATACAAAATCCTGATAATAACTTGAATTTGAATATTTCTTCCACCCTATGCCAACACCTCAGCCTGGCCGACCAAGCTGGATTATTTTTGTTAATAAATATGTAATTGTTAAAAATCAGTCAGTCTGAACGCTTTTGTTACAGCCATGCATGTCCCATCCAAGGTGTCCATTTTTATTCGGGTCCTGCTGCAGGTTAATTTCTGGCTAATCCACTGTTGCATAAAAAAATAGAAGTGACAAGGAAGTTGTAACTTAAATCTGTTACAACCATTTTTCTTTCCACATCTTCCCCCTTCACTCTCAAAATTTGACACCAGAAAGCCTCAGCGATGATGAATGACGTGGTGACAGTTTATCCTCAGTCTTGGTCCGGCCGTGCATTCGCTGTGTGTATCTGTGTGTATCTGTGTGTATCCGTGTGTGAGGCTGCAGTGGTGTCTAATGGAGTGTGCAGACATTGTGACTGAGCACTGTTTGCACCTGAGGCTGCATTTGCCATTTGAAAAAGGCTTCATGGTCCTTGACTGTAGCATGTCCATTCAGATCAATCATCAGACATCAGGCCGGTTCATTACAGACTGTAAATACTGTCCTCTTACTGGCCCACCAGCGTTTCTCAGGGTTTGAACAGACGCTGGGATGAGAGGAAGCAAAACAGCAACCAAGAAGATTTTGCACATTGCATCACCATCTTTGCACCTGTTCTTGTGATTCTGCTACTTTGTTTGCTGTCAAACAGGACTTAATAGCATGTTATATTTGTGCCAAACTTGTAAACTTCCTACAGAGCAGCCAACCTCTCAAGTCTGCCTCAACCAAACTGTCTTTACTATCAGTTTGTCACATTCTGCATATGTTTCCTTGATTTTCCTTTCACACTTCACAGATGGATCTACATACAGTGTGTATTGCTCATTTGTGTGTGCCAACACATTAAACTCCTACACACATATGCATGCATGTATTCACCCACACATGGCACTAAGAGGAACCTTCTGTTTGCTTTTTTATTGCATAAACCCACTTATGCAGTGCAGCATCTCAAAAATACAAAGGGTTCCCATAATCCCAAATCCAGTAATCACCGTAACAGCCTTCTTCACCGTAACAGCCTTCTTCACCTTTCTGCATGATATTAATAAATTCAGTGTAAAAATGGTCTAATCCAGCAGATATTACAGAGAGAGCAATCAATACGGTGGATAAGGCGTGAGTTGAAGAGCAGTGAGAAAGTCGTAGCCATCAATTAACAGGATGACCTTGGAAAGAAAACCACACATGGTACTTTTCACCTGTGAGATTAAAATTGTTAAGGGGAAATTTGCTCCCTGTCAAGCCTGAGCTAGCGGCAAAGTTTTGAATAGGTGTGTATGCAGTTTCTAGTGTTTCTGCAGACGGCCTCAAGTGGACACTCGAGGAACTGCAGCTCTCAGCATCTGCACCAGATTTCAAGACTGGATTTTCTGCTTGGTAGTGCTCCTACACTTCTTATCTTTATTGACAAGGAAACATAGTGAGGTAAGTAAAGAAATGGATGTTCTTCTTGTCTGTCTTGAATGTGTTATGAAGGAGCTGTTGAAGAAGAACTTCAGTTTACCATCCAAAAATGTAAGAATATAACTCAGGCCCAGAAGTGCACAGACTAAATCAAAGCTCTTCATATTTTTTGTATCTGCAGAAAAATGATTGACTGTCTCATTCTGGTGGGGTAGAGCTTTGTGCAAGTGGAGGAAATCTCTGGGATGTCAGAAAGAAATTGTAAAACACAACGTGACGGCTCCAGCTCTGGTTCTTGATGCCTCACTGTGGAGTTTTTTTCCTGCACGTCTGACTGGGTGGTGCCAGAAAGAACACATAGGACACCAGAAAAAGGATTATGTCTCCCATCTGGCCTGGGAAAGCCTCGGGGTACACTGGAAACACCGAGAGTTGGAGGACGTAGTTGGAGAGAGGAGCTTAATTACTCAGCCTGCATCCCCTCAGACTTACACTGTGTTAATCAGCAGAAAATGGATGTTATAGCAAACGAAGAGTGGAAACAGTGTCCTAAAGATGGCTGGTTGTGTTTGAGGGACTTCTTCCTTTCAATCTGCTTTAGAAAAACAACCAACACAGCTTGTTTCTGCCATAAAAATATTGATTTCTATAATGAAATTACCCAAAGATAGCCAAAAAGATAGCCTTTCCACCCAAGAGAGCAGTTTATCGTGGTCTAACCAAACAAATATACAATTAAGTGTTTTATCAACCAAAAGTCACTTTAGCTCCCAAGAGATCACTTGAGTGTGTTTTGGCTCTGAAATGACTCTCAATCTCACATTTTATCTACCAGAGAGCATTTTAGTGGGTGTTTTGGCATCAAAAATGACACTTTACCTCATATGTTGGCTTAGAAAGCTTAGGCACGCATTTTGGCTGCACATTAGTGATATTTTGGCATCCTTAAAGGCACTGTAGCACATGTTTTGGCTCCCATGAGGGCTTTTAAGTGTGTTTTGGATCCAGGACAACACTTTAAGTTCATGTTTTGGTTCCCAAGAGAGCACTTTCATGCAAGTTTTAGCTCCCAAAAGTGTACTCATTTAGTGTTTTTGGCTCCAAGAGGGCTCTTTAAGTGGGTTTTTTTGCAAACAAGGCAACCCTGTAGTACTCGTGTTGGCTACCAAGAGGGGAATCTACCTGCATTTTGGTTTTGAAAGCTTAGGCACACATTTTGGCTCCCAAGAAGGCGCACTAGTGATATATTGGCATCCTTGAAACTACTACAGCACATGTTTTGGCTCCCACAAGGGCTTTCAAGTCTGTTTTGGATCTAAGTCAATGTTTTGGTTTCCAAGGGAGCACTTTCATGCAGGTTTAAGCTCCCAAAAGTGTATTCATTTAGTGTATTTGGCTCCAAGAGGGCTCTTTAAGTTGTTTTTTTTTGTACACATGACGACCCTGTAGCACTCGTGTTGACTCCCAAGAGGGGAATCTAGCCGCATTTTGGTTTTGGAAGCTAGGCCACACATTTTGGCTCCCAAGAGGGAATTTTAGTAAAGATTTTGGCTCCAATAGGAGACTCGAGTGCACAATTTGGCTTCACGCCGGCACTTAAGCACATTTTGCACGACAAGGGGCGACAGCAGTGGGGGGGTTTTTTGGCTCCAAGAGAATACTTAAACCTGTATCTTGACTCCCTAAAGGTCGCTTATGTATGTGTTTTGCCCTCAAAAAGCTACTCAGGTGGGTGTTTTTCTTAATACCCAGCCATGCACACCACTGTAAAGACATAATTCAAGAATGACACTTAATCTGACACGTCTTACAGAAGTTATTCTTTTTCTCCAGAATAAGAGTTTATCAAAGTCAAGAAACTTTGGACAATTTGTTTAATTTTTCTAAGGAGCTCAAGAACTGCTTCCTCTGGAGTCAGAGCCCTCTGTGTCTATCCTCCACATGGAGTCATGAAGTTGTCATTATTGTGAGATGTAAGGGCAGCTCTCTGTTCAGCCTCCAAACCTCCCGCCCCCCCCTCAGATACATTGTGCTCATTATATAGGTCGAGAGCTCAGGGAGGGTTTGGGCTCTTTAATCAATGGAGAGGGCACTGGGGGCGCTCAGTGGATCATACCATGGCATCAAGTAAAGGACACGAAGATGAAGACAGCAGGAACTACAGTCAGGTGGTCCAGAGAGGCTGAATAAGGTGGATGTTCCTGCATACGTGAGCGTTCTCCATCTCTTTCATTTAAATCTCATCCTGTAATTACATGGATGAGACTCACTGCGAGATTCTTTCCCTCCAGTGCTCCTTCTCCCTCTCCCTCCAAGTCTGTGATTTCATGTATAATTACTCGCATAATTATAGTTCCCTCCATCCTACTGTTTCAGGAGGTCTGTTTCCGTCTCTCTTGTCTCTCTGTTCTCACACACATGCAGACGAATCAGAGCTCTGTCTCCCTTTCGCCTGGTGCTGCGACTCGTCTTGTCACTCTCTTTTGTCTCGTCTGAGGCGGGCCTGTTCTAATATTGGAAAGACAGCACAGAAGATACAGTACGCGGGAAGAGGAGTGGGAAGCTGGTGGTTTACTCCTGCTCTGCAATGCTCCCTCATTAATAATTCATCCAGGCATCACAAACTTAAAGAGCCTTAAGGTGTGTCACATGGAATGAGGAGGAAACAAAATGCTCGTTTTTTTTTCTTCTGCTTTACGACTTCCAGAAGCCCACAGACCCTGACAGCAGCATTGTGCACCTTCTCGCGTTGTGAAAGTTTCATAAGGCTCGCGGATGATGCCAGCAGATACAATTAGTTTGATTGCTTAGCAACTGAACATCACTGACAGTGGGAAATGGAGGGTAAAGCTCAGGTGCAGCAGAGAGGTTACACGCTGTTTTTCCTGACAGATCTGCAACCCCCCCCCCACCCCTAAAAAAATAACTGCCACGCAAAGGAGCATGTGGTGAATCGTCAGCGCTGCTTTCATGTGTCAATCAGAGGAGAAACACACAACGCTGTGTCTTGGGTTAACTGACAGTAAGATTATATCAACACCTCGCATAATCCACACGTGCACACACTCTTGGTGTAATTTACAGCTCGACAGGGCTCAAGATTTAAGTTTCATGCTGCACTGCAGGTCTACTCTGCAACCGATTGTGGCCTACTTTCAGGTATCTGGAGGATTTTCCCTGCTTTATCTTGGCTTTTATGCCCTCACACTATTTCAGCTCATTTTCAGCAACATGCAGCGGCGTACAGACGTAAAGCAATCTTTTGTACTCAAAAGTGCCTGATGTTTCACAGGAGTGCCATGAGTCAGGATTATCCCCCATATTTTAGAGACGCATTAGAAAAGTAATAACCTGCCACTCATGGTGACACCAAAGGCCTAATGATGGTCAGTCCTGCTCTTTGTCCCTGTGCTCTGACCCCCTCTGCTGGACAGACACGAGACCTGGACATGACGTGGTCAATCTCCAGAGTCCATCAGAAGCAGAGGAGCTGTCTCCGTCATCTGAACTTGTGTTTTTGTCTCTGCGTTGATCTTTTACAAACCTATCTGTGTTACATGCTCCGGTAAAGTTAGGTGTCTGCGTGTGAGTGTGTGTGTGAGTGTGTGTGTGAGTCGGAGGGGGGGTCACCAGGGACTCCAGTCTGGGTTTGCAGCACATCGGTGAAGCTTTAATTTGGTGTGCCAGGCGAGAGGCGGCGGACTCTCCCAGCAGAGACGGTGCTGTGTTTGTTTTGCGGGTGTGTAAATTAGCGGTAATTCGTTTGCTCAGTAATGACGTGGGAGAGCTAATTAGGGCAGTGTTGATGGGTGCATTAATTAGTCTCTAGTGTGTGATGCTAATGAGACCCTGATATAGAGTGTGTGTTTGTGTTTGCATGTGCATGAGTGTAAGCCATGTATCTGTAAAGGCCTACCACTGTAGGTCATAGCACTGAGAGAGTAGAGTAAGAGCTCAGAGACGGTGAGAGTTAGAGAAGAAAATTAATTCTCTGAGCTAAAACTGAGCAGAGGCAGTCACCAACTTCTGATCTTTTGTTGCACACTATCAAAGTTATATTGCAAAGAAAAATAAAACTTGTTTTAGCTTTAAAATCCCTGAAAACTGAAGACGCTGCATCACTATTTCCACCAACATGTTCAGCATGAGCTCAACGTGCCGTAACTAATGAAGCTATCATGCAATTACCCTCCAATGTTATGCTTCACAAATATACATACATTGGCACAGAGATAATTAATTTTTGTTTAATACTGTCTTGAAATGACTTTTAATACTTATCTTTTTCTAACAGTGAGTGGCTGTCATGACATAATTTGGTTGAGTGATCCATAAAAAGTACCCAGAGATTGATTCAGACTGCTGGAGCACTGCATGCTACATTAGTCTAATAAGTTAAGCAAATTATTGACTTAAAATGTTTCCTTTTAAAGATTTTTTTTTTGTTTTTTGTGCCTTTATTTGATAGGAGAGAGGACAGTGGATAGGATAGAGTAGGAAAGGGGGAGAGAGTGGGGAGTGACATGCGGGAAACAGGGTCACAGGTTGGATTCAAACCCGGGCCACTCGATCGAGGGCCAACCTCATGGAATAAAAAATCCTGAGAAAAAACCGTATGCACCCAAGTACTTTACTTTTTTGCTGCATGACATTTTTTGGGCATTGAGCCCTTAATTTGGATTCGAGAGTTAGGGAGAGAAAGGAAAGTCGTGAGTCATGATTATATCACATTGTTGCAAAGGTAACAGAACATATATAGTTCTGTTTCAAAGATATCAGAATAATCTAAAACCACAATATTGTGAAATCGGGACCAAAGATATTCAAGTGATGCAGCAAAATGTGAAGATCTCATGATATTTTAGTGATGCAAGAAAGGTTGTTGTGCTTGTGATAAATACAGTTGTTCCCAAAAGTTTACACCCCCTAGCAGAATTTCTGATTTTTTGGCTTTTTCTCAGAAAATAAGAATGATAACACAAAAACCTTTCTGTCACTCATGTTTAGAGGTCAGGTGAAGACATTTATTGGAAAAAAAATTTGAAACTTCAAAAATGACTCTGTTAAGAAGTTAACTCTGGTGGTTTTGTCCTGATAAATGTACAAAAGTTAAAACAAATGTGTTTGAATGTCTACTAAAGGTAACCATCCTCACCTGTGATCTATTTGCTTGGAATCAGTGTGTGTGTATAAAAAAATGAACAGGGTCATTTTTGAAGTTTCTGTTGTCATTATGATTTAAAAAGAGTAAACACAGTTGTTTGTTAATAAATGTCTTCACACAACCTCTAACCATGAGTGACAGAAAGGTTTTTGTGTTATCATTCATATTTTTGGAGAAAAGGCCAAAAAATCACAAAATTCTGCAGGTGGGGGTCTAAACTTTTAGGCACAACTGTATATTTTGACAAACTGAACAATCACAGAGGTATTGTGATAATTTTGTACTGTTACTGTGTCAGACTGTAGGGCTGATGTTTTAAAACAGGTGATGTGATCGAATTTTGTGTCACAGTATTAGTGTGCATTGAATACTGACAAAAGTATTAAGATAATATTGAATCATGACGTGATGTTGCAGCAGTTTTGTGCCTCAAGTTTTCTCGCTGGTGTATCTGTAAGTTAACATGAGTGTGTGTGTGCAGCAGGTCTATATCTGTGAACCCTTTAATCCCGGTGCCTCGGTGATGTCAGCCATGCTCGGCTGAATAGTGATCTCCCTCCATTGAATCATCACAGGGCTGACGGGGGTCCCTGCTCAAACATCACAGGAAGCAGAGGTGTGCAGCGGCTCGGTCACACCGCGAAGCTTTCACAGCCTCCAGCTGCATCGCTATCATAAATTCATCCCGAACTATAAAAACGTCCCAGACACAAAACAGACAACACGGGGAGCCGTAATGGATGAAAGGCTGTTTTATAAGTGTGTTCAGAGACAGGTCCACTTCACAGATAAGAGGGATCCATCTGTGTGTGGTAACAGCAGGCCAGTGCTACTACACTCCTCTGCAGCTTCTCTCACTTAGGATGTGACAAGGTGGCAGCCTGCTGGAAGAATTTACGGCGTATTACTGAGGTGGCATTTGTCATAGCGACGCTGGGAGGCAAAGCGTGTAGAAGGGAAGAGGGTAGAGCAGGGGGATTGGCTTTAGAGCTTCACCAGTGATCTATTCTAATCATATTTATTCATGACTATCCAGTTATACATAATCCATTACTATTCCTGTTCGACTGTATCCTCGGCTGTTTCCAGCAGTCGCTCATTTCTTCGCTTGCTCTCCTTTCTCTTGAACAGCTGGGGAGAGACAGAGGAAAGGAAATCAGCATGTGAGGCCAGCGGACCGTCCTGTCAGAGCTTTCAGAGTCATATTTTGGTCGACGGATACAATAAGGTGATTTATTTTGAGCTTGCTAGAATTTCAACGATGGAGATTTGTCATGCTGAGCTCCACCGAAGACAAAAACTTGTCCTCTGACTTTTTCTACTCTTAACCTCTTAACCCTTCATCAGCGATCCATCGGTCAATCATGTGACGTCGTCAAAGTATGACACCTTTCTCAAATGGCCCTTTTCCACTGACTCGCCTTGGCCCTACTCTACTCGGCTCTACTCGACTCTACCTGGTTTGTGTTGCGTTTCCATTAGCATGGTACTACGCGGCAGACGCCAGTTTTTAGTACCTACTCTACCCGGGTTCCAAGCGAGTAAAGCCGATACTAAAACGTGACGTCGACGGTCTGCCGGTCACTCATTGGTCAGAGAATGTCGTCACCGAAGCTTCTGACTCTGTAGAATCACTTACAAGAGGCAAAAAAATAAGTCAGCGACGAGTTTTTAATGACATTTAAACCCGACGGCACAGAACCAGACTGAATGAACACAAAATACCACCTTAAAATGCTCCTTCATGATTCCTAAATAAGTTAAAAGTCCCTTTCAAATGAAAAAGAAGTTAACAGCAAAGATAGTTCGGTTTAAAGAGTCTTTTAAATTAAATCAAAGTTCGTCGGCGCAGGAGCGATCTGTCTGCTACGAGAGTCTTTAAGCACCAATCAATCCATTAATCCACAGGGAACCAAAAAGGAAAAACGGTTCAAAGAAGAATTATTGATCAACAAAAAATCTCCGGTATACCAGGCCCAAAAATAAAAAATTAAAGCGATCTCACTGGATCCAGTGAAGAGTTAATGTCGTTAAGCAGCTCCTTCGTTTCCCTCTGCGTGCAGCAGCACAAGGCTGTTGTTTACCTCCGCTCCTGTGTCATGCCGCCCGACATTGAGCCGCTGTATTACTTTAATGAAATCTTTTGAAAGCTTTGTTTTTTTCCTTTGAAGACCACGGTGGCACATATGTTAGTACAAAATTATGTTTGTGTGGCGTTATAGATGACATGCACGCACTTCTGCGCAGCACTTTAGCGCAGCTGCTATAAAATCCACGCCCACTGTGAGTCTGGAGCCGGGCTGGTGGAAAAGCTAACCAAACCGAGTAGAGCCGAGTAGAGTAGGGCTGGAATTGTATAGTGGAAAAGCGCCAAAACATCCGTACTGCGTTAGAAAGCGTAGATTCTTTACAAA
Organism: Thalassoma bifasciatum; assembly: GCA_008086565.1. NCBI lineage: Eukaryota > Metazoa > Chordata > Actinopteri > Labriformes > Labridae > Thalassoma > Thalassoma bifasciatum. Next base: position 177,099 of record RPOG01000451.1, read on the forward strand.
TGAGTCTCTAAGTTTGTTTCACAGTTTTCTGACCAACAAAACGCAATAAGTGAAAGAACTGCTAGGATAGCAATCACACAAACTTGGACATCAGATTTGGGGTCATAACGTCACATCCTGACGCCCGTACCCTGAATATTCACTCTCCTTTCCACCAGAGGAATCCAGAGTTCAAACATATCAAAAGTGTTGTTTCATCTAATTATTCCAAGTGGTGAAATTTCTCCTGTAAAATCCGTTGTTTGTCTGTCTGTCGTGTCCGTTCTCATCAATAACAGCAGCTTCACAGTCTTATAGTATTTCCTCCTCAACGTGAATCTGACAAATCTGGGTGCGTTTGTTTCCCTTAGGGTTCTAGCTGCAAGACAAAAGTGACCTCATCATTTTCTGTTGAGTTTTCATCCCAGGACAGCTTGTGATAGCCAACAAGCACTGCCAACTTGACTGGTCAATTGCGCACGTTGTTCATTTGCGATCAGGCCTGTCACTTGCTCCTACAGAAACCAACAGCTGTACTGTTTACACAAAGCCAGCTGTAGCCGTTTAGATCATTAGAGAGACCTACTTATTGCCATACATCTTCATTCATATGCGCAACAGACGAGGTACAATCTATGACTGGGGACTACAATTTCGTTATTTGTGGGGCTAACTTTTCCACAAAGAGAACAAAGTTGGCCAAAAAGAGAACACTGAGCACTGACAAAGCTGGTTTTGTTTGCACAGTCTTCACACCTGAGACTAAAAACCCTCTAACTCCTTTAAGGTTTTACCTAGAAAGCTCAAATTTCATCCAGATGAAGATGAGAAAGTGTAGAAGTGATGTGGTGGATGTTTTATGTTTGACATGAAGCATCTTGAAGTAGATGATTTTCAAAAGTGGTTCAAAAACAAAGAGATATAAGTGTTTTAGCTGTATTTAGCCCAATGTGGACTTTAGTCACATATTAAAAAAGGGTTCCTGCAGGTTTTGTCAAATTTGAGACTTTTTAAGACCTTTTTAATGCCACTTTGAGAGAAATTTAAGACTAAAAACACATAAATATGGTCGATAGTTTGGGGATCATGCTGCGTTACAAACAAATCATAGTGTCTGAACATAAAGTCGCTCATTGGTTAATATCTGTATGTAACAGTGCAAACAGTGACCCATAGTTATAGACTGATTAACTAGGATGCAGATAAATTATATCAGCAGCTTGAAAGACAGTATTAACTCTAAATCTCCTTCTCAAAAAGTACTGCATAATTTATAAATAATAAAATAAAATGAATAAACAATTAACCAATTCTGCCCTGACAAATTTAAGACCTTGAAGTAAATTATTTAAGACCAGGATATAAAATTTTAATGAATTTAAGACTTTTTAAGACTTTTTAAGGATGTGTAGGAACCCTGTAAAACATGAAATTATCTGAAACTAGAAATTTTAGCCTGTCAAAGGAAGTGTCACTGATGAATTTCGATCTTGTATTTCTTTAGTCATTCGACTTGAAACACAATATTGTACATAGGCCAGAATTAGGTAAGATGCATGAGATTAAACTGATATCCATTTAACGTTTTATAACAGCATACCTCGAACCTCCAGCTTGCACTCCACCTCGTCCTCCCCCAGGTCGTTGATGGCCCTGCAGGAGTATCTGCCCCCATCAAACAGACCCGGCTTACGGATATTGAGAGTCAACACACCCTGTTTGTTCATCATTAAATACTTTGGGTCTTCGCCGATGATCATGTTGTTCTTCATCCAAATGATCTTTGGCTGTGTTGGAGGGAGGAAAGAAGAAGGTGGGGATTCAAACAGAGAGAGAGAGGAGAGAGCAGAGGGAAGAGGTGAAACTGGGTCAACATTTCATCTCGACAAATCTTTGCTGATTTGGCGAGGCTGGAAAAAAAAAAAAAAAGGTATGTGTTCAAAGATCTTTGTGCTCCACCTCGTTCTGGCTTCAGACATAAAAATACACTCCTGCTGCACAGGCATCAAAATTCTCTGACTGTTCTACACTCGCACTTTGACTCCCCAAACTCGTACACTCACTCCCAGAACACAAAGCATGAAATCTGTGCAGCATGCCCTCAGCGCAACGCTAACAGGGGCCAGCACAGGTAAAGTGTAGGCTGGATGGATGCTGCTGCAGTTAAGTATTGTGGAGTTTGCTCTTTGTAAGTTACAGTCGGGACTTTTCCCAAGGCTAACCGTCAGAAATCTGCAGAACACGAAATCAGACTATTTTTAAATCAAACAATGCTCTGAGCTTATCATTCTGTCTGCAGTCAGAGGAAGAAATTCAGATTAACTTTCACAGTAATCTGAATTTAAAGGTTAAATACCTTGGGGTAACCACGGACAGCACAGCTGATGGCAGTGGTGTAACCAGCAACCACACTTCTGTCCACCAGGGGCGCTGTAAACTTCGGGGAACATTTATTGTCCATCTCCTTGAAGGGTTTAGCTTTAGAGTCCAAAGCTGCACAGGTGGAAGAAAACAGAACAAATGTGGGCTTTAAATATGAAAAAACAAACCACCTTCCCTCAGTGAAACACACTTTGAGTTCTGTGTTCTGCATTTTAGTGTCAAACTCCCTCAGGTCACGTAAAACATTCCCCTGTAGACCACCTTGTATAATAAACATCTGTTAAACTGTTGACAAAAACATCCACAAACTGGAAACAAGGTCACTTTCAACTTTTTTATCATGGGTTTCTACACTACATTTCTCCTAACCATCTTTGTTACTCTTTAGTAAAGAATCAGGAAATTATAATAATGGAAAAATATGTAATGTAACAAAAGCAAAAGAGTTCTAATAACGCACAATATAAAATTATTGTGTCTTTTCTAACAAAATCTTAGCTTTTCTTACCCTCAGGTGTGCATAAACTACACATTCAAATCACAACGTTATTAAGAAAATCTGTATCAGGATAAAGACATTAACCGTTCACAGAATCTGAATCTTTCATTTTTACTGGCATCCTTATTTTCCATTTACAGGCTCTAATCTCAACACTTCTCTGTGAAAACGTGTGAGAATTTCCAAGTAAAAAGGCTGTGATACCTGTGCGAGGAAGCTCAAACAGCTAAAACATGTTCAGTTTCTAATCATCACATCTCCGTTTAACTCACACCGAACATGTTTGCCAGATTCTGTCTCAGTTTTTAAGTCGAGTCTGTTGAAGAAGTCTGCTCGGCATTAGCTGAAATGATAGTCATGAAATCCACATTTATCTCTTTCGGCTCTTCATCCTGTTGAAGTAGCAAACTCTTTCAAGTTGCAGATTAAGATTTGGAGACAGACATCTGACTCTTGCTTCACTGTGATATGTGGCTGAAACTCCTGACAACTATCGCTGCGATTTAACCGGCCAGACTGCAGCTTGGAACGAGGGAGAGACTGGCTGGTCGGCGGCCAAATCCTCTGGTAGAGTAAGCAAACACAACAACACAACAACAACAGTAGCAGCATTTGGCTGGTGGCAGGTGTTAATTTCCCAGCCTGGTTGTTTCCATAATCCGCAGCCAGTATTAAATAATATTTAACACTCTGTAGAAGATTATTTCTATCCAGAGTAATCAGGGAAATTGATTCTTGAGTAAATCACGTTTAGGTTATTATTTCCTGTCTTGTGCTCTTCATGTGTTGGCCACTTCTTTGAGTTTTATTACCTAATCTTCACCAGCACCGCCCTCTTTCCTGCACCGGACCCATAATGCACTATAATGTTCCTTTATGTTAGAAGTGAGCGCTCTTTGATGGTCTTTGGCATCAAAAGAAATACGATCATGTCACAGTCGGCTCCGCTCCACTCCGCTCTGCTCTGCGGGGATTTTATTACCTGTTTTGGAAATGATGGCGGTGTTCTTGCTGACGCCAGGCTCATTGCTGAGGCCACAGATGTTTTCGCTGTACACTCGAAAGGAATACTCGTTCCCCATGACCAGGTCAGACACAGTGCAGCTGGGCCTGCGATTGTGCTCATAGACCGTGAACCACTCCTGACATGAGAGAAGCAGATAGGAGGAGAAAAAGAGAGAGAGAGAGAGAGAGAGAGAGAGAGAGAGAGAGAGAGAGAGAGAGAGAGAGAGAGAGGTTCAAAGAGGCTTACAGTTGAAATCTATACAAGCTGAAGAATCTTCTACCCACAGCACACATGTTCCTCTCGTCCACCTCTCTGTCGATTCATACAACATAATAACCGTGACGCTGTTCTGAGGCTCTGCAGTCCTGTGACGAATCTGTCAGGAGCTTTTACTCTGAGCACTCCTGAAAGTCGACTCAGAGCTTATGGATGTGGGAAATTAGCAGCGTTTTATTGTGTGCCGCAAAACAAAAACACTCAGTCGGCATTCAGCTCTCACTGATAAATGCGTTTTTTTAACTGCAATGTAGAAAATTAGGTGCATGCGTTAAGCTGCATACTGCAAACTGAATAAACCTTTTGATGTCATTTAAAGGAAAAGATGTCAACAAAACCACTTTAACTGAAAAAAGTGAAAACTAAGGGAGATTTTGTCTTCCTTTTGGCAAAAAAAATACCTTTTTAGACTTAATATGAGCCACATTCACCTGATAAGTCCAGAATAATGTCTTATTTTGAATGATTGAATAAATAATACAGATTTGTTCAGTTATTCTTACTGTATCTGATGCTCCAGAGCTGCTTTATGACTTCAACCTCTTTATTTATCTCTACTTTGGATTCTTCCTTCCTTACCTTGGTCTTCATGTCAGCTTTCTGAATAGTGTAGCCATCAATATCACAGTTGCCATCATCTTTCGGTGGCTTCCACTCCAGCGCGGCGTTGAAACCCCAAATGTCTGTGACTGTTACAGCGATGGGCGGGCCAGGTTTGTCTGTGGGGGGTAAATTTGTTAAACTTTGAATAAAAGAGGATGTGAAGCTGGTTGAGATGACTGACCTCTCTCTGCTTTTGATGGACATTTAGGCTTTTAGCGATGGAGAAAGACAGAAAGACAGAGAAAGAGAGGAGGAGACTTCTGAACAGATCTAGAGCAGGAAAGTCAAACCACGAGGAGGAAATCTACGCTCGCAGCGATGGAGATTTGGCAAAGATTGACGGATTAGCAGACTAAAAGACAAAGGTTCAAGGAGAGGCGGAGACAGCTGAATGCATTTCTAGGAAAACTGTGTTGGCAAAGAAGTGACTCACTGCAAAATAGTATTCTTTGTGTGCTGGGATTAGTGAGTAGAAGAATGCAGAGTGTTTATCATCCATCTTTCTGTGTGGTCGCCTTTACACAAAGCACAGGAGAGAAATACTGTACAACATGGTAATGTATTTGTCATTAATCTTCCCCTGCGTGCTCTCCTCTGTGGAGTACAGTACAAACAGCAAGAAACGCCTCTGTTGTCTCCCGTTAATCCTTCCTGTACTGTCTCCTGCTGAAACGACGCGGTGACACATCAGCCTCTCATTAGCTCAACCTTCTCAGCGCAGGAAAGTGACAGAGTAGCCCTAAAAATCCCAAACTAATCCCAGGCTACACACAAATAATCCCAGCAGAGCCCCCCGCTAAATAATCCACGGAGCAGCCTGACCCTGGGAGACGAGCTGTGAGCGGGGAATGAGCTGGCGGCCACAGCGGTGATGCGGTGGAGTAAAGGATTATTGCTAGAGAGGGAGGAATCGGCGCTTTGATGATTTGCTGCTTGAGTCACAGATCCTGAGGAGTTTGAAATTAGGATTTATCATCATTGGAAAAAGTCTTGACATGTCACCAATTTGAGCTTAACCCTTCATCCTCTTCCAAACAGGTGATTAACCGCCCTACGCCTGCTCCTAATCTTTATTAATGCACATGCAACAGGAGCACAGAGGTGTCGTCGGCGTCATGATACTGACCAACGACTTGGATGTAAATGTCGGCGCTGTCGGACATGTTCTCGATCTGAACCTTGAGCGTGTATTTCCCAGAGTTGGGTCTTTCTGCAGAGCGGATGAAGAGGATGGTGTCCAACTCACTGGTGCGAGTTCCAACTGATTTGTCCTCAAGGGGGGCGCCATCTTTGAACCAGGTGACAACAGGGCGGGGCTTTCCCTGGAGACAGAGAGAAAACTGTAGTTGGACTCAGGCTTGATTGTTTCGGGGTAATTTCATATTAAGTGCAAAGTAGGGCTTAATTGTGTTGATATCTGTTAATTATTGACATTGATCTATAATATTTCCTACAAGTGATTCTTCTCACATCAGGTCAGACTTTTAATAACATGCTCAATCATTTAAGTTTCCCCTCATGACAATATAATATCACAGGAATATTTATTAAATCTGTGAACATGCTGCAACTAGAGCCAGAGATACAGTGGCTCACAGAGTTTGTCCTCCTCCTGCGTTTTGCCTTTTTTTTAGGCTTGGATAATCTTTTTCCAAAGACATGAACCAATAAAAATAATGTTTAGAAACATTTCCATAGCAAGCGCAATGCATTTAGTGAAGATCATCCACTTTGGAAAGAGAAAAAGGGTAATTTCTGCAGGAAACAAAGCAAACTTAAAGAAACCAAAACATTAAACTACGACTCTTTCAAGTTTGACTTTAGAGTTAGAGCTGAGAAGTTTGATAGATGTCAGTATGTTTAAATAAATTACCAAAAATCCTCAATAAACGAATCAATCATGGGGTTCCACAAGGCTCCATCTTGGGACCACTTCTTTGTTAACTCTTCACCTCTATCACATAAAATCTTATTTGCTGATGACAAAATTTGCTTTTCTTCAACAACAATCCAGATAAGCTAGGATGTATCATAAATGATGAACTTGGGGGAAAAGACAACTGATTCAACTTCAATAAACTTTCCTTAAACATCAATAAAACAAGTTACATTATCTTTTATTCATATGAAAAGGCTGACATGAAGCTAATCTTCCCAAATATAAATGGAGAATTATTCAAAGAATCAGCTGAACAGGATACAGAAACTTAAGTGAAAGGCTCAAAGATGATGCGATAAATTATGGATACTGCACATCTCAATGACGAGACTGAAACAATATATTGCTCAGCCTTTGTACAGAGTGCGGGTCTAAGGACTACAGTTAGACAGAACTTAAGAAAAGTGTTGACCTCTGACGGACTACAGGCGTCTGTTTCCGGACTTTAAAAAAGAGGAGGAGACGTAGTTCATGATGCCGACGAAGAATCCTAGAGTCTGAAAACTGAGCTGATTCTGCTGCTTCGCCACCACGTCTTTGCTCAGTGTGATAACAGCAGATGGAGCTGACTCTGTCCAGCTTTTGGAGGAGATGACAGAGATGTGGGTGCTCTGTTCTCACCGGAGAACATCATGTAGCTGCGTCCTCTGTCTCAGAACAGGCTTTTCATCTGCGTCTTCAAAAGCACGCGGAGCCACTGCTCACTTTTTCTTGTCTATTTTTATTCAGAGCAGTGGCTTCCCCTGTGCTACATACGGTTAGCTTCTTCTTACTTTTGCCATATTTTGAGAGTTGCTGTCAAATGCTGTAATGCTCTCTTTGTCCTTTTAGCTCTTGCCCTCTGTGTAACCGGCAGAATACACCTGATATGATTAGCATTGCAAGAGAGGAAAAATGTTCCTTTGAGATTGCAAGAAAAGGAAAACCTGAGGTCCTAACGTGGTTGCTTTCCTAAATCATTGAACACAAACAAAATAAACTTGAGTACATTATTTTTACATAGCAACTCTAAACATAAAAGCTTCCAGAGGTTTTTTCTTGATACGACTTTGCTTTTCCTTGATCTGTTAATGTATAAGTGAGCTGCAGACTACAAGTGACGCTTTGAAGCTAAGTTTCAATCAATCCAACAAAGATGAAGAACGCTGCACAGTGAACAAAGAGCAACAGCATACTGCAAGAACTGAAATCTAAGTGAGTGTTTACGTCTTAATTCTAGTACAGATAGTCTTCCGAGTCTTGATATGAGCCATATTCAACTAACAAGTGAAGACATGTCTTATTCAAAGATATGGAAAGACAAAAATTTCTGAGTTGCTTGGAATGAGTGAAACAAAAATCTGCCAATGGGGTATAAAACAAATTGCTTTTAAAGTGTCCAGAAATATGAATAATGTCTTACTACAAGAAACTTTCTTGCTCCATTGGCTAATTTTTTTTAAACGTTATGAGCAAATTCTTTATTTAACATTACATTATTTTTGTGTTTGAATAAAACTGCTTTTAATGTCTAACCACTTTCAAATGTATTTCATGGTTTTGTTTTGTCTTGTTTTTCTTTGTTACAGGTTCTTATTAGTGTTTTTATTACTGTGTTGTTTTACTTGATGTTTTTAATGTCTGTAAAGCATCTTTGAGTGTTCAGAAAAGTGCTCTATAAATAAAATGTATTATTATTGTTATCATTAGTAACTTGAAACAAGACATTTTTCTTGACTTGTCTGGTAAATGTGACTGATATCAAGTCTAGAAAGACATTTTTTTTAACCCCAAAAAAAGAATGGAAGAAACAATTGCTTGGATTTCAGCTTTTGCTGTTCACTGTCCTTGTGATTGGCATGTGGCTCTTAGTTACAAAGTGGACTGGAGATTTAAACATGGCAGGGTTATGTGCCCAGCTTCACCTTCTGGGCTTGGATCAATATGTCTGGCACCCAAACCAAAGGTGGGACAGCACAGGTTGATATTTGGGGATATTTGGGGTTTTTAGTCTAAGTAACTTACAGAGAAAAAATTAACTGAACTGCTTGGTGGGTTTGGGGGCTCTATAAACTCAAACCCATCCCTCTCTATCCCCTTTCTTCCATTGTGACCTCTGATGTGTGTATGGCTCTTGAAAATGACACAAAACTTGAATTAAAAGTTGAGTTGACTTGAACTCACCTGGAAAGGGATTACCAAGTTCACTTTGTCGCCCACAAGACAGATGAGTTTGGTTCTGAGCTGACGTGGCAGGCGGATCTTTGGGGTCTCTGTTGGACAAACATCCACAAAGAAGAGGTGTGAGTGTGAGGTGTATTTACAGCATGACTTAAACAATCAGAGACAATGAAGTGTGTGTCATTTTATGGGTAAAATCAGAGATACGCGATGCCAAACATGACCCTGACCCATGATCTCTCTGATGGTGACGGCCTGGGCGAGAACAGCGGGGGGACTGCGCCCCGCGATGTTGACGGCCACCACTCTAAACAGCATCTTCTCTCCCACTGGGAGACCTTTCACCCTGTAAATGTTATTCCCCACCAGCTCCTCGTTGGCTTGAGTCCACTGGTCACCTGAGGAATAAAGTGTAGCAGAGGAGGAACGATAAAGTAAGAGTAGATGGATTCAGTGCAACTTGCTTTTTGTTGGCTACAAGAAAATGATCATCTGGGAACTCAAAGTTATATCAACAAGCTAAAGATTAAGTAAAGTCCTTGAAATCATTTTGTTTTCTTGTCTCTGGATTGATTTCGATTCCCTTTTTAGTTGCTCATACACTGGGAAGTGTTGAAACAATCAAGTCCTCATTCCCTTTGTAATAATGTACAACAAATCTATATTAGAGCACAACAATAAGACAGTAGCATCTGAGCTTCAAACTGACCACAGGGAACTGAGTAAAAAGTCCATAGTTTCACATTTTATAATCTTAAAGTGTATTTACTTCCTTCTTTGCAGTACTCAATGATGTATCCGTCAATGCCGCCCGCCCCGATTTTCTCTGGAGGACGCCACTTGAGAGCGCAGGTAGAGTCTGTCACATCCTCCACAGTAAGACGACAGGGCTCGCTGGTGGGGGCTGAGAGAGACAGGAGCTAATTAACACGTTAATACCCAGCGTAAATGGGATGGGAGGCAGGTTAAGCTCCCTCAAAATGAGCATTGTGCAGAAAGCCTGTGTTAATTAACCATTCTGCTAATGATAAATGGCAACGCACCGATGGGCATGAAGGGCTTTGAGTTTTCACTGGGCTGAGAGATGCCGATGCCGTTGACAGCAAACACTCTCATCTCGTAAAGCACGCCTTCAATCATCTTCTTCGCGTCGTACGTTGTGGACTCGAACACTTCAAAGTTGAGTTTGGTCCATCTGGCCGAACCGACCTTTTTCCTCTCCATCAGGTAGCCTTTAAGAAGTAACATCATCGTTATAAATGTCACCAAGATACATGCAGGGAAATGAACACAGTGATTCTGTTTCCTCTGGAGACCGAGACATCAGATGTGAGCATTAGATCCAGAGGTACCTTTAACAGGAACTCCGCCGTCAAATGAAGGGGGGTCCCATGTGACTACAGCACAGTCCTCGCCAACTGATGTGCATTTGACATTCTCTGGAGGGTTGGGCACATCTGGAGAGGCAGGTTGGAGTTAGAGAAGGGAAGAGAAGAAGGATTCAAATGAGGTGAAACACAGAAATTTATATTTAACTCCATCAATGTCAGTCAATTTTTGTACTTTTCTGTCGAGAAACTTGTTCTACAGGCTTAAAATTCCTACCTTGGACTTTAAAACCCAACAGTTTTTCTTGGCTCAACATTCTGAGTTACTTTACTAGTTTTTCTGAAATAACAGTTACTTAAATAACAAAAAAATGCTTTTTTACCATTGCTTTGAGTGAAGCCTACTTGAATTAATTGAAAAGCTACAAAGGCTGGAGCTTTGATTTCCTATATCACACAAAAATCCAGTTGGTGGAACAGGCAGAAGAAGACAGGAATGACTGGCCTTGAACTTTTGTTCACATTATGATCTCAACTAACAGACAGATTCCAACATTGAATTTTCCATTAAAATTCTCCACCCTTGCCCTTTTTTTGCCTGATTATACCTAGCATTAGTGTAACATTTGCTAAAAGATAAGTCAAGCTTTCAAGCTGTACCCAGAATGCCTTTGAGACTTGTAACCTAACAGTTAAATGTCATTTTCAATGTGATGTTTTCAGTGATGGACTGCTATTCAGTATGTTTTGTTTTAAATGTTAGTTTGTCTTTTGTTATTTGTATTGCATATTCTTGTGCATCTTCCTGCCCAGGGACCACAGATGAAAATTTACTTTATAGCTAACTCTGGCTTGACAGTTTTTGTCTTGCATGGTCCCTGTCAAATAAATAAATGAAAAAAATAAATAAATTCATACTGTTATTGTGATTAAGGAGGGCACACAGTGGACATTAAACCTTTCTGTACATTTATATGTATCAAGCAGGTGGCAAAGTCTGTCTATGTCCCACGGTATAGACCAGCTGTCTATGCCCCCCCCTCCCCAAGTGGGTGTATTGGTTAACAGCAATGCCAAAGTAAGTGATGCACGGAAGTACTAGAGCAGTGACGTAACATTGTTTGAAAAGGACATTTTTGTACTTAAAGGGAGCAGAAATGAGCCTGTCAATGCTCAGTGGTGTAGACTGGCTGTCTAAGACATCAGTTAAATAATAATTATTTTTTGCAGGACTCTTTGGGAAATTCTTTGGCTATAATGTCTTCACACCCAATTTGAACTTTTTTTCAGCCAATCAGTTTGTATGTTTTTGTATAATTAAAGTTCACTAATTGGGTTTTACAGTGTAGTTGAATTGGTAATGAAGTAATGCTTGCTTAATAAGGTAAGTGAATGATTCTTTAAGCTAAGTATCTTCAGTCACTGTAACTTGTGTATTCGTACAATTCAACTTAAATGTTTCACTTCATTCAACAAGGAGTTCAAGTACATTAGACTAAGTCCACTTCACTTATTCAACGAGCTTCATTACTTGGACATTTTAAGGCACTGAGTGTGGTCTATTTTCACTCTTGGTGTTATATTTTCTCTCGTCATTTTCTAAACCAACTGAAAAAATGTAGTGGGAGTCAGAGAGGAGATTAAACAAAGAGGTGAAATAAAGCACTAACCAACAATCTTGACAAAGACTTCGGCCTTGTCCTCTCCAGCGGGGTTCGTCACAGTGATAAAGTAGAGGCCCTCGTCCCCCTTCTCCGCCCCCTCGATTACAAAGCTGCTCAGGGTCTTCCTGGTCTCCACGCGGACCCTTCCCTCAGCTTCTGCCACCACCTACAGAATCACAGGAGGGAGGCGAAGAGAAAGGTTTTCGCATAATGATGATGATGCCACAGCTGCTACAATGACGTGATTCAACCTTCCCACTCAAGTGCATGTTTTACTCTTCCTTTGTGCCGCAGTGACTAACAGCTGGATACTCAGATTGACGCACAAAGGTAGAGAAAAATGTGACGTGTTTCAAGAGTGTGTGAGGTGAGAATCCTTTCTCTTCCTCCTCACTTGGTCTCCTTTCATCCAGCACACGGTGGGGGCCGGCTCTCCGGTGATCTCAACGTCAAAGCGAAGTTTGTTTCCAGCCACAACGACAATGGTGTTCTTGTTGCCGCTGCCACCGGTGTCCAGGTGTATTTTAGGAGGATCTTTCATGCAGAAAATTAGAGAAGATGGAGAGAGAAGTCATTTACGTCGGGAATAGAGAAGAATCTTTCCCTCGCATTAAAATTTATTTAGACATTTGTTTTAACACATTGGCCCTTACTTCATATCCCTGTTGCATTTCATTACCAGACTTGAAAAGTTTAAGAGCAATTTATCTGCAATGTAATGTGTATTTATGAGTTATATCTACCTATAATCCACTGCACCCCAAGAAACTGTCCCCCCTAAAGTTTCACAGCCAAGTTGAGCTGCAGGAATCATAGTTAATATTGTATAACTCACAGAAACCAGAGTTTCTTTTTCTCTCACTATCATAGGAAGTTCTGGGGTGAAGAAGTTTGAGAGTGATACCTGTTGCTGAATTTGGACTGAAAATGTACTCATGTAACCATAGTGACAACAACAATAATGTCCTGAGAATTAATAAATACTGTAATACTTTGAAGAATATGCTCACCTTGTCTTGGAACATAGTCGATCTTGATTTCTGGAAGGTAAAACATGAGTTATTTTCCTTTAAAATGTCAAAAAAATAAGCATTTTGAATTACATAAACGTCACATTTTGTCCTTCTCACCCAGGAAGTTGAGTTTAGCAGAGAGAGAGAGCGCGTAGCCATCAGGGACGAAGGTGTAATCCCCAGCGTCCGAAGGCTTCACGTCATCAATCGTCAGCTTGTGGGTCCTGGGGACGTGTTACCAGATGTTACCAAGAAGAAAACACACTTTGTGACCCACACTTATGCAAAAGACAGTTGCCCTGGCAACACCCTGCATGAGGCGATACCACAGAGTGAGAAACATACTAAATAGTTTTCACCTTGTGTGACCGCTGTTGCCTCGGCGTATCTCCTGCCATGGGCGGCTCTGATGGAGGGATTACTGCGAGAAACCCCAGACCTCAGGGAGTGTGTGCGATGTGTGTGAGACTGTTTGTCTGAGTGTGTTTGGAGGTTAGAGCTTTACAGATTGCAGCCTATCCTAAAACTGGGTCACACGACTGAGAAACCCTTTGGTAATAGTTTGCCAAGCCATGTGGCAGACAGTGCTTATAGTTTATGATTCTATGAGTTTGAATGTGTAGCTTCACATAACTGATCTGAGAGAAAGTTCAATAAAACTTTCTTTCATCCTTATAATTAACCTGTGTTTCCCTGAGCCCCTTTTTGATGCCTTTGCTTCAAATTGTCGTGCTCAGAATAAAGAGTTTGTCTCTGAAATTACAAGCTCTGTGGGCTTTATCTTTGTATCACAATAAAGGGTCATCAACACTATAGGTGTAACAGAGAAAATGTAGATCGTAAATAGCACAAATGACGCTACCGAGGGTCTTAAAAGACTTATCTTTATTATAAATGAAATTAAAATAAGCCAAGATCTGTACATGGGTTAGGGGTTAGGGGTTAGGGACTCAAACAGGAGCAGATGGATCCACAGCAGAATAAAAAAAAATAAGTGCATCATATAAATCATTCTCTGTCTTTAGAAGAAGTCTTGTCACTTTAGTGCTTTAAAACTGATGAAAGGAAAATTTGCAGTGTCTCTTCTCTGTGCTTTCGATGAATTAAAAATTTATGATGACAAACTCAAACTCCGGACAAGAACATAATTGGATTTTATTTATTCATGATATTCATATTTTCTTATTTATTTATCTTATTAACCTAACTTTTGGTCTTTCTTTGTTCATTTATTTTATTCCTTTTTTTAATCTGTACTGTTTTTGATCCTTACTCTTGTGAATTTTTTTAATCTTTTTCATTACTCTATTTTTTCATGACTGCACCCTGTTGTTTATGTTGTTAACCATTTTCCTAAAAAAAACCTTTCTAGTTTCTCCAGCTAACTTGAAGCTAGAAGGACATAAATTATTTGACTTGACTGACTATCCAACTGCAAAAGAAAACATTTAGCCAAATGGCATATGCACAAATTTCGATCAACTAATCAAAAACCATACTTTTCTACCTTTGATTACAAGGTCAAACAACATAATCAAAGTATTCTAAATTTTTGTTAACATGAAAGCCATTGAGACATCTGATTTACGTGCTTTTTGAAATACATCTGTGTGATACAAGTTTGCTGGGTTGAATCTGTGGAGTCTGATTTCAGGTCAACATGTTGTTTCTGTTTCTTTTTGTTGATGCTAATGCTGTTTTTGGTGCTTGCTACTTTGACTGCTTTGTCTTTTAGTTGTGTTAAACGGCCTAAAAGTGTTTTATATGAGCTTTCAGTTGTGTTTCACAGGTTTCCATGGGTATACTGCATGTTTATACTTCTATATTTATGCCAGGCAGACTGACTGTCAGACGCTAATGTTGTTTCTGTGCGTGGCAGGCCCCACCGATGGAGTGGGTTTACAGCCGTCTGATATAATACCTTCCAATGTGCGTCATTTTGATGCGATCACTGGCCTGGACCTCCACGCCGTCCTTGAACCACTTCCCAGTCACATTCTCGTCAGACACTTCACACTTGAATACAGCTTGATCAGTGGCCTTCACTGTCAAGTCAGCGATGCTCTGCAGGACCTCCAGCTCCTTATCTGAGGCGAAGACACCGACATGCATCAGCACTTTCAGCAGCACAGATTTAGACACATTAGTTTCATTCAAACGGTAGCAATGTGGATTGAAGGTAACTTCTGTTTGCTAGAGGACTGCTCTGCACTGGGACTAGTTTCAAGTTCAGACAGGTTACAAAATCTGTAATGAGCCTTAGAAATATCAGAAGACTGAGTAACTGCTGCATGATATGGGGGGGGAATGATATTGCACTATCTTTTTTTCCAAGTTTCCTCCTTCATTCAATTCAGCTGAATTCTCCTTTACTCTCCCTGAAATGATAACAAAAGACTCACCCAATTGCCTCTGTCTCTCTCTGCCACCTTAACACTATTTGTGTTTGCAAAGGGTCTTCATCATGTTGATATCTGATAATTAATGATATTGAGCTATAATATTTCCTGTAAATGACTTTTCCCACACTGGGTCAGACTTTTAATAACACACTCCTGCCAAAGAGTTTGTCCTCCTCCTGCATTTTGCCTTTTTTGTAGGCTTGAATAATCTTTTTGCAGACATGTACTTACTTTACTTTATACTTTTATTCCAGACCCTTGGGTCCATATAAATACAAAGAAACACACAAACAACAATGGATAAGATCGCAGCTCAGACTGACATTATCAAAATACAAAGAGACGTTTGTGCCAATGTTTCAAGTGACAAGATGAAAACCTTGTTTCACTCTTTGCAAGCTGAGAAATGTTAATCAATGAAAGTAACTTTTAGAGACATTTCTAGAGTAAGAAAATCACAGAAGATGGTTTGCCCTGAAAAAGGAAAAAGGGTGATTTCTGCAGGGAACAAAGCAAACTTAAAGCAACAGTTTTTTTGGATTTGCATGAGTTGTCGGAGGTAATGTGGTCTAACATGTAACTGGATGCTTATATAGATCTACTAGTCATATGATTGGGCATGGACAGAGCACATAAACTTCATTAAAAGGTTCAAATACACTGCAATATGTAATATACCTTCAGATATGAATATTGCACATGTGCACATTGCAATGACAAGACTTAAAAGATATGTTATGCAGCCCCAGACTTAGTTTTAAGTTCATTGTTCATTTTTTGTCTCTATGATTGTACCTTAGAGTGACATTTCCCTCCCTAAGCAATGCTTTTGTGTCTCCAATGTAAGCCTAAAATATCACCCACAACAACAAAGACATGCTCCATCATTTCAGCAGCACCATATTCAGAAAGTCTGAATCTAGGTCAGACCCTAAAATATATTCATATTGATCACCTGCTGCTCCATAATGAGGAAGGACACACATTTTCTCTATTAAGTGACACCCATCTGTCATAGAGGCGAGTTCTGACTTTGCAGAATAAAATGACCCAAGCATCCGCCTTTTTGGGAGGTGTGATCGAAAATAAGCATGACGAACAGTGAGATGAACAACTGATACGAGGGATTAGCTGAGTAATATTAATTATGAAACGAGTAATGACTAATTTATGGCTTTTTCATGCTTGTCAGAACGGAAAACATCATCCTGTGCTTGTGTGTAATTTTCTTTAAGTTCCTAATTGAGCAGCCATGTCTGAAATGCTTGTTAGCAAACTTTATGTCCAGGCTAATCACCCATAAATTACTGCGTCTGATGCTGTTAGATTCAACCGTACATTTCTTAGGAGTGTGGAGGTAATTGAAATGCAGTTAGTAGTTCTGAGGTTGTTGGGGAAATAGCAGTTTGTGATTTTTAAATTTTAATCTTATGACTTGTTAAGGCTCAGATTTGAACAAAATGATTTCAAAATAAACATCTACTTGTGAAACTTTGCTTTTCTGGAACAGATGTTTTACATTACAATGCCTAAAGAGAAGAAATCGTACCCTCAACCTCTAGCTCTGCTGTGGACTCCCCGCCGTTAGTGAGAGCTTGGTACATCCCAATATCTTCCTTTGTTGCTTCATTTATGATCAGAATGTGCCTCTTCCCGTCCTTTTTAAACCTGTACTTTGAACCTGCTGTTTCTCTGGTCAGCTCGACTCCATCTTTCATCCTGAGGACACACACACACACACACACACACACACACACACACACGCACAGAGGATTCAGTGACATTTCATCACAGAGAGAAGGAAGAAGAGCTGAATGACATGTCTGTAATGTTCTACATGACTGGAGCCTTGAGGGGTTACAAGGTGCTGGCATATTTTTTAGATGGTGCAGAAGGAGAACACTTTCTCAGATACTTGTTTGGCTTTCAGGGGCTGCAGGAGTAGAGTTAGTAGAGTGAGTGGATTTTGAGTTTAATATTTCGCACACAAATATGCTGCATAAGTGAGCATGACTTCATAGATATTCAGATTACATGTAGTTTCACTGACGTCAGGCTGAGCCCTGTGGTTCTCTGGCTCACCATTTGACGTTGGCTCCCTCCTCAGACACCTCCACCTCGAACTCCACCTTCTCCCCCACCACGGTGTGAACGTCATCCAGCAGCTTGGTGATGGTGATCGGAGGCTCTAAAACACAAATTCAAAGGAGCTTGGAGTCCAACTTATAAAAACAGCAGAATGGTCACTGAGTCACTGACGAAGTGAACTGTTTGTGGAGTGAATCATGAATCTAAATCACCAGAGAAACGCTGACCAGGAACACGAGTGGAGGATGAAAGACAGAGGAAGCGTGGTGAGCAAACAGCTGTAAGGTATCAGAGCTCGAGCAGAGTGAGTAAGGCTTTTTGTAGAGGGAAGGTCAGATAAACAAATGTGGCTATTGTAGAGAGGCATTTCTGACACATGCGAAACGTATTTTCATTTTTACCTTGCCATAAAATATTGCGTAGAAGAAGGACTTTTAAAACCTTGCTTTGCAGGATCTAAAACGTGACCTGCATCCTGAACCAATGTGATTAATTTTACTGGTATAAAATGCAGAAAGGAATTTCATCACGATTAATGAACAAATTTATTCACTGATTTCAAATTTTGAGTGTTTATTGAACCACAATTAAAAACAATAATCAAAAATAAATTAGTAACTAGTGAAATAATTCTAATATTTTAAATAGTAGCAATAAAAATTTACCCTATCTACATGCATCCCTGTAAAACTTGCAAATTTGTAACATGCAAGATGTCAACAAACTTGGACTTTTATGAGTCTTTTTGTTCCTGTAACACTAGGGATGGGTTTGGATAAAGTTTTATTGATACCAGTGCCATTATTGATTCTGTGTAATGATCCCATTCTCCATCTATTCCCTCATCAATTTCTCCTGTGAATTTTTCGTGCACAAAAAGTAGCTTCACAAGTTTCTATGTCAACATTTAATTGAGTTTACAAGTAGATAAATATGAAATTGGGCAATGGATTTAGACATCTGTAAATGTAAATTTTGTTCTTTAAGTCTTTTTGACTTATCTAGCTGCAGCTTAAATTTTACTCTAATTTTCTCTACCCTATGGATAAACGCAGCTGTACTTCAGATTTTGTTGCTCTCCTCCTCTGTAGATGTGTGGTGGGTGGCAGTTTTAGAGTGTTTCATTTAGGAGAAAAAAAGCACATAACAACCAGTGTTTATGAGATTTGGATTAAAAGCACAGTTTTATCCTGACATCCTTATCACTGCGACCACACACACCCGACATATAAAGACAGAAGGTACTTCACGTCTCCCGAGGTGGTGGGAGTCACATTGTGTAACCACATGGTGTGATGTTTTGATGCTCCGCTCGGCCCGGCGATTTGTCATCGTCAGCATCCAGTCTCCCTCTGGACATCTCAATTCTCCTTAACCCCTGCTGAAGAGCCCAGAAAGCCTCTGAACCACAGTTAGAAACTCGTTCAGTTTGACTTCAGGCTTTTAGAAAAGTTTGGTGGAATGAGGTTGATGTCCAAATTGTAATGTGTGGTTTCTCTGGAGATTTCCCCTGAGGAGTGCAGGTGTGAGACACAATTTGCACAAAGTCGCAGTTTGACTCGAGAAATGTTGATACAAAAAAGACAGCATGCGGTCGACAAAGGGCGTGGAAACGGGAGAAAGTACAACCACACTGAGTGATTAATGTACTTAATACTCCATCTTTTATCCTAGTTGGCAAGGATATGAGAAATATGAAGATGTTAACTCTACTTTACAAAACGTGAGATTACACCTTTTCAAACTTTGTGAATATACTTTTTACTCTTGCAAAACAAAAGCAGTTATAATTATGTAAAATTTTTGAGAGTAGTTGTTTCAAGAAGAATATTTTCACTTTGGATAGACCAATTATCAGCAATGTTATTTGCATTTTGACGCATATTGGCATTCGTCTCTTTTAATCTGATTGCCACTAAGACAAATAATTTTTCATTAAAAAAACTTAGCACCCTTATGTTACTTAATTTGTTCATGTTGTATCATGTGGTATACAGTCACGCATTTATAATACTGCTCTATGCATCCCGCACGGTGAAGTTCCGCCCCGATGCATCCATATTTAGGACAGGTGGGCACTATGGCTGAAATTTTTACAGGAGAAAACCGATTCAACGATTTGTATGACCATTTTATCAGCGTTTACAGACGTGTCATCATCTCGGTATGCTATATTTGTTGTAATGATGCATATACATGATGTAAATATTTGAGAAATTTTGAAAAAATGTATCATATGTATAGTAGCCCAGAAAAAGGATAGAAATTTTTTACAAACAGGGACATAGCTAAATTTGACTGTGTTGTGGGAAAGACAATATTTAAAGGGTAAACTCTTCAAAATACAACAAATCAACAGCAGGAGCTTCTTTCTTAAGTACTTTATGTCTTAAGTACTTTATGTCTTATTTAAAGTCCAGGGGGCTTCTTCCTCCGACTGACTGTCATCTGCTGATGTCAAGATGAATTAGTGACTTAAGATTCTGGTGAAGATGTTTACAAAGATGAATTTTTTCATGTACACAAACTCGCACGCACAGGTTAGCTGCCTGGGAGGCACGGTCCTCTTAAACTCCTCTTAAACAGCCTCTGAAGTGAGTGAGTGCACAAAGTGTGGGATTAATAAAGAAGCAGTCGAGCTAATTATATTGGTTTAAGGACACAATGTATAAAACATGGACATAAAAGGCAAAACTGTTGACATCTTCTGGAATAAGTTTTGAAAATTGAGGTGTGGGAAACAGAACTTCTACTTTTTGTGGTTGATTTCATTTTAAATTTTCTGTATATTGTTGCAGAATGTAAAATCTAGAGCTCAAAAAAGCACATGTATCAGTCAAACTCTGACAAACGTGACAGCACATGAATGCAAACAGCACCACGACTCTGATTCATCACAATAAACAAAACATGAAAATTTCACCCGCCTCATCCCCATTAAAAATAAGTGAGCTGACAGCTCGTGCGTGCTATGCTACCGAGCTGCATAACAGCATTAAAATAAACAGATGACAAACACAGGCACAAGACGGTAACAGAGCTGTCAAGCCTCTCAGAGCTCAAACGACAGAATCTGCTAAACTGAGCAGAAAAAAGCCTCTCCCTCCCAAAAGGAGGATTCCTCCAAAGACAGTGACTCATCTACCTTTGACAAAAACCTCCGTGAAGCACTTCTCCTCCCCGACCACGCACTCGTACGCTG
This sequence comes from Thalassoma bifasciatum, assembly GCA_008086565.1. Lineage (NCBI taxonomy): Eukaryota > Metazoa > Chordata > Actinopteri > Labriformes > Labridae > Thalassoma > Thalassoma bifasciatum. The sequence goes on from RPOG01000451.1 coordinate 197,640, forward strand.
CGTCATCAGACAGGTTGCACTTGTTGATAGTGAGAGTCCGCTTGTTGCCCACGCTCTCAAACACATACCTGTACACACCAGGATGATGGGCGAAGAAAACATGAGGGTGAGGAAGGGAGACAGACACAAAAACAGAGAGAGAGAGAGAGAGAGAGAGGAGTGAGAAATTGCTTTCAGCCAATCCAACCACAAATGGACTCAGAGGGCCTTCAGACAACAGAGCGAGTGAGATAAAACTCAGACCTTCAGACCTGTGACTGCTCACTCACTCGCATGTTCTCCCACACACGAACATGAGAGCTGTGATAAGAGTCAAAGGAGAATGAGAGCAGCACAGATTCAGCAGAAACACTCGTTTGAAGACTAAAATCAAAGAGTTTTCCTGCAGAGCTGAGCTTCAGGTGTGGCAGGTGGTATATTACAGAGCCTGATTCAAACAGTGCAAGTAACAAATGCATGAAGAGTGCAAATACACTGCTTTATTAGCTAGAAATATGTTATCTTTGCACAAAATAAGACACAAGGGGCTCAGGTTAGTTGGTCAAAAGTTTAGTTGAGGTGATTTAATTCAGTTTGAGTGTCATTGCTGAGAAAGTATATGGTGCAGTTGTATCTCAAAGGCCTCTTTTTTCACATCAGAAAATACAAATATAAAAGTATTTCAGGGTTAGCTTCTGTGGGTGCGAGCTACATTCTAAAAGATGCACTCTCTCCAAACATAAAATACTGCACCAGTGACTTCAAATTAGGTTGTTCTTGCTCATTCATGCAACTTTTTTCTGCTCATGCAACACAGCAATTTGCCAAAAACGCACAAGACTTAGACTTTTTACACACACAGCCGTGGACAGGTATTTTCAAAAACCAATAACATCTCTTGTTTGTTTTTGAAAATACTTTCGTCCACATCTGGTAGTTTACAAATGTATGTTGACAACCTATGTTGTCCCATAGGTGGCAGTGTTTTTTAGGAAGTGAAACCTGCGTCAGCCAATTAGAATGAATTCCCATCTTTTGTTTTGGTCCATAAAAAAGTTTGCTTTTCAGTGTTAGCGATAAGATGCAATTGAAAAAATAATCAAGAAGCACATGCAGCAATGTTAAAACTAATGTCTGCAGCGTTCATGCCATAAACGAACATTGCATCTACGTGACATCAATGGCTATTTTTGTATCAAGCTGTGACATTTGAGATCCAAAAACTCTGTTACTTGAAACCATAAAACCCCACTTTTATAAAAATCTTCACTTTGGCCGGAGTTTTCAGAAAAAAAATCGATGTAAAACCGCAATTTTGTGTGGATGACAGACCTAAATGTAATGCTCTGAACGATCCACAGTTTCATTTCTAAGTTTGCTAAGAAGAATATAGAGACTGAGCGCCACAAACATCTTTGCTGCACAAAAAAAAAGGGTTGCATGCTCCTTGTACTGTGCATCATGTGTAAAGATAAGGAACGAAGGATGTAAAGAGCATTAAAAAGGGAAGTTGTCCCTAATGAGATGTTATGTTGGACTTTATGGAAGGAAACTTCAAAGAAATGCTTCCTGCCTGGAGTCATTTCTTGGGAAAGGGTTTTGTTTTTAACTCACTGGACTGAGTTGTGTTTCCCAGTGAAATAACTAGAAAACATCAAGCTTGCTCTGCCTCTGCAGTGACCGTCTACATTTAGCCACATTAGTGAATTGGAAGATGTAAGAGTCTAACAGGACGTACAGATGAATTATATAGAATATAATCTTTGGTATTAATATTTTATCTGCGGCTGAAATGTGAAGACTTAATCCAAAAAATTTCACAGCCTCTTAAACATTTGATCCGTTAGATCTAACTAGTCGCTGTGCACACTCGTGGGAGTAGCTGTTCCGGGCGAATCAATGTCCCCTCTCCATTAGTTAGCGTCTAATCAAACAGAAAAAGGACTGCCTCACTCTCAATGAGCAGCATGACGCTCCTCAAAATGGCAGATGGTAGATCCATTGAAAAAATGCCACTTGCAACAGCTGTACCCTCTTCAATTAAACACCAAAAGAAGTCTTTGAAGGAGGAGGGAAAAAGAGCAAAGAGAAGAGCAACACAGGCGCTGAAGTGAGCTCAGCGGGCTGAAGACTCTCCAAGTTTACAGCCAGTCGTATAGCTCCTAAAGATACTTCAATGACATCCGTACAGAATGGTGTTGAGGATAATCTCAGCGGGTCTTCAGTCGACTTCCACTGACATGTTGTTAAACATTCCTGAGCAGAGGAACATCTAACCGAGCAGCAAATACTTTAGTGCAAGGGCCAACAACATGTTTTTCTTCCACAGACGCTGAAGAAATAAACAGAGCTGTATCTAAAGTAACTAATATATAGTTTTTATCTAGTATCTCTATTTTCATGCCCATTCTATGTTATTGCTCACTATTTGTCATTGTTAACAGACTCGTTACCCGTGCAGCAACAAGCAAGTAGTTAAAATTGTAAACCATTTACTTTACAGGTCAGCAAATTTCATCAGAATTAGGTGGTAATTAACGCAGGTACTTTTCTGGAATATTCCAGGGACCAGATGGAAAGCTCTATACAGTTGACATTCAATTATTTACTTATCCCTTTTCATCTTTTTTTCAGTCATTATGTTACAACTTACAGCTGTAGTTCACTCACTTGGCCGATGGTTTGATTTCCTGCCCGTTTTTGAGCCACTTGACCTGGACGTCCGGGTCGGCCACCTCCACTGTGAGCTGGATCTTCTTGCCTTTGTCGACTGAATAAGCCGAATCCAACTTCCTCAGAAAAGCTGACAAGAAAAACCTCCTGTTAGTTCACTTTTTGCTTTTACAGCCAAATAATCCATTAGTGCCCAGCAGCAGCCAGCATATGCTAACACTCATTCCACCTGTTGTCCCTGCAATACAGTGTCTCCCCTGAGGCCTCTAAACGCCGCTGGTATTTACAGCCTGCTGAATTACACAGCTCCTGTTCCTCGCCTTCCACCTCGCTCCCTGAGCTTCTGCTTTTTCCTCACCGTCGCTCACTTTGGGCTCCACCTTCTTCATCTTCTTCAGCCTGGTCAGCATGCCCCTCAGGTCGGTGATACCGTACTCAAAGGCAATCTTCTCGTAGTCGCAGGGTTTTGCTGCCTTCAGTATCTCCCACACGTCCACTTCCTCTTTGACTTCTTGTTGTTTCCTCTGCCTTTAATTAAAGCAGAAAGAGCAAACTTTTTTACACAGGGATGAACAATTTGTAATAAAAAAAGTGATTAGAAGAAGAAGTGAATCTCTCTTTATTAAAAGGAGTGACATATAAGACAGGTAAAACTAGAAATATATAACTTTAAAAAAAGAGGAGCTACTATGATTCATATGGCAAATTCTCCAATTCTTGTTTGAATATTAAACACATACATGAGGGAGAAAAGAAGGATATTGTTAAACAATAAGTCAACAAAAGAAACTCAGTTTGCATGTAGGTACTTCTTTAAAAATTAGAATAAGAACTTTTTGCCAATTTTTGTCACTTTTCACTCTTTTTTTGCCACTCTTGGTCATTTTTTCTTCTGTTCTCCCAATTTTCACCCATTTTTTCCATTTTTGCCACTTTAACCCTGTGGTGCACAGTGGTCACTACAGTGGACACCTATTTAAAAGTTATTTACTCCTAAATTCAATGGTTCATGTGGTGGAAATTCATATTAGCCTGAGTCAGGATATTTTTATTCTTCTTAGGGCCTGAAAAAATGTTTTCAATTCTTTTTCCTAACATACTTATATTTTTTAAAAAGTTATAGACAAACATTCAAGGGTGAAAAAGCGTATAAACTATAAATTATTCAGATTAAAAATGGATGAAAGAGAGTTAGAATGTTTTGCAAAGGACTAAAAAAAGATTATTCATGAAATTACCAAAAAAAGAAGTCAAACAAAAACAAAAAGACATAATTACATTGCTGCTTTTGCCACTTTTCACCACTTGGATTTTTTCTCTTGCAAATGTAGGTTTGAATACTTTTATTTCTTTGGTTTTGGTAACACTGGTGTAGAGCATAAAATATCGACTGCAAAATCGTATTTCTGACACATTTTAAGGTTGAGAAATATTGCACTGTCTGTGAGGAGAATATTGCAGCAGGCCATACTGCAATTGAACCTAAATTAATTGCCCAGCCCTTATGTTATCTACATTCTTTAAGGCTTTTCTGTTTCTGTAGTTGGTGAAGACGCTCTCACCTTTTCTTCAGGAGGGCGCTGAAGTCTAAATCACCTGCATCCTCATCCGCACCTCCACTGGAATTAAAAGATTTGGTAAATTATTGTGACAGGATTATAAACCCATGCTGTTTACAACACAGTAGATCATTAGGGCATACAAATTCAAAAATAACCCCCCATTAACCGCGGCTATAAATACATAGAAACATGAATTACAAGACGCAATTATGAACCCAACAAAAACATCATGAGCAAATCCAGCGGCACACAGCAGATCTAATGAACGAGCTTACCCTTTTTTTCATCCTGTGTTCAGATGGATGCAAAAATAGGATGAGTGAGAACATAGAGCAGCGTGTTTGATGAGGACTAAAAGCTAGCATCATGCCCTAAATACAAGTGACAGACAGAAATGACAGAAACAAACACACAAACATGGAACACTGGGGTACAATGTGATTTAAAGGTGGTAAAACTGATATTAGGTAGAGAAAAAAAACAATCCCATGAGCTGTTTGGTGCTACATGAACTCTTTATTACCCTCACACTCTGACTCACACAGTGTCGAGTCATCACTCACTCTCTTGTGCTCTACAAGGTGACAAGTGCTGTGTGTGGCAACCGCCAATAACTGTCTACGGGCTCGAGTGCACGCTGCTCCTCGCCGTGAACGGTTTTGGCAGCTCTCTGCAGCATGGAGTGTGTTTTCCTGGCGTGGTTGAGGCTTGTTGAACCCCTCAGAGACCAACATAAATGCCAATAAATTCAAAGCGCTCCTGTGTGATTGTGTACGTCCAATGGATGAGCGGTTCATCCAAGGATAACATCCATCCAAGTTGTCCTTGCCGTGCTGATGGGAGGTAATTCTCCCGGGGTGATAATGCTGTCCTCTGTGTGATCAGCACATGGATGGGCAGGCTCGAAATTGATGGTGTTGCATTCGGTGCTGCCATGACAAAAAGTAGATTTCAACCAATTTGAGAGCTTTTGAGGGATTGTTGAAAACTGCATGAGAAGAGCCATCAAACACAGAGCGGTGGAAGAAAACAATGGTGCAGTGATGGCCACGGATAAAAACACATCTCCTCTTAAAGGGATAGTACATGGATGGGTACAAGTACTCAAAAAATTGCCGTTGACCCAATTATTAAAGTAAGAATTGCTTTAGGGATGTTCCATACCACTTTTTCAGACCAATACTTGAACAGGTTATCCCTATTGAGTACTCACCAATACCGAGAACCGATGAGAAACTGCAGCTAAAGCACGAGTTCATCTCTTTTTTAGAGCTGACAGAATGTGCACATTATGATAATGTCGGCAGCAAAATATATTTGTGCCCAAAAGTTTACACCCCCCAGCAGAATTTCTGATTTTTTTGGCCTTTTCTCAGAAAATATGAATGGTACTACAAAATTCTTTCTATCACTCATGGTTAGTGGTTGGGTGAAGACATTCATTGAAAAAATTGATTACTCTTTTTAAATCATAATGACAACAGAAACTTCAAAAATGACCCTGTTAAAAAGTTTACACAACTCTGGTGGTTTTGGCCTGATAAATGTACAAAAGTGAACACAAATGTGTTTGAATGTCTCCAAAAGGTAACCATCCTCACCTGTGATCTATTTGCTTTTAACCAGTGTGTGTATAAAAAAAATGAACTGGGCCATTTTTGAAATTTCTGTTGTCATTATGATTTAAAAAGAGTAAACACAGTTGTTTGTTAATAAATGTCTTCACCCAACCTCTAACCATGAGTGACAGAGATGTTTTTGTGTTACCATTCATATTTTCAGAGAAAAGGCCAAAAAAATCAGAAAAATTCTTCTGGAGGGGGAGTAAACTTTTAGGCACAACTGTAAGATCACAGCGTTTGTTACTTCACAGGTGTTTCCCTTGCACCAAAACGATAAAAAGCATAAACATCCATTTTGAATTTTTGAGACAATGTGACAGTGAAGGTGCATAATTAAAGCAGTTATGTCTGCTTGATGAAGTCCAAGACTAAAACAAATCTCAACTAAGTCCTGAACTGTCGTTTTTATCGCAAGAACACAGAAGAGTGGTTGTTTTCTGTTGTGCATGAGAACGTTTATCCATATACGATGGTGATCGTGTCGCTATTTTTAATTTCTCCCACTATCAGTGTATCATTCCTTCAATCTTTATCCGTTTTAGAATTCAAAATCAGAAAACGGAAAACGACTTATTTCCTATCTCGTTTTCAAATCAAAACAAAAATCTTAAAACAAATAATGGCGTATATTTTGCTGTTTTGCTTTTGTTTTGAAATTAAAAATAGAATATGAGAGAATGGAATTATGATGAAATTTTTGTTCTATTTGTTTTTAGGTTGTATCATTATCGATATGTTGTGACCCGGAAGTTGTTGACTTTTTTTCTCAGGTAGGCCCGAGAAAGAGATCTCCAACTCTGTGGCTCAAAATGTAATTTTTCATTTACGACCACCCTGTTCTCTCAAACTCTTCATGCAGACAGACGGTAGCACACGCTAAATCTTCATTTAAATAAACTGGTCTGCACCTGTTATCAACTGCGCACTATCTTCGTAAATCACTCGCAACACGCCCACTTTGAGTTTGCACACGCAACTTAGCGCTGGCTACTTGGGATCTTAGTAGAGCAGGCCAAAAATGTTTTGTCCGTGTGAGAATACTGCATGAATCCTGCGAATACAAAGAAAACGCTGCTCCTCCTACAGTCAGAGAAACAGTCTCCGACTACAACTCCGACATATCAAATGTGTTCAGTTGAATATTCTGCTCCCCTTTGAAGTTTTTTCAGCCAACCAGTCAGCGAAGGCCACAACATGAAGCAGAAACACTTGCTAAATATGCCCGGGGCACATGTTGCGATGCTGCAGCTATAACAAACTTGAAACACACAATGAAGTCTGGAGCTATAAAAACCAAAGTCCAGAAGAATAATGAGTGAGTTTGTTGTGCTTGGGGCAGAAACGTTAGAAGAAAAACACACAAGAATTCAATTGGATTCTCCAAACTCACCTCCCGGCTGTGTAACCTCCACATAACAAGGTGTTTAACTCACGCATTCATTATCTCTCCAGGGACATTTGAGTTTTAACCAACTTTCACTTTTCCTTTTATCTCTGCCTCGCCCTCTCTCTTTCTCATATCAGCATTCTGCAAATAAGCGCACTGACATCCTGTCTAAACCTCACTGTGAAGCTGTCTTTTTAACTTCCCGCTCACGCTCTAATGAGGGAGGGGGGGATCATATTTTTAAGCACAGATTACAAATGCGAGTCTTGAGATGTCACTGTGAAGGTGTTGGCTGATTTGCGATCACACACCTGGAATAAAAAAAAGCTACACTGTCACCGTCACACACACACACACACACAGGTACACTTCACACTAGCAGAGACAGGAATAGACAGAGGGAAACAGATGCATACAAAGGGAGAGAGATAGACCCAGAGAGTGGATGGAATATGTAAGACGCTGAGCCACGAGGGACGTCAGGTGAGGTGGTAGGTGCACTGAGACGTGACAGAGAGAGAGACATGGCACACAGACTGACTTGAGACAGACACACTGGCAGAGACGCTGGTTGAGGCTGACAGATGCCCAGAGGCAGCAATCTACAGAGGAGCATATGTGAGACGGTATGATGGGTGACATGTTGAGCAGATCTTCGCCGACACTGACACTCACGATCGCTTAAACGCCTCCAAGATGTTGTCCTGCTGCTCCTCTTGTACGGCTGAAACCAGACAGAAGGAGAAAGCCGGGTGAGCGCTCGGCTAGGTTAATTCATTACACAGCAGGCTCGAGCCGCGGAGGAATAATGGAGTGATGACCTCGCAAGGCCGCTAAATGATGGGACCTAATATGTTCCGCACTCTCTGAGTTATTGGCTGACAAAGCCGGTTACATAGCGGCGCTGGAGACACCGAATGGAAGATGACAATAATGAGATTGCGTGTCTGCAGACCTACCCTGCACGGAGATATCGAATGTGCAGCTGTCGCACTTGTCTTTGGAGGTGACCTCGCAGCGGTAACCACCTGCGTCTCCATCCACTACTTTGATGATGCTCATCTCGTAAGTGTAGATCTGACAGAGAGAGGGAGAAAGAGGTGGTGGTGGGGGGTTGATGTGTCAGGAAGAAACAGTAATAAATTAGCACTCGAGCACTGACACCCATGAGTGTACATGCACAAACATTCACCCAAACACACACCTGGAGCGTGTGGACACAGTTTGACAGATGCTGGTTTACTGTTAAGAGAATCAGGTCGATGGGAGATGCTTAGTTAGCTTCTGGGAAGAGTTTGTTCCATCGTAGAGTGACCAAACATCCTCTTTTCCCCGGACATGCCCTCCTTATTTGGGGGTAAAATTATGTTTGAGGGGCTTTTATAAAAATCCCCAAAATGAGCGTGTTTTTCTCAGCTTGTTCTACAGATCATTGACATTTATAATAAAGCGCTGAACTGGGCTACTGGCTTTATTCTGATGCAGGAAAGCATGCTCTGAAAAGACTTTAGTGGAAATGCACTTTTACAGACAAACTGCAGATATACGGTAGTTCTCCTCTTTTCGTTGTGGTCGTGGTCATGGCCTGTGGGAATCTGCAAATCGGGCACTTTTGTGTCAGCTGAAAATTTAAAACACCTCAAAGTCTAGGTCAAACTTTAAATACGATGTTAAGGCATTATTTAATTTTTTGCACCAGAATTCCTTTTTCCTTTTTTTAAGCAGGTGGTGATGCATTATCATGGAGGCCAATTCCCGCCAGTCAAACAAAACTGAAAATGAAAACAAACCTTTGCTGATTTTTTTTTTTTGGCCCAGATAGATGCTGAAAGTTTTAGATAAAAAAATCAAAATTGCAAGAACAAAGTCAGAGTTTTTCAATCAAATGTCAAAATTTTGAGATAAACGGGATAAAAACGTTTAAAAAGTTTAAGTCATGAGGAAAAAAGTCAAAATTTTGGGGGAAAAAAGTTGCATGTTAACCCTTTATTATGAAGAGCTTTTCATTTTGAGTATTTTTTCCCCAAACAAATGATTCTGCAAACTATAGCAATGGGTATATTTTATAAAACCAAAGATGTTCTTAATTTGAAGTCATTATATTTGTTGAGTTGCATTTTTTTACATTTATACATCAATTATTGTGTGAGCACTGCTTGAGGTGGAGCATAAAAACAATTGAAAATCCCTTTTTTTCACTCTGAAAGAAACTAATCAGGCTCAAAAAATGAGCTATGAACTTGTAGATTTGAGAATAGCCTCACTGATATTAATAGGAATATAATAAGATGTTTCTGAACTGTTTCCAGAGGTTGTTTAAGTTTAAAGAGTCTGAGTATGAACTGAGGGGGAGTTATGCGTTAATAAAAACATGAAAGAACAGAACAAATGTTCAATTAAGATGTATTTGAGTGTATAGGGTTAGTTTGTGAGATGGATTAAACAGAAATGAGAGAATGTCAAACTCATGTCAGGTTTAAAAATAATTTAAACAAAAGATTATTGTAAAGAACAGAAATGTGGTGTGAACATGTGTCTGAGATTTTAGATAGATGAGTTTATGAATGATGAATAAGTATTCAGTTACATTTATATTACTGTTTTAAATGAATATAAAAGAAGCTGAGTAAAAGATGAGTTTGGAATAGGTATGTGAAATAATAACAAGGCTTCAGCTTACACCTTTTCAGTCCTGTTTTGATTTTTGTTTTGTTGACTATTTGGTGTCAGTGCAGAAATAGTGTTGACTTAATGTTTGTTTACTCAATGTGTGTACATGGGTCTTTGTTTCTGTATGGAAATAAAATGCTTTTTACATAGTGCTTAGATAATTAAAATGATGAGAATATGTCTGGTGGCAACATAAGTGAAAAAGTTTCATTTTAATTCATCTGAGCTCTTTGAAGATTGTACTATGAAATATTCAAGTTGATGCCAGCAAAGCTAAAAAAGTGGAATAAAAAGTTACAGGAAGTGTCCTCCTTCAAACTCAAGGTGAAATAAACAAACTTGTTGATGTTTGCTTGGAGCCACATTTTGAGCGTGCAGACCTTGGTGTTCCTGTCGTAGGTCTCTTTAAACTGCAGGTGCTTCCCAGCTTTACTCCCCAGGTCCAACCACTTCCCCTTCAGCCACTTCATGGTGGGTTTCCTCAGCAGGTTTGAGGAATCAACTTTAGTCACAAACGTGATATCTTTGCCTGTGAAAAAACAAAAATGATCCACTGTTAGTGATTTACTGGAACAACCGTGTGCATTTCCAGTGATATGTAACGTGTATTTGATTCAGTTTGAGTAGAACCTTTTGTTGCTGTGACACTTTCAGGCTTCAGCACAAAGAGGCCGGTCAGCTCAGACGTCTGAGGACCCTCCCCTGGTACATGCTCTGTGACGGTGAATCAAAGGGGACAAATTAAGGCGGGAAATAACAATCTGAGCTAAGATCACATAAACACAACAAACAAGACGGGTAGACCAAGCAAACCTCCAAAGCAGCAGTCCATTTAGACAAAGAGATTTAAGTTTCTAACACCTATTTGTGGTTTAAAAGTCATTAAATCCGGCCTTTAGAGCACAGGGATGCGTCTCAGTCGTTTGTGTCGAGCTGTAACTTCTCTCCGCTTGTTTCTACTCCACACAAACCATCAGGGACCCTCTGACAGGCGACCAAGCGCCCCCTACAACAGCCTGGCCCTGAGGGAATAAAGAAACCTCTCAGATCTCCTCTGAAGACTTCACATTAAGGTCGACTCTCAGCAATCTTCAACCACCCTGACAGAACATACACTGACGCCGTACGCTCTTATCTCGGCGATAAAAAACGAGTCTGCTCTTTTATCCGTTCCCTTGTTCTCCTGCAGGTAAATTGATGTAACCTCTGTAAGGTGTTTGCTTGTCAGATTATAAGCAGAAACGCCAACGTATTCATTTGTCTTACCATCAGGAGGCAACTCTGCATCGACAGGCGGAGAAAGAGAAGAGAGAGAGAGAGAGAGAGAGAGCGGGGAAGACGTCAGTGTGTACAGTATCGGAGCTGTGCTGTTGAACACAAGCGTTAATTGGCCCAATGATAATCTTGACTGCAGGTGAGAAACACTCACACGTTAAATCAGCGTGCTCTCACACTCCAGAAACACATCTTTCTTTCTCCGACTCTAATTAAAAAATCTTCGTTTTCTTCAACAAAAAAACAAATGTCTGTTAATGAGTTATGTCTCCAGCATCAAGTTCATGAATCTCTTTCCGTGGGGCTGTTAAGCGTACATAAAAACTGCTCCTCTTATTTCCTCGCCTCCCGTGTCAGAAAATGTAAGAGTTACAGGAAAAGAAAGTTTATAGACAGGCAAGTAGAGACAGAGGCACGTCAGACCACCAATCAAGTAAAGTGAGTAGACCCCGGGTGGACATCCATTGGACGAGAGTGGCTGCTGGGAGAATGGATCCGGGGTCACGTGTCAAATAAGGTCATGCACCTCCATAAATCCAGAGAGCCACAGCGCCGGCGCCTCTTCCTCTCTCTCTCTGCTTTTATGGGCTCAGTTAATTTGATCTTTTAATCAAAAGTGCCCCTGAGGACAAATCCGGGTTCAGATGTTCGGCATGATTTAAAGGGTTTCAGTTAAAATGCTAAGTGGGTGAAGCTGATCCCGGAGTGGCACCCAGGGGACACTTTTGGATGTTTACACTTGTTGTGTTTGGGAAATTAACTCCAGACACTGTCCTTGGCTCTGGGAATAAAAGTTTCAGATGTTGAGAGAGAGCCCTAAGGGACTAATTGACTAAAACTCCCCAGCAGATGCGATTTGTGTTTTGGATAATGAAGACAATTTCCTGTAGCCAACATAAAAGTTATATCATCCCGATATGAATTAATATCCTTTATTTCTTCATAATTCCCCCTTAATAAAAATATTTTCATGGCAAGACCTTTGCTCTGTGGTTTAAACTGAAGCAAAAGTACACTCAGAGGTCACTTTTGAGGAGTTTGCCATGTCTATTTTTGCCAACAGAGCAAAAGTCAGATAGTCAAGGAATTAAAATTTTCAGGATTTCCAAAGTTCATAACACTTTCTCTTAATTTCAAGACATTCTGGCTGCAGACCTCATCTCTCAAGCCCCTAACCAGGACAGAAATAACCTGAATAATTAAAAAATAAAGTTTCTTCCAGCTAGGGTTGGGCAACTAATAGCAACTGTAATATTCTAATTTCAGACAGTGCAGTATTTCTATAACCTCACAAGTGTCAGAATACCAGATACTATTCTTTTGCAGATGTTTAATGCTCTACACCAGTGTTACTCAACCACAGAGCCAAATAGTTGAAAACTTCCTTTGCAGGAGAAACAATCTTAAGTCGTGACAAGCTGCAAAATCAGAAAGGAGAAGCAATGAAAGTATGTTTTCGGTGGCAAAATTGGTCAAAAAGGAGCAAAAACAGGTGAAAAATCAAGAGAAAACTCAAAAAATAGTCAGAAAGGAGAAAAAGATGGTTCAAAGCTGGTAACAAAAAATTGTGTGAAGTGACTAAATTGGTCCCAAGTTGCAAAATGACATTTAGTGCATTGAAAGGAACAAACTTTTCTGTGGCCTGCTGTTTCTTTTTAACCATTTTATTGATTTTACGGAAAATCCTTTTTTATGAGACACTGAAAAGTGTGCTTTTATTATTTTTAGGCCAAAATCATCAATATATCAAGAAATAAAGGCTTGACATAATTCACTCTATTAATAAAAAGTCTATGGAGCATCTGGGTTTAACTTTTGTAATGAAAACCAAAAAAATTCCACTGTTTCATGTTAGTCTGATTTTTTCCAGATGTACCTATATATTTTTTAAAAAATCCTACTTTTCTCCCTTATGCATTTTTTTCTTATTCAAAATGAGAACAACGAAAGAAAATCATTTCCCTCAATACAGCAATTGATATCAACAATACATCAATTGGGAACATAGAAATAATTTTCAACTTCAGCTTTGACAATTCTGTTATAAATCAAACAAGATTGCAGCAATTTATCCAAAAAATCAAAATTGGGAAGTCACTTCTAGTTTAGCTTTTTAGTCATTTATGTCTAATGCACTGAATACTTTCTTATTTACACACGCCAGTATTTGACTTGGTAAAAAGACAGGAGATGAACTCTACCTCTTCTCTTTTTAAAAAAAGAAACTTATAAAACTGTAAATAAGTTGTGCAAAAGTCACATTAGTTGTTTGACCAAATGTGAACATTATTTAAGCATATTAAGAGTAACAAAATTACATTAACATGGTGTTTTAAACTATTTTACATAGTAGGTCTTTACTGTTTTTTCCTGTGTGTCATGAAACAATGTTTCTACTTCTGGTCCAAGTGTGTTATAAATTTTAATATTTCGAGAGGTTGAAGTCTGCAGGATAGGGGTTTGAGAAATGAGGTCAGACCCTTCTCTTTAATCTGAACAATTAGAAAAATCAACTGTATTTAGTTGTGTAGTGTTGATCCACATATCACACTGAGCAGATATATACCGAGCATGAGAACAGGATATATCACTTTTTATAAAACAGACGTAATCAGTTCACTTCACATCTCACCCTCAAATGCTTCTCGGATGCTTTGGTGGAAGCGATCAAACCGCTGAACTTTAATTCACTTTGAAAGCATGTTTTTGTTCGCAGACGTCTCTTTGGTCTATTTGTTCCTTCTTTACTCATTCCACTGTCACCTCGTTTCATCTGACAGTCCATCTGATGAATTATCAGCAGCTCTAGACGCGTCATTTTTTATCTCTTTCTTTCCATCATGCATTCTCTGAGAGGCTCCTTTTGTCTTTTACATGAAAAAAGTTATTATACAGCTTTGCTTCTATTCTAATAATCCTCTCTTAATGAACCCACGCGCTGAGTGAAACTCATGATGTTAAGCATAAATGATGGCCGTCACCAGAGCAATCCAAGGCCTCTGGGAGGAGCAGTTTCAGTCTGTCACATTCAGTAACAGATCCCTGTGTTCACCAACACACAATGTGGTTTGGAAAAAAAAAAAAAAAGAGAGAGCAGGCAGAAATAGAGAAAACACAAGCAGACCGGGAAACAGCATGTTGTGACTGTTCCTTACCATCCCTAGGCTCATTGTTCGCTGAGTGAAAAGAAACAGTTGGTACATGGAAATTAATCGTGTGGACAATGAAGACTCAAATCTGGTTTTCTTCAGCAGACTCACACGGCAGAAATGTGTGTGTGTGTGTGTGTGTAAAAAAAAGGTTCATCAATAGCATTAGAACAGACCTCAAACACACAAAAACACACACACACACACACACACACACAGCAAAGCGCTTACCTACAGCAGGCTTGGGATCTGTTAATGAAGAATAAGCTCAGGTTAAGCTGATATTCTAAAGCAAATAAATGGCAGTGGAGCAGATTTTCAAACCGCTACATAATTATATGTTCAATAAATCCCTGAAACCATTTCCATGAGACGAGCTGAACAATGAGGTCATCTCCCAAACTAGTTAGTGTCCGCCAGTTTGTTGTGCTACATGTTCATTTGTTAGCGAAATCCCTGAATCAGTATTTAAACTGATTAAAAATAAGCCCTTCCAAAGATAGAAGATCTTTATGAGATCTCGCTGAAATAATGAGGTGACACATGACACATGGAGGGCTGGGCCTTAAACACCAAGGTATGGCCATAGCTCCACACCTGATAGGCCTTCAAAAAACTTTTTTTTTGGACTACATGTTCATGATTCATATGCCATAGAAAGTCTTGAAGCTGTCTGGAAACTAAAGGATAACAGTTCATGAGTTCAAGAGAGCTTCATGAGATCTGTACAGGATCTTGACAAGATACTTGAGAGATCTTCATGAGTTCTTCACTAGATCTATACGAAATCTGTATAAGATCTTCATTATATCTACGCAAGATTTTCACTAGATCTTCATGAGATTGTCACAAGATCTTTCTGAAACGACGGGGTCATCTCATCAGGATCTTCCTAACTGTATCATGACACTTTAAGGGTTGGGCCTCAAACACCAAGGTCTGCTCATAGTTCCATCCCTGAAAGCTCCTGGAGGGTAGGCCAATCAGAGGGAAGAGGTTTTGTGATGCTTCAAATTCATCTGTTGTGGATTTCCTTAAATCTGTCTCCAAACTGATTAAAAATGGTGTTGTCCAAAGTTAAAAAAAAAAAAAAAACAACAACTCGAGAGCTTCATGCGATTAGAGAACTGGCTAATCAGAGGGTAAGGGGATACTTGTGCAAACATTTCTTTTTTTGTTTGTTTGTTTGTTTGTTTTGTCAGGGTCAGTCAGTAAGCTAAATTTAGATACATAACTATGAGTAGAGCTGCACATGCTTGTATCCCCTCATTCAGTTGCTGCTGATGCTGGATGACATTTAGACCCTGAAGGTGAACTTTGCACACACTCACATATAGACTCTACACATACATGCACAAAAACATAGTACTCTCTACTCAGGGGACTCATTACATATTATAGATGCATGCTGCAGGCCGACTTCATCAACATAATCATACATATGTATGATGTTTGACTAATAAAAACATGTTGCAGTGCAGTACATGATTCCACCTGATCTACTAACACTGGCACACACAGCACATACATCTCAAATATCATGGGGCTGTGCTGCTGTGGGCAACGACACCCACACACAATTATCCTGCACATTTAGCTGAATGCATTACCCTCCACTATGGATTTGTCTTGAAAGGTCAGGTTTTCAGGCACACGAGGAACTGAACCTAGAGGTGCAATCTGCCATTCTGCATCCATCACAGGCTTCTCTCTCTCTCTCACACATACAAAGCAGGAGCATACTGTAGCATGCAGCAGGTGGGGAACGTGTTGACACTGAATGACTGATGACGATGTGGCGGAGGACACCAGAGAATCGCAAATTACTGTCAAACAAGGAAGTGCTTTCCACAGCATGATACGATAAATAGTGAAGTTAGATTACTTTGAGCCACTTTAAGCTCAGTCACTTCAAGATGTGGTTGTTTGTGTCGCATTACTTTACATTACAGCGGCTCTTTTTCTCTCAATGTTCCCTGAATGGTCTTAAAGTGAAAGAAAACTGCACAGAGAAACTTTTGTCCTCTGAATTGTGATATTACTACGTCGAGAAAACCTTTCTGAAACTCACTTGAGATTAGCTGTTAGCTGTATTCAGCTCCCTTGAGGTTTAAATAAAGGATGCTGAGACTCTTCAACAGTGTTTGCTGAAGGACAAATGTGAAAGTTAAATTGAATTCAGTGTATGCATGGTCGGAATTAAATTCACCCGACCTAAAATAGAAAGTCAAACACACACTCGAACCATGTGACGCTCACCCATAAATTAAACACCTTCTATTTTGCTCCCAACACCTAATTTAATTAGCATCTCTTGTACTTAAAATAGACGTATAACATGCCCTCAGTGCTAATAAAAGAATATTATGTATGCATCTCATGTGTGTCTGTGTGTGTCATGCGTCTCCACACTCGGCCCCAGCACCACAGAAGTTCACAGCTTCTGTGTTTGTTTCATTTGCGAGTCTTACCCTCCTCCTCTGCCGTCCCCTCTGAATGAGCAGAGAGACACGTGTTATTTTATAGATGAGGAGTATGATGGAGAGGATAACAAGGGATGATGATGAAGCAGGTTAGATGGCGAACATGGCAGGATATGGAGAGTTTTCTTACCCTTCTGGTCTGAAAGAGAGGGAAATGAGAAATGATTGAAGTTGTTCGACGAGCTTTTATTGAAACATTGCTTTTGAGCTTTTCTGTTGAAAACTTGAACGCATATTTAACCTTGGGGATACCAAACCCTGGGTGGGGGCAAAAAAAAACTTTTTTTAAAAAGACTGGCATTTAAATACCGTTTCTCTAACCCATAAACTGAAAAAATCAGTGCAATCGCTATTCTCATGTCCTCTTTGAAATTTTTCATAAAATCAACTGTTTGCGATTAAAATGCAATTTCAACCATTTGTTGTTCTAGCATATTATTCTCAAAAACCTTACTGAAGATGTTTTGATAACACTCAATTTTAAGTTGGCATTGTCTCAGCTACAAAAAATATTTCACCTTTAAACTCTATATCCAAATAAATCACCTAAGCCCCTCCCAGCTGTTTAGTAAAGCTGCAGCTTTCATGCCTTTGTGAGGTGAAAAAGATTAGCTATTTCAAACAAAGACCTGAAGAAATTAAGCCAACTAAGTACAAATAAACCAAACTAAGACAAGGATTGACAAGATATCTTATTTAATTGAGGTAACGTCTAAAAGTGTTAGAGCAACATTCTTCTTAACTAACATAGAACTTAAAGACAGCCCTTTACATCATATTTTTCTGTTGAAACAAGTTACATTTAAAAGTGTCTCTTAAAAAACAAAACAATTCAAACATCACAATCTGCAGTTTCTTTGAATGTTGTGCAGCTATTACAATTAGTTATTAGTCTTTCTGGCATTCATAAGGACTGAGGATGCCTGAAAATGTGTTATTCAAACTAAATTCATTTTTAAAAGGGGAAAATTGGAGTTTTGTTACAATGCGTGAAGACATAACTGAGTTACATCAGCCTATTGCCATTGTTTTCTAAAATCTACAGAGGTGGAAAACTTCACTTTGCAGAGAAAAAACAGAACCACAGTGAGTAAAAATGTGACGCAGGCAAAAAAAAAAAACGACCAGGAAATGTTTGGTATCCCTATGGTTAAAGTATAAATAGTCTCTATGGAGAACAGTTTTCCCAGTCAGGACGGCACTCACCAGCAGGAGGTGCTGCAGCCTCATCGCCCTCGGCTTCTGCAATTAAACAACAATTATGCAAATTAATTTGTACATCCTCATTGTTTCACATCATAGCCGACTACACCGGCAGCGGCAGCAGCAGCAGCGGCAGCGGTTTGGGTAGTCACGGCTCTCAGAGGTGAGGCGCAGTAAACTGTTTGAAGAGCTGCATCTTTTGATCTGAATCCTCCGGAGCGCAGAACTAATAATACTTTCTTTATAACACAGGGGCCACTTGTTCTGCGCTTGCTTTATCTGAGACATGATGCATTGTGTTTACATAAATGGATACTCTAATATCAGCATGAATCTGGCTGCAGAATGTGTGCACAGTTAATGTGAGGAAGCACCCGGTAGATACTGCAGATAGGGATTCTACAAATAGAGGGGAGATACTTTTATTAATACACAAATCTGCACTAAACATACACTCTTAGATAAACAGCTTCATTTTCACTGTATAAACACATTCAGAAGCACTGCAAAGGGGGACTACATGTGGGCAATCCTGCTTTGTGCACCTCTTCGTGATTTCTGCAGGGTTTGCCTCTGGCTGCAGAGAGAGAATACTGGATCTCACCGGGGGAATTGTGCACGATTCAAATGAGGCATGGTTTACAGAGACAGAGCGGCTGAGATAAATATAAGTGGGGTTTTTTTTCAGAGATCATGAGGAATAATTGGGCTTAAAAAATTCTGAGAGGGGCAGCCTCAAGACAGAAAATGCTTTTGATAGGATAAGTACATCAAAGTTCCAGGATCCCAGATCTGGGTTACTTCAGAAGCTCAGGGGTGTCTAATGAGATGGCAGATTAGGTGCGAGTTTCTGTCTGCCAGACAAACTAAAGCACACAGCTGTGCAGCAATAATTCAGCTCTGGCAGCATTCACTTTTAAACCATGTGTTCAATAATTCCTCAGGTCTATGCCCTCAGTAGGCGTCCTGTTTAAATGTTAAAATAGGGTTTCTGTCAATGCAGCAAAGCCTATTAAAGGTCCCACCCGGGGATGTGAATGGGGAGATCTTCTTGACAGCTATCGTCTCTCTCAAACCACCAACAAAAAGCCGCAACTGGCACCACAGAGCAAAGCGTCCCATGAGTCTACTTAACAGTGGGTCTAAGATATCAAGGCCCGGCCTTGGCACTCCCGGCTGGCACAGTATGTCTGGCATACTGGTGGGAGGGTGCTGGGTGGCAGTGGGGGACAACACGTCTATTTTGGATATGGTTTGTTTTTCAGGCAGCAATCTGTTAATGCTTCTCTCAGCACTTCAGCCCATGTGGGGATTCGTAATGCAGCAGGCAGTAAAAACTTTCTGCAGGTCGCAACTGAAGCATCTTGTATGTAAACCAGGGAAGGACAGGTGCTAAATCTGAGATTGCACAAATGTTCTCTAGATTTTTCACGGCTTGTTTACGTAAGTGTCAAAGTTTGCAGAAGCTGGAACCAATACCGGCAAAGATTTTGGTTTTTAGACAAGTGCTGCGCAATTAATTTCACATTGGATTAAATCCCAACATTTCTTTAACCTCAAATGTGTCAGAATACCAGATAATAATGTCCGCAGTGGGTATTTTATGCTCTACACTGTTCAGCCAAAGAGCCAAACTGCTGAAAACTATCTTCGCAAGAGCAACAATCAAAGTGGTGAAAATGGCAAAAATGGCAAGAAGTAGCAATGAAAATAAGTTTAAGGTGGGAAAAATGATCTAAAAGCAGCAAGAATGGGTGAAACAGGGCGAAAATTGGGAGAAAACTTGGAAAGTAGTCAGAAAGTAGTAAAAACAGCAAAGAAAATGTGTGAAAAGCGACTAAAGTGGGCAAAACGCAGTCACAAGTCGCAAAATAGAAATGAACATACTTTTCAAAAGCCTGACATTTCTGTTGAACTTTTTCAAAAATCCTATTTAATACTCTAAATCATCAAAACCATATTGTTTTGACTCAGTGTGTCCAGATTTGAGAGGAAGTTAAGAGACTGATTTGGCAAATTCTGACCTTTCTGGTGCTTCTGAAGATTTCCACACTGATGATGCAAAATTCTGCAAAAATTAGACCAACTTGTCTTAACAATACATGAATAAAACAAACATTTCTGTTTCACAATCTGTAAAAGCACCTTGAGTAGCTGCAGGGGATTAGACTTGCTAATTTCTGAGCGACGGTTAAAAATAACCTAATTCAAATTCAGACCAACAACCTTTTTTCTTTACATCATAACTTAAAAAATATGAAGACAAAGCATCATGGGCTGACTCTGACAAACATTAGATTCACTGTTAGATGTTTGTACCCTGCAGCGAAGAGGAAAGATGTGACATCCTCGATGCTGGATTTTTCTGTTTTATTCAGAGCGACGTGTGTGCAGGAAATTTAGTTTCCACAAAAGAGTCTTTGATTACAGAGAGGTTTACACAGGTCATCAGGATCTTCCTTCAGTATTTATTCACACGCTGTCCACTGCTCATTCAACACTTTCTTCTGCTAGAGTCATCGAGGTTTATCTTGAATGACGTTTGTTTCCTCTGTGACAATAAAAGTACAGCGCTACTACAGTGTCAAAATCCTCTGTGCGTCAAAAAGCATAATCAGAGTCAAATACCTCCTGTCTTCAGGTCAGAGCCATAAGATCCTGTTATGTTTAAATAAAGAACAACCCTGTATAATAATGGTCTATAACAGTGATTCCCAACCTGTGGGCCGTGGCCCCCTTTTGGGCCGCAAAGGTATTGCAAGTGGGCCGCCAAATCATTTGCAAAATAGTATGATTTTTACCATCATACCACAGCTCGAGTAAACAGCTGAATTTGTACATTTTCAAAGAGAGCATGAGAATCAAGGTGGAGTTGATAAACTCATCTTTTGCTGATGTCACTCACAATATGTTAAGGTATTCTTGGAAATGTGGGAATCGGACAATTTTGCAATTTTTTTTGAAGGTTTGGATTTGACAAATGGTTTGAAAATGCCAGTCATTTAAAAGTAAGTGTTTGCTACCACAGAGTTGGGCCACGAAAATTGTTGAGACTTGAAAGTGGGCCCTGAGTTGGAAAAGGTTGGGAATTACTGGTCTATAATAATGTTTTATTGCGTTGTTGCGTCATGGAAAGAAATCAGTAACGACTTGTATTGCCCTTAGCCCTTCCCAGCAGTTCAGCAAAGCTATAGCCTTAAAGTTATCCAGAATAACTTTGTGATTTGTAACCTTACAGTTATTTCTTCATCTTATTTAATCTTTATTTAACCAGGCTGGTTCTATTAAGATTAAAATCCTCTTTAAGGTTACTCTATTAGTAATCAAGCCCCGCTTGAATTGAAACAGCAAAACCCAAGATGTTTCTACTCTGAATTCCTATCTTCTCAGTTTGATTAGGATATTTAACGTGAATATTACTATATTTGTTTGGCTGCCATTTTCTAGCAGTCATTTCAACCGTTTTCTAAAAGTGGCATTTAAAGTTTATTGAAGGTGTTTAACACTCGAACTACAAAGGCAGCCATTTTGATTGCTTTCAAATTTTGAAACAACATAACTTTGTTTAAATAAACGACGAAAATTTAGCCGTAGCTTCACTTAAAACCCAAGAGAGGCAAAGATAACAACAAGAAGCAGAATGACAAATATGGTCTCTTGGTGTTTGAAAGGATGTTCATTTAGCTGTCATTCATCATAATTTCCATTTTCTACCTATTACATCGATTTAATCGTGTATATTTTATCGACTGCTTTTGTCTTTCTAGAATTCTGGTAAACCGACTGTTAATGGAAATATTTAAGTAAGAGTAATTTAATTGTGTTTTTCTGTAGAACTCTTTGCATTATCACTTTATTGAAGGTGTTTGATTGTAGTAAATTAAAAAAAAATCTGTAAAATAGGAGTGTTTTTCTGCAGAACTCTTAATGGAGATCCTTGTAAATATAATTCATTTGCACTTAATTCAAATTAAGGAACTGACAGTCATTTACTGTTTTGTTTTGTTGTTGTTGTTGTAACAGAGTTTTTTTTACAGTGTATATACATTTCTTTTATGTTTGTTTATCAGTTCATTGATGGATGATTTGATCCAGGGATTTGCCGCCAAAGGGTATTGTCTACTTTTACTGTAGCTGCATTTTGTGATCTAACATTTGTTTACATCCTCTCTACCCGTTTCACCTGCAGACCCCTTCACTCAGGTCTCTCTCTCTCTGTCACTCCTGTTTATTTCGATGAGTCAGAAAAAGCTGTGAGCAATCCACAAAGTTCCAACCAGGACAACTGTGACGGTTGAACCTTCATCTCTAATGCTGAAGAAAATACACGCCTGATGAGCACTCTGTCCGTGTGGATCCATCTCCGCTCTCATTACCGTCCACGCTTCATCGACGCTCCTCTCTGTCCTAGATAATTTCACTCTAAAGCCGTCTGCCTCTCTGTCTTCCAGGTATCTCTTAAATGGATAATGTCTCTGGCGGTCTCCATTCCTTCTTCCTTTTCACTTAATGCAAATCCCCTCTCTCAGCACTTTTTTGTCCCACTGTTTCTTTGTCCTACTTTAATATAATTCTACTTTCTTCCATAAGGAAAAAAAAGTGTAAAGCAAGATTGAAAGCCATGAGGTGGAAACTAAAAACGGGAGAAGGAGGAGAAGAATGATCCGGGCCAGTGAGGGTCAAGGATGGCGTGAGGCTTCGCTTTAAGAGCCTGAGGATTGGGTTCTTCAGACGCTAGGAGATGAGATATGCGCCATTTATATTTAGATGCTTGTTGAAAGATGATTTTATTTACTCAGTTTTCGCTGACCCCGTCTCTGTCCATGCGACCTCGAAATACAAACATTACTCAAAGCTCCTGGCGTCATAATTATAGACGCTTTTAATGTCCAAAAGCTTATCGCTGATATCATTTCAAACTTGAGAGCTATAGTGCCATACAATACGGCCACACTGTAACCGGATGAAGGTTTGATGATAACATAAAGCTGAGACATGTAGAGGGTTTCTGTGGGAGAAATAAGAACTTGTTGGTTTTTAAAGCTCAGTTTGTAGAGCAGAGCGCAAATGCTGTCTGGGTTGGGGATTTGTTTCTAACCACGGATACTAAAAGATGTATGCATTCTTCAATCTTCAAGGTGCTTAGGATATAAGCACCCACTAAATGGCATTGACGGTGCTATTTATATTGCCTGGGATTACAGGGTTATACATATTTTATGCACTTTTCCTCTGCTTTGAGAGAGTGTTTCAGTTTGATTGATTTTAAACATAAGTTTGACGGCACTTTGACTGCGAGGATATTCCCTCTTTCTGTGCTTCTCTGGCTGCACTTATACCATACAGTAAAACTAAGTCTGACTGGGTTTGATCTCCCAGATGTACAGAAAAACTTTCAAGCAAAAAGTCAGAGTATCTGTCTTTACAGCAGAAATAAACATGTTTACAGCCTGGTTGGAAAATTGGTTCAGGGAATGGTAGGGATATTTTTATGACCGGTTTGTTTTGAAGATATTAATGATACGAGCTTAGCATAGTGAGGCAGAATCAGGGAGTGGCTGACTTGACTTGACCCCCAATACTCAGCGGGGTGAAGGGCTCTGAGACTGAAGGGGGCGGCAAATCCAGCTGAAATTCAAAAACTAGCTTGATGCTGCTTTAAGATCTTCAAAGCTAAAATAGGAAATCATAACATCACCTCACATTCAACCTTATACATTTGGAAAGGGTCATACTGCAGTCTTACCCATGGGTGTCCCAATACAACCTTAGTCTTGAGTTTTGGTCGAATGGTGTGATGGTTCAGCTCTATTTGTAGCTTTGAAGGGTAAAGGTTTAAAGTTTGAATTATTAAACTTTCCCAGTTCTGTGCCACCATGGGAAACTTGTGCATGACAAGTTTTTCCACTCAGCTGCAATTTCCTTTACGAACTGAAATGAAAAATACTGACAGTAAACAGAAGTATGGAATGGCCTACTTGCATTTGAGATTTTAGATGCAGGCTAATGTTGTTGGGTTTTTAATTTTTTGGTTTGTACAAAGTTTCTATATTTCTAATATTTCCATATTTCTAATTTGTAGTTACTTAATATCTGTTTTAGCTTCTTGAAGATACTTGGCAATAAAGGTGATTCTGATTCTGTTGGATTGGGATACAACTAAGCTAACTGCTGCCTTATTCAAGCCCAGTATTTAACAATCTAAAACAAAAAATGTAATTAAAAAGTAACAACTGGTTAAAAAGTCTTGAAATGTATTAATAAATGTGGCAAAACTCAAAATGTAATGCATGGCTTAATAAGTCACATTTTAGGCAAAAAGTGATTGCGTTTTGAGCTCAGCATTTGTGACATTATCTACCAGTTAATGCATTTCTTGTTTTGTTACATTTTGGGTCACTGTTTTGTTGGGGACTTTTTTGGGCTCGAACAAGCCCAAAAATGTTTCTATTTCAGCACTATAGTTTCAGGATATATTGGCTGGCTGATAATAGCCTTTTTTACTTGAATCAGCATTGGCCTATACGCCAGTGGATTTACCAATTTATTTTTCAAAACTATGAAAAACTTAAAAACTATATCAAAGTATATGTTTGATAAAGTTAAACAAAGATGAAACTGCTCCTAACATTTACAGCATATTCTACATCCCTTTTCCATCTTGTTTTAGTAGTAAAGAAAGTTCAAATATGGTCCTTATTTTAAAATTGAGACCTGTAAATTTAGGGAACAAAGAAAGGGCCCAAGGGTCATTGGCTAAGAGGGGAAGTGACAAAAAAAAAACAGTATTGGCCGCTGCCCTAAAAAAACACACACATCAGTTGATTCCGAATATCACTGCTCGCATACAAAAACAGATCTTTCTATTTTAAATCATGTAGATATTTTTAGGAATATTTACAGCCATGTAGGCACAACAAGAAACATTACACAACCTTTCTTTGAATACCCAAGCTACTTCATGTTCGCAATATCTAACAGTCCGATTTTTGGGTGTTGAATGTTGGTAACATGTTTTAAAGCTTTTCCTGGAAACAGCTTGAAGTTACACATGAACACAGAGAAAAAAGTTATGTTTAAGAACCTGTTTTGAATCTTTATCTGAGCTGCTGCTTAGACTCCTCAGTTTAGGACAACAGGTGGAGGCAGTTAGCGCGACTTCGGGTGTGTTAGTCATGGGCAGAGCCTCAGAAATATCAGAGTAACCGTAGGCTGAGTTCAACTACTGTACCAGTAGTTAGCAAGATTCCAGCAACAGATGGTTCCAGAACGAGCGGTGCAGCTGCACAGAAACCACACATTGTGGACTCTGCTGATGCAGTCCAACACTTTTCCCCCTTAAAACTGCCTCAAACATCAACGTGATTCCAGTCTATTTGTTTCTGGCCCATTTAATTAAACCTACTGTCCTGAAATAACATTTCTGCTGCCAAGTGTCCTTTGCAATTGATTTTGTGTACATGAGGTTTGTTATTCTGTCATGAACCCTCCGTCCGCTCATCCATGATGGCTCCTGGCATCTACTTACAGGATCACTGTCATCACTATTTCTTCTGTCCTGTTATAGCCTTTTTATATCACTTTAAGGGAGACATAGTTATACATTTACATATCAGATTTTATTGATGTGAACCAACAGCCTGGATAATGTTCTTCAAAGATTGTTTTACCACATACCAGAAATACACAAACTTTGTTTATGCTTAAAAAAAGAGATAAATTTACATTTCACTGACATTTTTCTGCACAATCTCCCTCTGAGACCTCCTTTCTCTGCTGCTCTCTCTTCCTGCGCTGCTTTGAAGGGTAACCTCTGAGGAATGCGCTCTGTTAATCTCTCCTGACATTTCCCTGTCTTCCTTTGCTGCGTTAGTCTCCTGCTTGTTCAGTCGGTTAAGCCAAAGGAGTCTGGCCAAGCCAAACATTTCAATCTCAAAATCTCTCCCTCTCAATAGTGAACCACGCCGAAGAGGGCACGGATACGCCTCATATGCATCTCTTTGATGGTTTTGATGGTAGACGTGGAGCAGCTGTCTCTTCGCGAGACGTCGGCTGCTGCAGAGAATTGCTCCACTTAAGTGGTTTTGTTTCTGCTCCATCTTGATGGTAGAGGACTGCTGAGTACATTAAGTCACTTAAGCGTGTCTACAACCGTGAGCTATGGCAACAGCAGACGTGTTAACTAGAGACTGAGGCCCACGCAGACTCCTCTCAGGCTGAGCACAACAGCGAATGGTGGTAACATATTCCCCTGGCTCTCACTGAGCTCCTGCAGCCCGGTGCCCTTCACCCCCCTGTGCTGAACAACTGAGACGGTCAAAGGTGGCACCACACACTCATGTCACCACGTCTGTGAGACATGCAAATTCAACAAGTAGCAGGGTACAAATAAATCTACAAGTTAACGTCGGGATTTTACTTATATCACCCGTGGGACCTGATTCCAACTCAAGATGTAAAAGTTGGTTCATCAGCAGACGGCAATACAGAGAATAAAACATTAAGCAGCCCGCGGTAGCATTTTATAAGAAGTGTAAATAAATAAGTTACATCTCTGAAATTACAAACCATGTGTGCATTTTCTCAGTATCTCAGCGTTAAAGGTAACACTTATGAGACTTGGACAAAATTTTCCACCCCTTTCAGAAGGCTTTTGATCTTTATATTATCACTCTGCATGTTTTCCACCTGTGTATTGGTTCTTAACATATTCTTTTAAGTTAAATAGTCCAGTACATATATTTTCTAGGTAACACTCACTATATTATTCTGTTTTACATATTCTTATTAAGACACTTTCTTGTTTGCCACTGTAGTTCTGTAAATTTCCCCGTAATGGGAGGAATAAAGAGTTATCTGATCTTATCTGAATCATCACTATAGGTGAAGCTCCTCACTCTATAGACAGTGTCCCCTTCTAAAATATTAGGGATGCACTGAAGTGAAAATCCTGAAACCAAAAGCTGAAAATGAGGAAACCAAAAGCTGAAAATGAGGAAACCAAGGCTGAAAAGCGCAAATAAGAAAGACGTAATTATACCAATTATTAGTACCATTCAATGGTTTAGAGAGAGAGGCAGTGTTCCCCCCCTGGAAGTTTAGTTAATTTTATTTTCTATTTTCTTGATCATAAATTATTTAAAGTTGCCTCTCTAACAGATAAACCTCATGTTATTTATCCCATCTTAATTTTGTCTTTATCTTATTTACATGACTGGATGTCATTTCTGTCTCTACATGGTCATGCACTAACAATTCTCCTGCACATGCACACACATAGAGACACACTCCATAAAGCAGACCGTAGGGAAAAATAATGTTACAACCACACGATTACAAGAAATGCAGAGAATAACTTTTTTAAGAGCTCCACGGGCACGTCACCACAATACCCATCTACTCGTCACTGCCTGTTTTGTTGGCCGCGGCTGGGAGAAGCTATCCCGAGTGGCGAAGAAAGAATGATACATTATTTGCAGCATACTTCATTTACCTGCAGTATGTCCGATGTTTAACTCTTGAATTTCTCCCACACGAAGCTGCAGATGCTCGCTGGGCTGTTTATTACAGTCTATGGTGTGTTCATGAAGCGACGACTTTTAGCCATGTTATTAGCTACGATTGGAGGCAGTGAGCATGCTCAGTTTGGACGTTGTATGTATGTAAGTAACTAAACCAAACCTTGTGAAAATTTCTGCGTACTCTGCCTTTGAGCCAGACTGTGTAATACAGTGAGGCATGGTTTTATTTTTAACAATACAGTTTAATTTGAAATGTTATAAAAACTCCAGGGCTTAACATTTTGCTTCTTTGTCTGCGTCAACTCACATTTAACTCAACCAGACAGATTACTCTTGTTAAAAGAACGGCTCTGCTCCTGAGTGATGTTTTCTGTAACTAAAGCTCAAATCCACTACATTTATACACAAATTTACCGGCATTATTCAAGAGAGAGTCTCTAAATGTTTTAAATACACCTTAATCCTCCCTCAAAAGCCACTCAATCCATTATAAAGGCCGGTGAGCACACGTGACCAAGCTGCCGCTGCTTTGCTAATACCACATGATGCTGTGACTGAGGTGTCTTTCTGTTTTTGCATAATTCTCAAATTTACACCAAAATGGGAGAATATTAGCCAAAGAATATAAAAAGAAGATTAAAATTCATACAATCTATTTATAACCCTGAATGTGTGGATTAGTATCAATGCTATTATTGGCTCTGGCTGGCTTCCATGCTGGGGGCAGAGCGTGACTGATGGAGTTTCTCCATTTTTACGATGAGGATGAAGAGCGATGCTGTCGGCAGAATCGGAGTACACTTAAGCCTCTGCCCTCACTATGACTCCATCTTTTGCCAAGTGAATTTGTCTTGATGATGTGACACAGAACTGCAGCATGTGCTGAATAGTGTGTCAGCACTTGGAGGAGGAGGAGGAGGAGGAGGTAAGGGGATAAATTCAGGGGAACGCTTTAATACTCGCTTGACACTCAGATTACATATAAATACGACACATACTGACAACAACTCAGAAAAGGGATCACATTTTTGGGACATTTTTGTCTTCATATGACCAAGAATGGGATTAAAAATACTTTCTATTATTACTTTAAGAGCAAAAAGAACTTTATTACCCCTCAAAAGCTGCAGGCTAAAAGAAATCAGTCTTAGTTGTGGAACCTTAAGTTTTAAAAAGTAGTATGGGAGGTGAGCCTTCATTAAGACACCACTGCTGAAGGGTCAGTTTTAGAGAAGTCCTTCCTTGAACACCAAGTTTTGCTGCTAAAAGCTTCAACAGGTGACCAACCTGCTATATCCTGTTTAGAAAAATGAAGCTTATACGGTTGTACAATCTGTTTGAGGCTGACTGCTGAATAATCAGAAACCACAATCACATCAGTCCATGAAAACAGACTTTTACGGCATTAAAAAATGTATGTATTGACAGCCTGGTTAAAAAATTGCTTGCCAATTTTCGCTAATTTCGACGTGCATAGAACAGGGTAGAATTTTTTCTAACTAAGCGGTTTAGGAGATACCAAGATCATGGGTTTGTCCAATCAGAGGCTCAGCTCAGCTCATGTGACTGACAGGTGTCCTTGAGCTTTTAAACAGGAAGCTCAAAGCCTGCGTCACACCCAATATGGTCCCCGCCGTCAGTTGGCTTCATCACTCTGGCAGGTGACCATGTTTTATACAGTCTATCAACTTGACACACCAATTATTCAAAGATGGTTCCACAAGGAAAAGCTCATAGGATACAATGTTAATCCAAGATATGTGGACATTAAAGGTATATTACGCAGAGATTTTCAATAAGTTTCGTTTAGTTGGGCTCCCTCTCTGTGGCTCAATGTCAGCAGCGGCGCATGCTCACTGCCTCCAATCACAGCTAACAGCATGGCTAACAGTCGTAGCTTTGCGAACACACCATCGACTGTAAAAAACAGCCCAGCGAGCACCTGCAGCATCGCAGGGGGTGGTTTTATTTGCGACCCTGTGCTGTGCTCCAACAGCAGAGGAGGGGTATAGGAGTGGATGAGGTACACTCCGACACTGTCACGCATGTTTAAAGGCCCATAGATGACCATTGAGCAAGATTATACCTGTAAAAATTGACAT
Source organism: Thalassoma bifasciatum (assembly GCA_008086565.1). NCBI lineage: Eukaryota > Metazoa > Chordata > Actinopteri > Labriformes > Labridae > Thalassoma > Thalassoma bifasciatum. The sequence goes on from RPOG01000451.1 coordinate 227,266, forward strand.
TTTATTTTTTAGGAATCCTGCATGCTCTACCTTTAATGTGAATTTGGCCAAAAGGCATCACAGGAAATAATCCCGAGATGGATTCTGAGATCTCCCTTTGGGTAAATTCTGTCAGTTGCTAGTTGAAACGTCCATCACTGACAGTAATGCTGACACTAGAAACAACTCTGAATGCTCTGTTCTGAAAAAATCTATTTGAGAGGACAAGTTAAAAGTGAAAAATTAAGGATTAAAGAAACTGCCAGACATCAAACCAGCGAAAAAGTGAACAAAAAGGTAAAAACAGAAACACAGAATGGCAAAATTCCTGCTTAAATAAGATGGCACAGACAAATGCACACACATTCCCTTTACCCATATGTTAGCTTTTCTGCAGTATGTAATATGTGTGCGTGTGTGCAGTGTTATGTTAACTGTTACTGTTTTTGTTGTTGTTGTTTGGTACGAATAATAACACTTTTTCCCACAAAGCACTGGTATCCTGCAGTTTGTGTCAAATCATAGTGGGATATTTGTTAAAAACTCAGTATGGCACAGCAAAGCCCCACCCAGAATATTTTTCACGAGCAGCCCCTGATTATGATGTGAAGAAACGATCAGCTGTCGTACATTAAAGTGACCTGGTATCATTTTTCATCTCTCTAACTGTGCCCTCCCATGTCCTGAAGCTCTTTATCACACCCCATGTACACGCTGGGAGCCCCATGTTCTAAATATGCTGACCAGGAATGAAGCAGGAGAGATGTTTGCATATTTGCATGACCTACTTTCTGGTTTTGGCTGCTGAGCTTCAGCTACTTTGGGGGAAAAAAGGGGGGAATATGTTTAATGTTTTAAATATTTTAGAGGACTTCCTTTCTCGTGAACCTTCAAAAACAGAGTAGTTTAACATTCCCGAACAACTTTCCCGTTCCGTCTATTGTGTTTGTGCGGAAAAGAGATCCTGACAGATAAACTCCCTCAGCCTATAATTATTTCACCATTACAGAAAACAACTGAAGGATCTGTCATGATATGTCATATTCTATCATGTTTTCGAAGAGTTATTGGGTCGAGGAGGAAATTTAAACACTTGTCAGAGAGAGAAGCTTGAAATATCTGAAATAAAAACATGGCATCTTTTGAAGTCTGAGCATTTGGGTTAGTAAACAGAAAATTGATTCACAATTATGTTGAATAGCAAATGTTACATATTCGATCACACTCCAAAATGTACGGTATCTTTATAATCTTTGCTTTTTTCACAGATGTAGCCTCCAGATTGTTCTTTAATGCTTTTACACTGAAACTAGGACACTGTAAAAAGCAGCTTTTTGTCCTTTTACTGTTATTTTATCTGAGATAAAAGAGAGGCATCCTCAAATTCTGAGGAATTAAATGTCCACTTGAGGCTGGCTGCAGAGGCTGCATAGAAAACCACATACACACTTGAAGGGTGAGAGATGTTTCTGAATGAATTTACTTTTGTTTGGTCATTTTCGGTGAGTGGGTCACATAGCACGGGTTTTCAATGACTTGGTGGAAGGAGAGTGAAAGGAAGAGGTCCCACTTTTTGCTGACCACATTTAAGTACCTTTGGTTGCACTGGACTCAGCCCTTTTTGCTTGTGGTGCTTTGAAAAAACTCTCTGTGAAAACACCTTGAAAAGCAACTTAAAAGCATTTAAAAGTTTGTGCAACAATGTTGTTTTCAGTATTCTAGACCAGTGATTCTCACCTGATAGGTTGTGACCCAAAGTGGGGCCCATTTTCAGTGGGTCACAGGCTTTGGTCTTAATCCCTGCGCCTTTATTTTGAAGGGAATTTTTTTTATGCTTACAGTGTAGCAATAGATGACGGTAAAGCCCTATAGTGCTAAGTGATACTGATTATTTCTAAATATAGACCATCAAAGTAAGTTTGTTTATTATAGGAAATAAGCCCATCAAAACGCAATTAGACTAAATTACCTAAATATGTATTATATTATATCGATAACAAGAGAGATCAGAAAACTGTGCAGTGAGGTGTTAGCACTGTCAAAACTGAAGCTGCAAATTTGAAAATAAAAAAGCACTCTTCTCTTAAAGGAAAACCTGTTGAGTATTTTCACAGACGACTTCAAGACCTGAGGACGTCACAAACACAGTGTCTCACTTCTTGTTGCTTGAATCGAGAACAGACACTCCATGAATCTTACCAGGTGGCACATCGTTCAAACAGCTTCATCTTCTTACCAGATAAATTTGATAAGTTGAAAACTTCTCTTGATTTGTGTCTTGGTTTGTCGCCAGAAAAGCACGGTGTTGCTGCGGCTGATATCTTTAGTTTTTATTCAAATACAATCCACAACTTTCCTGACGCTATTCTGATCTACTTTCTCCGTCCGTTTTATCTCGATCCCCTGAGCGTGCACGAGCTCTGCTGAGACCTTCTGCTGAGAAAAAAGGTCACCAATAATGTTCCCCCCTGCTGGGACAAGTTGATAAACCTTTAAAGGTGCTGACATTCCTGCGTTACTCAGCCGTACGCTCGCTGTTACACTCATGCATTAAGCGCGTTGTGACGAACGGCTCGAGGAAGGGACACGCGAGCCTGTGCGAGAGAATGTGAAGGATGGAAGCAGTGTACTGTATATAACATCGGGTTATAGAGATGATGATAAGAATTATGGCTTGTTTGGATTCCAACAGTGATGTTTCCCCTCCCTTCTCCTCCCTCTTCTTACTTCCCCTCTCAGCTGCACATGAGGAGGAAGATTTATGGATGAAACAGGGAGCAGAAAGGAAAGGATTTGGTAATAGGGATGGAAGTGGAATAAAGGAGTGTGAATCTGGAGATTAGATTTTTATGGCAGCGCTGTAAACTTTTCTAATGATTTGAGCGAGCAGTTATTACGTGAATAAAGCGTGTGTAATGTGAAAAAACAATCGCTTAATGCAGCTCTAATTTAGGGCTGAAGAATCTGTGGTGTGGGTAAACAAAGGCGGCTTTAAATACCGTATTAAGCTGTTGTCGAACTTAGGTTTCCATTCATTTCCTTTTGTCTCGCGCTCCAAATAGGCCAAGGCTTTTCTCAGATCACAGAGGAAGCTGTTGGCATTATGGGATGGATTGTGGGTGCAGTGTTTGGTCTGTGTTCAGGGAGTCTTTGCTAATGATACATCACGGATCAGCTCACTTTCACACTCTCTTTGAAGGATCTCGTGGCGCTGTCGTTGACTCCGCATCTGTTTGTAATCCATCAAGCGGCGAGCGCATACCTGTGGGAACTCGATGATGGCCGTGGTATGAGGTAATGCTACACGGGACCGGTTGAGAGACGTGAGGTTTGAGGGGTTGAGAGGTGGAGAGGTAGTTGACAGGATGCTAGCCAACGGGATGACGGCGGTTTAACCTTCTGCTAAACAACTGCGACTCCCCGAAGAACAAGAGCGAAGACTCGTTTATGGAGTGAGAGTCTGTTTACCCAACAGGTGGTTTAAAAACTACGAACAGGACTGTGCAGTTCTGTGTTCACTTACTTTGGACTATGTCACGATGAACTCAAAATCTGACTAACTGAAAATCTGCTTCCAAGATTATTCTCTATTTTTAAGCTTTCCCTTAATCGTTGTCTTCCCCTAAACTCAAAGACTTCCTGTATTCTACTGTAAAATCATGACCAGACTGTACCTTTGAAAGAAAAGCTTTCTTATAACAATAGCAACATGTTTTCACTCAAGGATTCACTCAAAACTGGAACCTGACAGATAACACTGCCCCCGTGTGTTTGGGAGGAGAACTGCAAAACAACACAGAATCATAGCAGGAGTATAAACACAAGCAAACACAATAAGCCACTTATTCTTTATTCTCAAAAATGCAATGATTTTTTTTTTTAATAATCTGTCCTTGCTTATTCATAAGGCTCCTTACTCCCACTATTAACTACCAACTTCTCAATTGTTCGCATTTTAAGTTATACTATATGCCTGTCAGGTGCCAAAAATCTTACCCTAGCTACTCAAAATACAGTGCTCTGCAAATCTTATGTCACAACACAGCTGGACTCTCACCTCATGTCACTTCATCAAAAAAAAAAAAAAAAAAAATCTGCACATCATTCCACTGGTCACTTTTCATTGTTCCTTTCTTTTTGGGATTGTGTCCCATCATTCTTTGTAAATAGTGCAAGTTTTTATATTTTGTTCTACATTGCTAATTTCTTAAAACTATCTTAAGTCTTTATTATTATAGCAATAATGATAATAGTAGCGATAATAATAGCAATAATGATTATTATTGCTGTTGTTGTTATGGCTATTATAATTACTACTCTAGCTAATTTTTTTAGCTTTTTTTTTTATTGTTGCAGCTTTTGCACTTGGAATGTTTGTGAGCTGCTGTGACATAGAAATTTCCCCCATGAGGGATCAATTAAGATTATTCTATACTATTCTATTCTATCTTCAACAGTAACTCCTCAGTAAAAATTCCCTCCTGAATTTGAGCAACAAATTGAGATGTTTCTGGCTTTTACGTGGGACGATGCTGAACACAACTGCTGCACCAGGAGCATAAAAAGCAAATTTACATTGTTGGTTTCTACGCTGGAAGATCTAAAAACATACAACTCAAACATAAATTCTATGTGAGGATACTGTTTTTATTCCATTAAGAAAGGAGAGTTTTGATTTCTATGCAAAAATGGTAAAAAGAAAGCTCAGATTATCTCTAGTCTGCCTCAAAGTCCATGAACTGTGAGAAACAATGACGCAGCGAGGTTGTGTCTTTATTGACGGGTCAGACAGAGGTTATTGAAGCAGACACGCCCTTCACTTCCCAGAGACAATTTTCCCGTTCGTGGATCCTCAAGGCCACAGCCACTGTCCCTCAACTATTCTTGTGGCTGTTTATTGAGATGCGTGCTTCCCCCAAATCCCCTCAGCTTCTTGAGTCCTGAGGCAGGAAACGACGGGGGGGGGGGCGTCACATGAGTTTTTAACCAGCTGATGGACAGGGCCAGAGGTGTGACCAAAGTGTGATGAAGTTCAAGAGAGGGCCAACAATTCAGGATGGGGGGAAACAGACGAGCGAGTGGAGCGGGTGAGAAGGTAGTAAAGTGCTGTCAGGAACCTGATATGTGTGATGTCAGGTCAGCGGATTGGCGACGCATTTGTAAGATGTAATGAAATGTAGGGATGGAATTACTGAAAAGGATAAGTGATACGGAGAAGAAAGACGCCTCTTGTTTTTAGGAAAGTCTTATTTTGGATTTTATCCTTCAGAGAGGAGAAGAAATCTTTGAATTCTCGTCAGAAAACGTGACACCTCGTCTGAAACCCAGAAGAAAAAAAAGAGGAGCTCTGACTTTTCACACAATAAAAGCGATATGGTGAAGTTCCTGCAGATCGGCGTGGGGAGATGGATGCCAGCGGGGGAGACAGTGTAACAGATCGAGGGAGGCAATCAGGGTCAGATAGATAAGGTGTCTGAGGTGCAGAGATACGAAGCAAGGTAGTTACACCTGACTTGGCAGAGGTTCCTCCGACAAATCATCCCGCTCATCTCCCTCTGCTTTTATCTGTACCCCTCTCTTCCTCTTCTTCCTCCTGCCTGCTTCCCCCGTCTCTCCCTCATGCATGAATTTGTTTCCACGAGCAGCTGATTTACGGCACTTTGAGGTCATTGTTGACAGAGGCAGTCGAGCGTATTTCAGGCCGACACAAACATTACGACACACTCGTCAGCCTGTACAGTTTAATGGCACATGTTACAGCGTCGGATCATCGGCCGGGTAATGCTTTGCTGCAGAGTTTATTTACTGTTATTACACAAATAGGGTTTGGTCGTGTTGGCGCCTTTTGGAAATGACAGTTTTAATGAGATCTTTGCGTAAAAATTCAGCTGGAACACGGTTTCACGTCAGGAGAAATTAGAACAAGGACAGTCAGGCTGACTTTGTTCTCATGGGTTTAAAAATTTATGCCTCAGAGAAGAAGTGCTTTGATAATTTCATGTAACATTTAATTCATTACTCTCATCATATCACAACACATTTGTCTCTTTATGACTATGAATATTCAGACCATTAAAAGGCTTGTTTTACTGTTTTCCTCTCACTCCTGCCTTCGTCCTATTCATTTGACCGCACACTTTTAAATTTATGAGACGAGAAAACCCTAACAAATCACATTTTTTAAGAATTTGGGTCACAAAAGAACAACTACAAGCTTTTTATTCCCCATAAAAGGAGACAAACTCTTCTCATAGCTTGTTATCAATGAATGAAAAGGCCAAAACAAAGGCAATAACAGTGCAATCATGTTGATGGAAGAGGTTACTTACAGAATTATTTCAGTAAATTTGTTTGCAATGCCCTCACATTGAACTATGAGTGATTTCATAACATTTTGCAGAATATATCTTCCACCTCAGCAACCAAAACTCATGAATTTTATCCGAATACTTTCAAATAACGGATTAGGAAGTCTTTGTTCTTTTGGTTAGCTTTCATCCGAGCATCTCTGTGCACCGTCAGCTCCACTTTTTGTTTTTGATTAGTGAGTTTGGAGTGTGATCCTCCCGGTCGGACCATCTTACCTGGCTTCTGGGGCTCAGGCATGTCTCTCTGTGTCTGTTTATAGTGTTTCCTCTGAACGCGTCTTCCTCCCTCCTTGTCTGCGGATCTGCCTGCACTTTCCTCCTTCATCCCTTTTTATCACCTCATCACCCCCACCACCACCACCTAAACACACACTCTGGTACACACACATTCACACACACGCACACACACAAACACTCTGCCACTCACTTCATCCTCCCCCCGTCAAGTGGAACAAGGAAGGAGGAGAGCAACAGAATAGCTGTCACTTGAAACCTTGGCAGGAGCCGCAGAGCTTTGAGTAGGAGAAGGAAGACACCATGAGGGGTAAAACGGTTCAGAGCCTTAAAGAAAAGTCCGGCCCTCAGGGAGAAGCTGCCAGCTGATTAACTCATTAGACTCCAGAGAGCAGACATTATCAGTCTGACTGATGTTAATCAGCTCTGACAGTGAGATTGAAGGGTGGGACGGCGGCTGAGACACATCAGATATGTCTCGTATTTAACTCGAGGAGAAACCCGACATGGTAAACATTTCTCTGGAGAATGAAATCATCCAAGGAAGACAGAATTAGCAAATGAAGAGTTTAAGTTTTACTGGTTATTGAAGAGAGGATGGGGCTGTATTTTCACATGTTTGATGCAGGATATGCAGTAAAACTACTCAATGTTTCGTGCTGCATCATAAGATGGAGGGCGGTGATGCAATCAATTTCATTCTGACACCAAGGAGATGAAGCTGATGGACGTCAACTTATGGTGGACACCCTGATCCTGTAGTATTAGTTTAGTTTATTGGTTTGAATATACTTTGATGAACATTCCTGTAATTATGCCGCTTTGGCCAAGTTGGCTAATTTTCAACCGTAGTCTCTGGGGCAGGTGACAAGAGCACTACATGAACAACATGCATTAAGAAAACTGTACAAAACCTAGTTATAAAATTAATTTCAATGTGCTAAAACACATGCAATAAAAAGCAAATACATTACATTTTCAGAGTAAATGGTCACATTCTTGACCATCAGAAAGGTAAGTTTCAAGCTGCCTGAGCCGTGCTGGAGGAGTATTTCATCGACGTTACATTCATGTGGTGTTGGCTGCATCAGGACATTAGTTCCTGGCTTGGAAAATGTATGTCAATGCCTGCAAAAGAAAAACTTCATGTTCTGGTGCAAGAATAAAATTCTGTTGTTTTTTTGTACACAATGCAAAAATTCAATTTGCACTTCCCATTGCCTTCAGTTGCCTTATCTTTTTGACTTTTTGTATATTTGTATATAATAGTAGTATTATCTCATATTTCTTTGGCTATTTTTTAGTATTTTATTGTTAGCTTTCATTGTGAACAGCAAAGAAAGACCTTGATTGTTTGACATGTTTCTTTACTGTGCACAGGAAAATCAACACTTTGAACCTCAAGAGACTTCATATATGTGCTGTTAACACTGCAACATCCGCCCAACATCCCATGTCTCACTTGTTCACACTAAGCAGCTCGCTCACAGTGGAAGCATCAGTGTTGAGCATTTGTGCCTGAAGTTATTTCGCAAAACTTTCAGACTTCATTGCAACTTGGTGTGTAACAGCACCATTTAACGACACTTGCCAAACTAATTTAAGAAACATTCTGAAAGGGAGGATGAAACAAAGCCCATAGGACAGGTTTTATGGGTTTTACACCTGCAGATAAAATTAAGGAAAACATGATGAAAAGGGCAAAAATAAGCCAATAATATTCAGTAATTCAGCTCAGTGTTTCTTCTCTGTTTGTATCTTCAAGTCGTCTGATTTCCAAGGTAAATGCTGAACATTATACCAGTTTGTGTTTTTCTACAATACTTCTTACCTATTAGAGCATTTTTCTTTTTTAAAAACATGTCGCAAAAAATGATTGTCGTGTTTTTGGTTGTTTCAGGGGGGCTCAGAAACTGATTAATGGCTTTTCAATTCATTTCAATGGGAAACTTGATTAGACATATGAGCAATTTGAGTTACAAACTTTGTCACAGAGCAAGTTGAACTAGTAGGTCAAAGCACTACAGTACGTTTAAATGTTGCATCAGTGCTACATCACCGGGTCGATCTGCCACTAGATTTGCTTAACAGGCGAGTTTGCTCCTCAAAGTTTTTTTCACAGATTTTGTAACCAAAACATAGCTGTACAGCTTCCCACATGTTGCAAAAACAAAAGCAAAAGCAAATATTTTATTAAGATGTACTGTGTGACAACATAATTCAGTGTCAAGAGTTCACGCTGTTGCCAATTATCATTGTGCAGCAATCAGGTCGAGCTGAAATCAGGTGCAGCAGATTCTGCAGTCAAATGACCCAAAAACGAAATGTTTATCCCCCTCCCCTCCCCGTCTCTGTCTACCTGAGGAGTCTAAGAGAAAAACAATGTGCGATATTAAAATGGGAGCAGAGAAGAAACAGCAGCAGCAGCCTTGCATTCCTGCAGGCTCTGACAATCCCATTTGTTCTGCCGTGGCCGAGCTGTCATCAGGGTGTATTTTGTGGGACTTGAAGGGAACAAGGTCAAAGACAGAAGGAGCAGGTCGTCGACCTCAGGAGCCCCCTGGATTGATCTGAACTTCCAAACCCATCGCAGACGTTACTGAAGACACAGTGCAGATATTTGCTTTCTGTTCCCAATGTTTTGCTCATTCATCACCCGGGAAAACCAAACCGCAAAGTTCACCCTGGATTCTTCCACTCTCTATAATTACCAGTTAATTTATGCATTTACACCATTCCTTCTCCTCTCTCTCTCTGTTTTAATCATGTGCTCTTTTTACCAAACTGCTCTCACCTTTGCAGAAACAATAAACATCCTTTGACACTTTAATTCAGCTGAAAGACCTTAAGTCAGAAAGAGAGGCAGAGATTGAAGAACAGCTATTTCAGGCAAGTGCAACTTGAGATTCAGATGTTCAAGGAGAGCAAAATCCCCTCGGGGAAGATTATGGAGGGCTGTTTGACATAAAAGGTCCTTGAGTCTATTCCACCTAATGTATATTCTGACTTTACATTACTGGATATTTAAGCTGAATTATCTCTAATACATCTTTTTGATGCCTTCACAGTTCATCCCCGGTGATTTATGCAGCGATTATACTCCCTGAAAAGGTTGAAATGATTCTTATATTGTGGATATAAAGTGGATATAGGAGACTAACTATAGGTGTCCTACATGATCCGGTGATCCACTGTATGGAGGATGACACCAGAGTTATTCAACGTCTGCATTAGTTAAGCCTGACTGGAGAACATATCAAGCAAACAGGAGCAGATCTCCATCCTCTTTCCCACGACTCGAACATGTCAGATGTCAGAGTGGAAGCAGCTTCATGTAAAAATAAAACACCTCAGCATAAAATATAAACAAGAGAAGAGAGAAATTAATGATAACATACAGGCGGGACCTGATGGTTTCTAATGGTTTCCACGAATCAGGGTCAGAAGAGGATAGTCCAAATTAAGATACAACATTAGAGGCAAAGTCAGGAGAAGTTTTAAGCCTGCAGGAACTGATATACCGTCATTATAAAACCTTAAAGACCTGCTGGGCCTTAAGTGCTGCAGATGATCTCTGGTGTAGTGCAGGTCATCGTCTGATTATACCGAGCTCTAAATGTGATCGCAGCTATGTACAGTTGGATTCTAGATTTGATGGGTAGCCAATATAAAGAGATCAAGTTCACTGCTTTTTACGACGTGTGACAATCCAGGGATGACTCCAGGAGGGAGTTACAAGAGCAGGACGAGATGAAATTAAAGTGTGTATTTCTATAACCATAAATCACCTCCATAACTTCTTTCAATACACGGCGTCGGCAAAGTTTCTTCCTTCCTGAGCCAAGAGTCCAAACAGTCTTCAGTCTGCAAAGGCAACCTTAAGCTTTACTTCAAAACAAGCAAATATTTATGAAACTAGAGAGCACTTTATCACATGTAGATATGTATTCCTACATATTTACATGTGTGACAACATCATGAACGTGGCAGCCTGTCGTAGCCATAGGCACAACAAAGAAACAGGTGTCGGCTCGTGGTGCTAATGTACAGTGTTCATGCAGCTCAGTCTGACAGTCTCCTTCTTCATCCTTTTCACCTCCAGCATCAGAATCATGCATTAATCAGCAACTTCTCATCAGTACGTATTGAATACTGTCCATTGACAGCAGCATACAAAATAAGAAAGCCAAATGCAGAACAAGCAGAAAGGTCAGAGGTCACCATGACTCACATCGATTAAACACAAACTTCATTGAATATAAACATAGCATCCCACACTCCAGCAACAGTTGGATCTATAATAAATGATTTTGTTACATCTTTTTGTAAAATAACTTTGGGCATTTGTTTGCATCATGCCCCTTAAAGTAAGCTGGAAATGCTGCCTTCAAAATAAAAGCCTGAAGTCAGTGTCAACCGTCGACATAAGAGAGAAAAGTGGAAACCCAAACCATTAAAGGGACTCTGAGGACTTTCCAGTTGAAGTGGATTGTGGATTTCAGTAACTTCTGACCAGTGGACTTGCACGAACTGTCATGATGACATGACTCTAAATAAGGCGTGTATTTGTTTTGAAAAATGAATGACTATCAGATCTTTTTAACACTACATTTCTTTGTTCAAGGCAACTTTTTACTAGATACAAAGTGACAAGTTAATATATATATCAACGGTTGCGTAGCGCTGTGGTTGAACGACAGAACAAGCAAACTTTGTAAAGTTTGTAGTGTCGATTAGTCGCCTGCTACATTTAACATGTCTTTAACATGTTGCGTTGTCTTGGTTTTGTCCTTCCAGTAGTGATCTACCAACTTCAACCTCACCAAGCACAGCAAACTAAACCTAACTCATAGCCTTTAGCCTGTGCTCTATCACTGTCCTTTATAGCTTTCTTCTGCTTTTCTGTGGGACAGTCAAGCTCCAGCGTCCACTATTCCTAAATTAATCCAGTGAATCATTTTCATCAGAGAAAAAAACACAAATCTCTCTTCACACTGCTAAATTTTATCAGCCATCATAAAGTTATGGAGACTTCAAAATGTCATGATTCAATCCAATCCTGCCTTCATTGGAAAACTGGGGAATTGCATTTATAAATAACCAATTTTGGTGCTGATAATCTCGTTTCAAAGTGGGGATTATGATCAGGCATATGAAACTTTTTCAAGATGACTTAGAAAGTCCTCACAGGGACTTTACCTGTAGACATGAAGACTTTCATCACTTGAAGGGGCCATTTACTGAAAATCAATTTACACGACTTCTGTAGCAATCAGCTTTTTACATGGACTCTGATGGAACATAGTTGGTTTTCGAAGACAGCCTCTAGTGGACACTTGTGGAACTATTGCTTTGCATACCTTTGTACAAGCCTCATTTTTGAACGTGTTGTTGGATTTATCATATTAACCCTCTCTCTCAAAAACTTCAAAATGTAAATCAAATGTATTTCAGTTTTTAGCAATTCAAAGGGACGTTGTCTTGAACCGAAACCTCCCTGAACATCGAGCGTATTCTTCATAATGTAATTGGGGTCACGGCTGTCAAACTGTGAAAGACACTTTTTATTCAAACCTCTGGACATGCTCCAAAACACTTTGTGACTTCCTGTCTCATCCTTCACTCTGCTCCATTTTTAATGCACGATGTGACAGCGTCTTCCTTCAAAGTGAAAGTCCTTATCTTGCTGTTTCACATGAATACATCCATGCTTTCATTTTTGACTAAGAATAGTAAGGTGACACCGTTGTTTGGGGCGATGACAGAGAGTAATGGGCTGTCCCAGTACGGGGGGGAACTCAGACTGTATTGGCCTGCATAGTTTCAAAGACAGAGCCCCAGGGAATCGCATGCTTCAGTCGCCATATGCTCCGTGCAGACTGAACAACAGGAGCCAGACCGGGGGACACTGTAATGTGAGCCCATCAAAAACTATTTGAATTTCAAAAACATGTTGTTCCACTGTGATCTCAGGCCTCACATCATGGAAAACAGGTGCTGAGCTTGAAATTATTGAGTTGGTCTCTTTTCATTTTTAATTTGTTTCAGTTTTCAAGAAGTAGTGGCGCTTTCCTGTGTAGTTATGTCATTTGTGTGTCTTCTTCTGGAACCTTACTGCTTGCGGAAATCTTTTAATTTTCAGACAAATATAGACACAGAATATATCTAAGTTTTTAAAAATTAGACATTATTTATTGTTGCATGACACTTGGAGACATTTCTGGATGTTTCAAAGCACAATATTCTGGACTTCTTGATATCTGTAAACTAAAAAATAACACAGCCTGGATCCAAAACTACTTTTCAGCTATTGGATGCACAAATGTTGAAGTTTAAAATGATGGATGCCTCTCTCCTGCATCCACAGAGGGTTTTTCTTGCGTGTCAGCAGAACTCCTCAGCCAGAAATAAGCATCTAGAAACAGATCACATCAATCAAAGCCGGCAGAAACCTGCTGCTGCTCCTCTCTCTCTCTCTTTTCGCTCTACTTTGATACTTTGAAGTTTTGGCTCTCAGTCGTCGAGGTCACGGACAATCTGCCCCGTTGTTGACTCTTGGATTGTTAAACAGGATTTTGGCAAACGCGAAACATGTTAAATTAGTGGCTGGAGCCAGAATCCAGTGCAGGCAGCCTTGGAGGAATGAAGCAGCAGTCTATAAATTCTGGTTCAGAGGGTTCCACACATTGGTTTCAGTGCCGGCTGATCCTGTTGAGTCAGAGGAACTCTGCGAACAAAGCGAGGCCTGAGCTGCTGCCATAAAGCAAAGTGTGATGGGGAAAACTTCTCTGTGGCATGAAAAGTTGTTTGTCTTTTCCTGCAGCTCGCCTCTCAGGTATTTTAGTACATTTCCATTAGGGCTGCACAATATTGGGGAAGAAATGATATTGTGATCTTTTTACAGTTTTCTGTTCCACACTGTTCAGCTGAATTCTCCCTGAAATGATGATAACAGACTCTCTCTCTGCACCACACTATTTGCGTTTGTAAAGCGTCTTAATCCCGCTGATATCTTTTACTTATTGATATTGACCTATAATATTTCCTGTAAGTGATTCTTCTTACATCTGCTCAGACTTTTTAATAACCCACCTCTGCATAACGCCTCTTTCCCTTCTAATTTCCCTCCACTACCAAATAATTTTATGATGATATTTATTAAATCTGTGAACATGCTGCACCCCTCCAGCCTGCACCCAGAGTCAGAGGGACAATGGTTCATAGAGTTTGTCCTCCTCCTGCGTTTTGCCTTTTTTGAAGGCTTAAATAATCTTCTTGCAGAGATGTGAATCATTGAAAAGTAATATTTAGAGACATTTCCGGAACAAGCACAATGCATTTAGTGAGGATGGTCCACCTTGGAAAGAGAAAAAGGGTGATTTCTTCAGGAAGCAAAGCAAACTTTTAGCAACCATTTGCTGTGACATTAAATTATGACTATTTCAAGTTTTATAGCAGCTCATGAAATCATACGGTGTGGGAAAGAGGATGTGAAATAAGCACTAAAATTGGCGATCAGAAGATCCAAACTTAGAGCTGAAAAACAAATGGAAAGCCTGTTCTTACTAAAAACACAAGCACAGATCTGGAAGCCGCTGCCTTTAACCCTGAAAGTGTTAAATAAAGCACCAAGAAAACAGCCAGATTGTCCAAATCCCTGCTATGCTCCACTCACATTCACCGCTCCTTCTCTCTCAGTCGCTCGACCACTCACTGCACGTCACTCTGCCCGACCCTGATAACAGCAGGTGAGATGACAAAGTGCTGAGCAGGTGCTCTAACTATGCAAGTTGTTGCATGTAATGTCTGCAAAGTACATATATGGATGCTCGTTTAGATCTATTAGTAATGTGATTGGGCGCAGACAGGATACAGAAACTTAACTGAAAGGCTCAAATAGATTGCAATATATTATATACCTTGCAATATGAGTATTGCACTTGTGCTTATATCATAATGACGACACACACAAAATATCGTGCAGCCCAAATTTCCACAGGCATGAGGAGCTACAATACATACAAGACAGATGATGACAAACAAGAGAGAGTCTTAGATTCAGTGATAATTTGTGCAGCTGCAGTTTTCTTCTTCCAAAACACAGTACCAGAGAAAAACCTGCTGAGGTACAATGCAGAATGCTGACTAAAGTTCAAAAACACAAGCAACTCTCTGCATCACAGGACATAAATATTTATTACTCTGGTATTAAAATGGCACTTTTAGATGCTTTGCAAAGAGGCTGGTGAGTGAGAGAAAGGTTGAAGGCTGTTTCTGGTCTGTCAGCAGCCTCTGCTGGTCTAAGATACGTCAGTGCATCCAGAAAACTCCCATAACTCAGTGCATGAAGGCGGCATCAGGTTATTGTGATGTAAAGAAACTGTGATACATATTTTATATAATTGACGTTAAACATTGTTCTTTATATATTAATCATAAACATACTGTAAGTGACTGAATGCTTTGTATGGAAACAGTTTCACAGCTGTTTCGAGCATCTTTCAAAGCTAAAAGCACATTATTCCCCGGCACTGTAACAACTCTACATGTCTTTAAGGTGAATTATTCATCCTGTACTGCCTCCTTTGCTGGAGGCAGAATATAGAGCTCCACTAAGCTGAAATTTAGCAATCCCAAAATAGAAACCAACCTCTTTTTTCACCAGTAAGAACAAACTGAAAGTATACTAAAAAAAATGCTTTTGACAGGTTACAAGACAGCAGCAAAAAATTCAGACCTAGTTCATTAGCTGAATTCTGTCAACAGGCATGAACTTACCAAGAAAACAAAGAGCTAAAAATATTCATTCAAAGAATACAGCAGTGACAGCAGCAGAACATCTGTGAACACACAAGGCTGAAATTGGAAATAAGATCATATATTTAGAGGTATTTGTAAACAAAATGCAAACAAGCAGACTATCACTAACGGTAAATATGGCAGTATAAAAGATTTATGTAATTATCTTTGTCTCTCTCTCTCTGTTTCTCCCTCCCTTTTATTTTCTTATGTCTCTGTGCCCGTCTGTTTGAGCTGCTATTTATTTTTTTTAGGATGATTTGTTTATTAGCAATACAAAAATTCTACAACTGAATCCATGGTCAAAAATAATAGAAAAAGAACATTTTGTGATGTGTTTCAAACAGACATACAATCATACAAATAAATGATGATAATCAGAAAAAAATTGGATGTGCAAGCTGAAGTAGATATAAGAAGTGTACTTACATATATATTAACTAAGCAGTTCTATATGTTAAAAGGCCTAAAATATCATCAGGAATCCCTCACACCCAAAACAACACACTTCAATTGCTGCACTCAGGCAGAAGATTCAGGAGGATGGAAACGAGGAAGAATAGATTGTAGACACATTTTTACCCAAAGGTGATAAATGCACTTATTGTAAAATAGTGTTTAACTTGAGAAACAAGTGCAAGATCGACAAACACAGTGACAACAATAAAAACAAAATGGACTGAACGTGAATACACAGTAATCAATATTAAAAGCCACCACGCAGGATATAACAGCCAATTCAGCACCACAGACAGGTGAACAGCTCCCTCAGGGGGCGCACGTGAGGTTGTGTCACTCACACAATTACTGCCATTTACGCGTCACACGACTTCTACTTTAATTCAAATATGTAACTTATATTAAAAATTCCACTTAGTAAAAAAATAAATTAGACTTACCGATCACTTCTTGAAGAGGTATGATGCTAGAGTGCCTTTGTATTTTCCCTCTTGAGATAATATTAAAGGTGATTTTAAGGTGTTTCTCTGTTTACAAACAGCATCCGAACTCGTCTACTGCGCATGCCCACTGTCCCGATCGTAGCTACTAGCATTGCTTACAGTCGTAGCTTCGTAAACACAACATAGATGGTAAAAATTAAAATTAAAATTAAAAAAAAAACAGCCCTCTAAGCACCAGCAGCATCGCGAGAGAAACTCAAGGGCTGTAAACCTGACTTTCTGCAGGTAAATGAGATACGCTGCTGATATAGAATCATTCTTTATCCGTATAACGGTCGTTCTCGAGGCCGCTCAGGGTAACGTCTCTTACTCGCGAGCGACAATTCAAAGTCACGAGCGCAGTGGGCGCGCTGTGATTGGCTGATCATTACCTATAAAAACTCCTGCTCTCCGCCATAGGTTAGTCTATGCTCTCCGCCCAGAGGCGTTTCGAGTCTAACATACTGTTAACAAAACAGGCGAACAAGGGTCTAGATACCAGAAGGGAGTGAGGTACACACAGACACTGTCCTACAAGTACGGAGGCCCAGAGCCGACGGTTGAGCAGGATTATTCCGGTCTAAAGTTAGTCTCAATTTTTAATTTATATCCTCCGGTTGATAGGGTCCCAAACGTTTTATTTCAAACTTCTGCTCAAGTGGTGAAGTGCTAAATCGAATACAAGCAAGAGTCAACTCCATTCATTGTAATGCAAGGATTAAATGAATGAAAGTGAACTAGCTGTTGTGTTACTACAGCAGAACCATAGACTGTATAACCAGTGGACATGATGACTGACAGCTCCATGCACCGACCCCTGGTGTCTGGCTGCAGTATAGGTCATAACCCCTCCTCGCGCGCCCTCTGGTGGGGTCGTGCCCACCGGCCCTAACTGCAAAGACGCTATTGCTTATGACTGAAAAAAGCGTTGTGAAATACAGCATGGGCAAAAAAAAAAAAAAAAAATTGCCTTTGAGACTTTTATTTTGTTAAATTACTCCGGAAGTGCTCGTGTTGTCGTATTGTTCAGTCTCTTCCGGTGTCCATAGCTGTCGAGATGTGTCGCCTACACCGATCAAATATTGCAGTAATTTTTACTGTTTTATTCACCGTTAACACGAACTATGTATGCTGTAATAACGGCAGGAGGGTGAGTATTAATTTTTATTAACTTAATCAAACTGAAGAAGAGACTTGTAGCGGAACATTCATCTTATATCTCTGATAATTAGCATTAGCTCTGACCGGCTGAAATAACTGAAGCTGTTGTGTTTCCTCAAAGGTCGGTGATGCCATCGATGCTGAATTCAGTGGTTTTTCTGTGCCGCTAGATCATTCATTTGAAGTCGGTGAGGAAATCTATTTTAAAATGTGTTTTTTTCCTCCTGCGAGTTAGCATAGCTGAGCAGCATCCACTGATGACGCTTTGAATGAATAAAGAAAACTTCAAACCTCATTTAAACATCCGCTATTGCAGCCATCCTCAACCTTTTTGAGTCGTGACCCTCATTTTTAACATGTACTAATATCTGGGACCCCCAGACACAGACATGAACAGAAACCAATGAAAATCTTAACAAAAAATGAGGAGAAAAACAGCCCATGTATCATTTTGTACGTTTATGTGTCTGAACATTTTTGTTTATGTATTTTTTGGGGGTCTTTATAAATGTTACACGGTCAATCAGGGGCGAGTACAGTGTTTGTCAGTTCACAAGTCACAAAAATCTCCCAATGGAGTAAGAAAAATTTCTTGTAATGCAAATAATGTCTTGATACAACACACTTCTTTCTTTCTCTATTTTTTAAAAACTGTTTCAAGCAATTTATACCTCATTTTTGTCTTTAAGTAACTTGAAATGAGACATGTTTCTGGTATGGTCAGTTGAGTGTTGCTCTTATTGCGAATAAGACAATTTTTTTTACTGAAAATAAGACACAAAATCTTGAGTAGATCTTAGATTTTGTGGTGCAAAATATGAACAAGTTCATAAACAACGCTCATTAACTCGTTCAGGCAAAACTACGCTGTTCAGGTCATACAAACTTAGATGATAAAACAAGTTTTGGAAAAGTAATAAAGGGGAAAACAACTAAAGCAACCCTGCCTGAAATTTTGTTATTCAATATTAGTTAAAATATTCCAAAATTGGTGACCCCTGGAAATCATCTCGCGACCCCCATTGGGGTCAGGACCCCAAGGTTGAGAATGGCTGCTCTATTGTTTGTCCTGTACACTTTTAAACTTATTTATCCTGTTTATTAGTTGGCGAGTTCCTATTTTTAGCTAAATTTAACTGCAGTCCTTGCTTTCATTCTTTACCCTTCTTCTATTCCTCTGACTAATTTTTCTTGTCTTTGTTTTTTGTTTTGTTTCATTTTTATTCCAGATGATGTAGCAAACTTTAGGGTACGTGGGGCACTTTTGTTGAAAGCTGGTAGAGAGCCAAGTGTGTCACTTACCCAGAACCAGCTCTCAGAAGAAGACAGGATCAAACTAAAGGTAATACAGTACAAAATGGACTTGTATGTAGAACTGATGCACATAGCTGATGAAGAAGATTTTCAGGCTGATAATCAAACCCAGATCCTGCATCTCTAACATGTTTGTTTTGAATGTCTCTGTAGGAAGTGGCTGCAGTGGACGGTCTGTACAGAATCAGAGTCCCTCGTGTTTTCCTGCAGGCGGATCGACAGACAGAGCGCCAGATGGAAGGTTATCTCACTGCGTTTGTTCGAGCTGTACGTAAAGCTGTAGATAATATTTTGTGTTGCACACAAACATATTCAATCAAACAGACTCCTCTTATTAATTTGCTTTAGATTAGATTAAGACACAGCATCATTACATCACAAAATCAGATTTCAGTTATTTTGGTATCTACAAAATAAAGACCACAATTCGTTTTTCTTGAAGAATACATGGCCAGTGGGTCCTATTGTTTAAGCCTGCAGTGCTGATGGACGATAAATGTATTTATTGGCTCAGCTTTCAGGCCATAAACCCACACAACTTGCAAATTTTTCCTCTAAAAGTGGATTTACAGGGTTAAAGTCAAGTAGAATTACACAGTGTCAAAACTGGAGTTCTAGTTCAAGCAATGATAATCTGATTTATTCACATTTTTGCATGCATTGCATTGACGTCTTCACCTGTGCAGCACATATTTAAGGATACCGACTTTTAAGGATTTCTTTACTTATGTGTAACAGCTCAGTGCTAACAGTAACTACCCTTAGATTTGATTTCCAATCCCAACAGAGTGAAATAACATTCCACTTTGAAAATACATGAGGCAAGTGTCACAGCAACATTTTTGCATTACTTATAAAGGACTTACTTTACTCTTTCTAGTTTTCATGAACTGCACACACTGAAATTTGGAAGTGAAAAGTTCATCATGTTTCAGTGTTTTATATGACTCTGTTTTGATGTTTTCCTAATCTTATAGTTTTACTCTTCAATAAGAGCGACTGTCATGCACAGTAATCCCCCAGGGCATCATTAAAAATATTCTGATGCTATTTATTTCCCCTCTGTTCTTCAGTGCGCCATGGTTGAGTCCCATCTGAGCGACGTCATCGCCCTCCACACCGACGTCTCTGGGTACCTCATCGGCATCTCCATAGTAACGCTTCCTGGAGCCTGCAGGGGCACTGAGGTGGAGGATGAAGTTGATCTTGAGGTTTTCAACACCACACTCAGCATCATGGCTCCTGTCAACGCACCAGGGTCAGTGCTTGATTTGTTAGATTAAATGTACAACATCGCCGCCTCCCTCAGCAGCTGTCGGCTGGAGTGAAAGCCTCTTGGGTGGCTTCTCGAGATGTCTTTGATTCAGTTATATTTATCTTTGCAAAGCAGCTTTACATCATTCCCCCCACAGGTAGCACAAGTCTCTCTGCTTTTTGAACACAGCCCTCTGTTTGGGGGTTTGTTTGAATACTAATTGCCTGCTTTTCTCCAGACCTGAGACGGCTCTGTTCCTGGAACGAATGGAGCAGGAGTCTGAGAAGAAAGGGAAGAATCCACAGGAGCAGAAGTCTTTCTTTGCTAAATATGTAAGTACTCCCAGTGAAAACTGAAAAGTGCTGATAAGGCTCGCAGGCTGTGCCTCCAGATACACTCCCTGCCTTTGGTAATTGTGCTCTGATCTCTGTAATGGCTCGTACAGTTAATGAATACATAAAAATGCTTATTAAGTGCATCTATTTTTCAGCTCGATCAGAACCACTAACTTTTTACACACAGTTAGCCTCCAGCATTTGTTAAATATAGGATAAAGGGCACTTTAGTGCTGTTAGGAAAGTCTTCTTTAAGCAAAGTGGTTGAATATTTTTGACTTTAATTCATGCTGGGATCCATAAATTCACTTTAAAAGTACAACAAATTGTAGGAGCCCAATAGAATAGTTAAGTGTTTTTAAATAGTCACAGCTGGATGCATTTTGGCAACAGAAATGCTGTGGAGTAAAATGGTTGGTAAAGCAATGTGAGAGGGTTAACCACCAAAAAACACATCTAAGAATCATCACTTTGAAATATGTTTAACGACTTCGAGTTTCATGGGATTTGAGTGAGTTCATTGACATTTTTAGTGGAGAAACCAACTTTTTCACTACATACTCAAAGTAAAAACTGGTTTTAGAGTATCAGCAGGTAATGCTTGTTATTTGTGGTCAAGCCAAGATAAAGAAAACAGCTTCAGATGTTGCTGGTGTTTCAGTGTAAAACGTGACCCTGTTTACTGGTGACTGTCAGCTCAACATAAGTGACACACGCAGCTGAAGTCGCAAGTTGGCACGGTCACATTTACCTCCAGAACACTGGTAACTCTGTAACGGTTAGAAGTTGGCTCCATGGTGAAGTATCATTCCTGACAATTGACCACAGGAAAACCAACCATATTTATGTTTCTTACAGTTTTAATTTAGTATTTAAAGGAGACAAACTCGTCTGAATGGATGGAGCTAAACGCTGCCTCTGTTGCCAAAATGAAAGAGCATCTTTGTGATGACGTCAACCCTGAAGGCGTTCATACATACTCACACAGCGCTGTTTCACCTCGTTGGCTCCTGCTCTACATATTACAACTGTCCTGCAAGGTTATTTGGCTGAATTGTTAAGATTACAAACAAAGGATTCATCTTTTCAACTAGTCTTCTGAGTCTCTTGATTCTGATGGAGTGAAAATGTTTCACAGGGCCTTAAACTCTCTCTTGACCCCTTTCCTCCAGCTTTTTGTTGCTCTGTGTGTGTTTGTGTGTGTGTGTGTGTTGCTGTGTTTAGTGACCAGTGTGTTGATGCTATGTTCCAGTGGTATTTGATTCTTGGAGGTGCAATCTTCCTCATGGCCACCAATTCAGCACAGCCCCCAGCAGGGGGAGGAAGAGAGCAGAGCTGAATCCCACTGAAGTACTGTTTTCTTACTTGTGGCTCGTTCTGTCCCCCTTCCTCCTCTTGTGTTTCTCTCCTCAGTCATAAAACTAACTCAAACTTACCACCGTCAATCCTACACATCACCTTTTTTTCTGCTCTTGGACAGTTTCCCTCAAATCAAGCACCAAAGACATTTAAGAAATGGAAATAAATTGTACAACAAAGCTGATGTATTAAATATTAAGAGAGGAATGTTGGATCTTTTTTGTGTTTGGTGTTCGATCTTGGTGCTCCCTTTTAATGCTTCAGTCTCTCACCCACTTGGATTCTTACTTTTTCCTCCTCTTCTGTTCAGAAAATAACTCAAGCCTAATCTGGGATGACCAATCTGGAAAAGTTTCTGTGATCAACACTAAATCAGTATACTACCAAACAAATATTCCCATATTTACCTCCATGTATTCTTTCTTTTCCAGTGGATGTACATCGTGCCGCTTGTTCTCTTCCTGATGATGTCAGGTGCTCAGGACCAATCAGGTGGAGGAGCTGGGGGCGGAGCAGCTAATGGAGGGGGAAGATGATGGACATGCTGACAGCTTCTGATGTCAATCATGGTTAACATTTCTTGAATAATGACTAACTCAGATTTAAAGTGCTGTACATAATGCTGTTAAAGGCTAAAACACATAATTAATAATAAAGTCTGTACAGTGAAGAGGAGATATTGTGCCCTGCAGGTGACTGCATTTTTAATACCTATGTGAAAATAAAGTATTTATTACTTGACCGTCCTTCGTTTGTTCGACTGGGTTCTTGAAATGGTTAGAACTATGGCTGCACAATATATTGTTTCAGCATCATCATTGAACTGTGCACAAGCTCAATAGTCAACTCAATAAGATTACGCAATGTGAAGGAAACAACAAAAATATATTTGAGCCTTTCAGTTTCAATATCCTGTCTACACCCAATCACATTGATCATAGATGTAAATGAGAATCCATTTATATATTTGACTTTATTACAGGCAACAACTCCCACAGTTATTTCACTTTCTTGTCATCTCACCTGTTGTTATCAGGGCAGAGTGACTGAAAGAGAGGGAGCAATGAGTGTGAGTGAAGTGTAGCAGGGATTTGGACAATCTGACAGTTTGCTTATAGTTAAAATCACATAAGGTGTTTTATTTAACACTTTCAGGGTGGAAGGCATCGGCTTCCAGATCTGTGCTTTGTTCAGCTTTGTCTTCAGTGAGGTCAGGATCAAAGTTTGTTTTTCAGCTCTAAGTTTGGATCTTCTCATCACCCATTTTATTGTTTCTTTCACGTCCACTTTCTCAGGCCGTGTGATGTCATGAGCTACCATAAAACTTGAGAGTTGTAGCATATCAACAGATTTAATTCAAAGCTAGAAATAAGCAATTACCACAAAATATCCAGAAGTTGTTTGAAATGAGAAACTGTCAATACAATCTGACGGGAACATAAATTTATCAAAAACCTAATTTCAGAACAAATGTAAAATCTCATTGTCTGTCCGTAAAAGGGGTTAATCTTTGGAATTCGTCTTCAGTAGAAATAAAAACGTGATATACTGGTGAGGTTAAAAACGCTGTACAAGCGTGGAAGTGTAACATAATGTGATCATGTTATGATGCACTTGATTTCATTAATCAACCACAACAGTAATGCATCAGTTTTGTTTCTCTGATACATTTTCATCTGTGATGTTTTTTTGTTTTGTTTTGCTTTTGTTTGTTTTCTAAGACAAGAGAGGTAGGTTTTATATAAGCTTTAGCTTCAACCTACACCCTTTTGGTTTCCTTGAATTCGCAGTTTCTGCCTTGATTTTCTACCTTTGTTGAAATAAGGGCAGTGAACCGATATAAATTTCATTCATTTCTTCATACAATTAATCTTCCCGTGATATCATTTGGTCGTGGAGGGAAACTTAAATGATGGAACCTCTGTACAGGAGCATGTTATTAAAAGTATGAACTAATATGAGAAGTATCACTTTCAGGAAATATACATCCATATCTATTATTAACAGATATCAACATGACTAAGACTCTTTGCAAATGCAAATAGTGTCATGGGGGAGGAGGGGGACAAAGGCAACTAGATGAGAGTTTGTTATCATTATTTCAGGGAGAATTCAGCTGAAAAGACTGAAGCAACAAACTTTTAAAAAATACCCCAATACTATTTTTTCCCAAAATTGCCCAGCCTTATTTGAAACAAATGGAGGTGAAAAATTTAGATATTAAATACAACTTTTCTGCTTCTCATTCTGCTTTCACATAACTGCTCTGGGTGAGTTTGAGTGTAGGTAGAAGAAATGACTGAAATTAGATGTTTTCTGTTGAAAGATTTGTTGTTTTGAGGCAAAAAAAAAGTGTATAAAACAAAATATCAACCCTAACCTCAGCTGAGAAAACCAAGCTACTTTCCAAAGTCTTAAACAGATATTTGTGGTCTCTTTAAGATTTATTTCTCCACTTGTTTGATTCATCATCCTTTCTTGTCGAATTACAACAGAGCACAGACACTCGAAGCATCAAAATGACACAGCTTTAGAAACAGTATGTCCCTGAAGCGGTGTGTCAACAGCTCTGATCCTCTTCCTCATGTCAGTCAGTCTGTTTTTAGTGTCCAACTGTGAGAAATATTTCCTTATATTCAACACTTCAGCGGCCTCTGCCCCCGTCCAATCGGCGGGCCGCTCTTTCTCAGAATGACCCCTGAAGTCAGACAGACACGGCGTCCTGTTCTCTGACTGATTCTCACTCTCCTCCTGTGGATGAAGGAAAGAGGAAAGAGGAGAGGTTGAATGCATGTTGCAGGACTGTAAACGTCATTTGTTAGTAAAGAGATCTGCTTCTGTCAGGTGGAGTCAGAGGTTACATACGGGAGAAGCTGGTGACCACTACGTGTGTTTTCTAGTTTTATATTTGTAGCACTCTCAGCTGAGACTAAACACCTTTTCCCAAGTTTGCTCCCTCTCAGTTCAGCTTCTTTTCTGCCTAAAAATGACACATATGTTTGTTTTACTTTGAGCAGAAACACTCATGTATGATCATGGGAGGCCTATCAACATGAGCTGTGATGTATGTTCAGTTACCAGGAAGCTGGTGGAAACTGACACTGAGACACATGACTTTTAGGAGTGGAATTATCCCTGTTTGCACGAACTGTGGAGCCATACATAAACATTTGTTGCTTTCAACAAGTGCATAAGAAACAGGAAAATGAGGCTAAAATTAACACACGCTAAAAACAGCATCATGTTTTTACCGTGTTAAAGTTAGTCAACATGTTCAATAAACTTCTTTTTTAAAACTGCATGCTAGTTTGTCCCTTTTGGCACACCACAAATAAGCTGCCACAGCATTTTCCTGCACTCTCCTGCCACCGTGAAGGAAAAAACACCACTATTGCACTTTTAAAATACAAATTCATAAAACTTTATTCATCCCCAAGGAGAAATTAGAGGCACATAAAGAAGCAAGTAGACGATCTAAACATAACAACTGTAAACCAAGGACGAGAGAAACAGCCAGCATGGAATTTAAGCTAATATTAAAAAATGGTTAAATAGAAAATACAAATACTAAAAATTTGGGCTACTTGGGTTCAACATAATGGTTGCAAATTGGCATGGGGTAAAGTGCATTAAAGATAAAAGATTAACAAGACATTTCACTTTAAAAAGCTCCCAGATTCTTAAAGGGAATGTGAGGACTTCTTAGAAAAAGACTCTACTTCCCATAAGCCCTTGCTTTCCACTGAGATGAACTAAGACGTGTTTATTTCAGTTTGTTTTGAAAAATGAATAGTGAGCAAATCTGCTTTCTAACTCAACTTTTCTTTTTTCGAGACAACTTTTAACTTTTAAAGAAAACCAGTTATGTCCTACCAGTACCAACTCCAACCTCACCAAGCAGAGCAAACGCAACCTGGCTCTTTATTTTATTGAATGGCTCTCAAGTTTGAACAGACTACTGCTGCTTATGGGTTGGAGTAACCATCAACACAAACAGCTTAGCTCATGTTTAACTTGTGTTTTAGTCTTTAGCCTTTAGCCTGTGCTCTATCACTCTCCGGTTTAGCTTTCTTCTGCTCTTCTGTCCCTTCTCGGTCAGACAGTCCAACTCCTGTTTCCTCAATCACTGCTAAATAAATCACAGAAAATCATTTTCCACAGAGAAAATCACACATGTCATTTCTCGCTGGTTAACTTTGTTAGCTGTCGTGGTGTTTTCCAACCAACCCGATCAGGAAGCAGAGAAATAGCATTTAGAAATAACCTTTTCTAGTGCTGATAACCTCACTTTAAGTTGTGGATTGTGATCAGGAAAATATCTAGATATGAGACTTTTTCAAGATCACTGATTAAGTCTTCACAGTCTCTTTAAAAAAAAGATTCTTCAATTAACAGATCAATAGGAATAAAAATTTTGAGTTGGATTTTTCAGAAACACTCAAAAATTTAGATCCAATGGGTAAATCTACTAAGTTTAGTATATATCATTTCATTTTTGTTGGAAGTTTTGTCAATTATCCTTTAATTTATGTTCTCCTTTGCCCTTTCATTCCGGACTCATGCCGCTGTCAGGTAAACCAGTTACTTTTTATAGCCCTCTTCCTGTTGTGTCGTTGAGGAATGCAGAACATCCAACCTGCTGAAGCTGTAAATCATTTTAATACTGATTTAATTATCGTGGATGATTTATTTGAATCAGCCCAGTTTATATTTAAATGCTTGAATGGTTTTCATGAGAGTAAAAAGGGACATACTGCATTGCGGAGGATTACTGCAGAGGAACATCATAACAGAGAGCTGCAGGGAGAGGAGGGGAGATTACATACATGAAACAGGTTGCCGGTCACATAGCAGCCGTAGCTCATAAATCTCATGGCTCTGTGTTGCTGGGAGACCACCACGTGTTGGGCAGGACCCCCCCGCCTGCACATGTGATGATTTAGGAGCCGTTACAAGGTTAATGTTGCTGTAAAGCTGCAGGGAAGGGCTGTTGGTTTTAGCCTGTCATTTTCACACTGTAAATCTGGACGGCTGAACTTTGCACGGTTTGTTTATTAGGATAATCAGCCTGGATCTGCAGCTAGAATATGCACTACTATTATTTTTAGGGACACAAAGCATCAAAAGACATTCTAAATATACCCGTAATGAAAAGCTGTATTCATATTATTTATTACAAGGAGGCAGGTGTTTCACTCTGCAGCCCATTCATCAGGATTATAACCAACAAAACATCACATCACCACGAGGAATAACTCACATTTAACATTAAAACTCCTAAAGCCAGTCTTCAGTCACTGTCAAATAAACACACGTGGTAAGAAACTTGAAATGAGGAGGAAGCAGCAGCTGCCACGTCAATCAGGGAGCCGGGAAAGATGACGAGATGAAGTCTGGACGGTCCCTGAAAAGCATCACAGCAGGCCTCCCCAGATTACAGCCTCACACTTATTGAATCTGTTCGCTCTACATGCGACACATGTCATAGCAGCATCATGTTAGCGTGTAATGAAGTAACATGATCGGACATTTAACAGCCAGGCCGGCCTGTAATGCACACTGCTATATTACATCCTGAGCGTTGAGTGTATGTGTTGAACATAGCGGCCCTGAATGCACCCAAAGGTCAGAGTACAATACTATTTAAGCCCTCTCACTGACAGCAGTAAGCAGCAGGTGTTGAAATTTGTTTTCATGCCTCACATGAAGCATATCTGGTATTATAGGAGCCGGCGCTAAGCGGGCACTTACGCTTCATTAAAATTCTTGTTTTAATAGCAGCGGGACACGCTTTATCGTGACAGGGAGTTATTTCCTATTAAATTATATCAATTAGGACGCTTTGGAAGAAAGCCTCTCCACTCAGAGGCTCAACAGAGACGGACTAAAACAAGCTTTGGGTGGAATAACGCTTCAGATCATCATTTATCCAAGTCTTTATCACATTTTATTAAGTTATCACCTTCAGTTGGTCCTAATGACACAAAGAAAAGCCTCCTGCCCTATTGTAGTGGAGTGCATTTATCTTTCCCTCTACACATTTCTACTACTTCCTTTTTCTACAGCCTGCGTCTTTGTATGGACACATTTAACTGAGCAGCCGTGTCATTTCGGTGTCCCACTGTGGGATTTCAAGTTGCATTACATCGTTGTGGTAGCTCAAGAGGCAGAGTGTGTAAACACACAGCAGGAGCTCCACACACACACTCAGACACACACACACAGAAGCAGTAAATAGAAAACAGAAAAAGAGGAAGTTGAGGGACCTTAGGACATTATAAGTGATCTTTAAAAAGTCTCATCTCGAGATACATGCGGGATCATAATCCACAACTTAAAATGAGTAAATCAGCACTAAAATTGATTATTTGTAAATACTAGTACTGACTTCCCTGATGGGTCAGACTGGCCTGGACTGATTTACAGCACGTCAAAGTCTATATGGCAACACCACGCAAGCTGACAAAGTTTAGCAATGAGAAGTGAGATCCATGTTTGTCTCTGCTGAAAACAATTTATCCATATTATATTCTGCTTGGTGAGGTTGGAGTTGGTAGATGAGCACTGGTAGGACATAACCAGGATTCACTAATGTTACATGGTACAGACATGTATCAGAGCACTGGGCTGTGAGTAGCACTAAATATAGCCGGCGACTAAACTACAGTACAAGCCTACAATGTTTGCTTGTTGTTTAAAACAACACCACTACCTAGCTGTTGATAAATACATTACCCCATGGAAAATCCAATCTCCATTCATCTTTCAAAACAAATCCTTGACTCATGTCATTATGAAAGTTTGTGAGTTCTTTGGCCAAAGGAATTCATACAATCCACTTCAAACAGATTCTTCCCACAGTCACTTAAAAGAGATATGTTCATAGAAAACATTTTTTTTCTTTCAACCCTACAGAGAGACAACAGAATGAAAT
The DNA here is from genome assembly GCA_008086565.1 of Thalassoma bifasciatum. Lineage (NCBI taxonomy): Eukaryota > Metazoa > Chordata > Actinopteri > Labriformes > Labridae > Thalassoma > Thalassoma bifasciatum. The sequence goes on from RPOG01000451.1 coordinate 255,945, forward strand.
TAAACTACACTCCTGATAGAAATTGCACAAATTTACTTTTTTCACTTTTGAATCTTAAAGAGGTTCAAAGTAGAGTTTCAAATGCAAAAACAAGAAATGGGAGGGAGATAAAGAAAAAAATTGAGTTGGAAACACTGAAAACAGCAATTCAAGTGATATAGTCTCTTCGTCAGCTGATCAAAAATTTAACACCACAGCTCAGCAAACCCCTGAAAAACCCCTGAAAAAGAGATAGACGTTTGAAAAAGGACTCAGTAATAAAGAATTCCAATTTCCTTGTTCACCCCTTCAAATGTGAGTTTGTTAATGTTTGATGTGAGTGTTTCCAGGAGGTCAGTGAGAACTTTGCTCCAAGTAGGTGGAGATGCTTCATGTTTGGCATCCACTGTCTGGAGCTGACTTCCATTTTTGTAAACAAAGGTTGAGATTATTCCTCTGGAAAATGAATAAATCCTTTGACAGGCAGGCGTTGTGAACTGCAGCATTGTCGTGTTGAAAAACCCAGTCATTAGCTCAAAGACCAGAGCCCTCAGTCATGAAGGACGCCCCCCTGCAACATCTCCACAGAGCCATTTTATGCCCCTGCACAACCTGAAGCTCCATTGTCTCATTGAAGGAAAAAGCAGATCATGATGGAAAACCTCTCAGTGGGATCTCCATGTCATGACAGTAACTTTAGACGCCACCAGGACCATCAAAGTTGAATTTTTTCTCCTCAGAGAATAAAACTTTCATCCACCTTTCAATGTCCCATGTTTGTTGATCTCTGTCAAAGTCTAGACAGGCCAATTAGTGGAAGGAGGTGTGGCCTTTTAAGAGGTTTTAATAGGTTGAATCCATTTTTTTTCCCCCGCAGGTTTTGTCTTTTAACTCTCTGATGCATGAATTATGAAAGTCGGTGTCAGGATTTTTCCCTTGAGTGTTTTTGTTTGTCTTACAGCATGAAAAAAAGTTTTCCATTTTTCTTTTATTCAAATATTTGTAACTGAGCATTCAACATAAAACAGTGTGAACTTAATATAAAAATGACTTATTTTATTGTTTGACTTCTTTTCTTTTTTTCTGTAATTTCATGAATAATCTTTTTTAATGCTTTGCGAAACATTTTAACTCTCTTTTATCCATTTTAACACTGAATAATTACGCTGTTTTACCCTCAAATGTTTGTCTATAACGTTTTTAAAAATATATATATTTGGAAAAAGAATTGAAAACATTTTTTCAGGTCCGAAGAAGAATAAAAATATCCTGACACAGGCTAATATGAATTTCCACCACATGAACCACTGAATTTAGGAGTAAATAACTTTTTAAATAGGTGTCCACTGTAGTGACCACAATGCACCACAGGGTTAAAGGTTGTGGCCTCAAACTTGTGAAATTTTTTCGTTGTCTCACTCCCATTTCTGCTTTATGCATTTTGAAACTCTTCTTGGACCCTTCTTAAGATCAGGTGTGCATGTTCTCAGTGAAAGAAATGTTGAATTACTTCCAGCAGGATTTGAATCAAAGAATACCTCATTTATTTTTCTCATGTCAAGGATTAAAGCTAACGTTATGACATTTTAATTACTCCCTGCAAATAAATGTGATTAATTAAAAGCGGTTACTTGAGACGGCTGAAAATGTCAGCAATATCTGCGCCCACCGACCACTTACAAGCTGTTATTTTCAAGCTCTGACCACATCAGCAGTTCAGTATACTTTACCCCAACTCCTCTGCCAGAGCGCCCCTACAGCAGCTGCTGATTGATGGGATCCTGAGACTGGTGACAGCTCTCCCAGTGAGGCGCTGGCTGCCATCTTACATACTGACTGTCCCGGCTCCTCTCTGCAGAAACAAACACCTATAGGCTGTTTCAGGGTCAATTTGAGCCAAATGCAGGGGCTGGTCACTCTGTGGTCAGAAGTTGTTGCTGAGGTATCAAAATAAAGCACAAGTCTTACATAGATGCATGAAATCATCCAGAAGTTTAGGTTTGACCTTTGACCTTCATATGGCTGCAAAATCCTCCATCATCCGCTGAGATAAATGTTTAATTTTTTTATTATGCATGTGGCGTCATCTCTCATGTCCCTCACATGCTCATCCCATGTGTATGCAAATGAGCGCGCATACTTGGGATATACTGGGTATTTGCTCGTCTCCATCTGATCCCTAGAAAGGTGCAGGAGGTTTCGTGTGTCAGGGACAGTGACCATCCACTACAACTTATGCATATTCGCCCCTCCCACTCCGCTTTGGGGAGTCAATAAGAGCAACTCACCGGTGGCGTCCACGCATCATCACAAGAAGCCCCTCGTTTGATGCCGAGCAGCAGCGCCCGCAGCACAAAGGGAATCATGCCTGTGCCAAAGAGAAACGGTAAGAAACTGAAACCAACTTTATACCACCAGGCTGGACTTCATGGGTCCAAGAAATAAAGAACATTTGATTCAAAGATTCAACAAGGAGTCACTTTTAGCCTCTATTTTTATCATTTCATATTTCTTTTACGCTAAAATCTTAATAAAGTATCTGAGTTTTAAGTCCAAATCCTGGCAACACTATCCTTTTTCATCCTCTTTTATCTTAATAAACAGCAAGAAACTGAAGTACAGGCAAGTGTTTATGTATTACTTTTGGAAGAAAATGTCATTTTAGACTCATTTTGAGCAACATTCACTTGACAAGTTCAGAAAAATGTCCTATTTCAAGATATTTAAAGACAAGAATGATGTCTGAATTGCTTGTAACAAGTGGTGTAAGACCTGAATCTGACAAGCTAATTTTTCTTATCCCATTTGCAGGTTTGTTTTCACTCATTTCAAACACTTCAGACCTCTTCTTGTCTTTTAAAATCTCAAAAATGAAACTTGTATCTGGACTTGTCAGTTGAATGTGGCTTATATCAAGTATAATACGACATTTTTCTCACATAAGTCATCCTCATGGCCTTTTCCCACCTGTGAGTCTCTTTTTGGTCCATTGTTCCTTTTCCGCCTCTCGTATGAGGATGTTTTGTCTCTTCAGCCTTTGTTTGGACGTTTCTGCTCCAGAATAGCTTTGATACTTCTACAAACTCATCCTTCCAAATGTCACTAATGCCTCCTTTGGCAGACGCAGTGACTGGTGAAGACAGTCTGCCTGCTGTTACGTAACTCTTGCAGCCTGTTGTTACTATCATCTCCTGATGCTCGGTGCACAAAAACTTAAAAATCTGTTTGTGTATTCTTCATTTGTTGAAGCCTCGCCTTTATGTTTGTGGACATCACTTTCTCTCCCACTACTTCCAGCCAGGAAGCCTTGATAGGAGAGATGAGTCTGGGTCACTTCTGCTCATCTCACTATCTTCCAATCCTGCTGTCTCAGTTGGAAGTTTTGAACTTGATCTGCTCAGATAATGTAGCTCTGTCCCACTGAGAGGGGAATCTGAAGAGGCACAGAGTCCATCTCGACTGTCCGTCACCGTAACATCCAGGGTTGACCTTTGGGTTGAGCTCTCGGCTCATTACGTCTGTTCACAAGAATGAAACTCATGTGTCCTGTCTTGTGAATGCAGTAATCTCTCTTGAAATCACAGTTTTCCTCTAAATTCAGCCACTTCATCGAGATACTCATCAGTATTCCCATCTTGATTGATGCCTTTAAACATTGTGATGCCCTCTTCTATCTCTCTCTATCCCTCTGATGTCAAGTCATCAATCTTTTCCGAGTATCTGTTTATCCCCATGAGGCTTTCATGTTGATCTGGTTGGGCGAGGAGCAGCATACGCGAAGGATTAACCTCTAAAGAGGGACCGGACGGGTGGCGAGTTTCCAATCAGCCATCACACTCAGCAGCCTGATGTCTCACTCTGAGGTCGCATTTCACTCCCATTTGAGAAGAAGCCAAAGTCAGTGTTAAGATTCAAAGAAGAGTCTATTCTTCCAGTAATTCCCTCCTTAAGCCTTGTTGACACCGTTCCACTTGGTTTTTCTTTCATCATGTCCTGGTCTCACCTGCTCGCTTCCTTTACGAGCGCAATCAGGGGAGAAAGACGGATGGAGTGATCTGTCAGCGGCGTCATTTTCATCTCCACTAATTTCAAAAGAGGACTACGTGGCCTTCATTTGATCTCTGTCACTCCTGCACGGCCCCGTCCTCTCTGTGTTCAGAGTCATAACATCGAACAATGAAACTTCTTTTTGAAATCAGCCTTTAGGATGTAGACACAGTTTTAGCTCTGTAATGTGTCTGTAACTAAACCCTGAGTCTAACTAATGACTCCACATGCCTGGTAATTATCAGATTGTCACTTCTTATTGGTTTCTCTTGTAGCATTGTGTTTCCTGTATATTTAGATCTTTAATTAGAGCACAGAGGAGTTAACTCTGCCAGAAACAAGCTGCGAGCCGTCACGAACGGTTGAAAGTGATGCCACCGTCTCAATCATATCAGATGCTTGCAGATGTTAAACCGGACTCTCATTTACCCCCCTGGTGGGTACACGGCTGGCGTTGTCCCCAGCGGAGGGTCATACAGGCTGTAGAGGTCAAGTTTCCTCAGCTGACGCTCCTCCTCATGGTGCAAACACTGCTGTGATAACATGGATGCAGACACTTTCATTACATGTGTGGGATATTTCTATAATTACACTCACAACTATAATAAAGAAACCTCGTCTTTGTTCCATTTGGTTTCAGTTGTTGTAAAACTAAGACAAACATCCGTTTGTGCAAGAAAGTGAATGCAAAATGTTATAGATAGGTTTTGCAAGGTTCTCATGGGTCATATTTAGATTTTTAACCAAAATAAATAACTTAATTAGGACATTATTTTTCTGTAAGTGTGCAAAGAGGTCAAAATTGTGTCCTCATTTGTTTTATGGTGAAAATCTCAAGGTTTCATACCTGTAAAAAGCTACGGAAGCCCAAAGTGGCCATGAGTCAATACATTACTTTTAGATTTAGACTTTTTTTTTCATTACACAAATCACTTAACAGCGCATTTAGGAATTAATTTTCGATTCAATGGCTTATAGTATAAGTAGAAGAGCTATAAAAAAAAAAAAGATATGTGTAATTGACATGACATGATGGCTATTGAATGAGTGTTTATGTAATGTCTTGTTGTTATGAATAAACATAAATGTATGTATAAATGGATATTCACAGGGAATAAGATTTTTTTTTTTTTTTTAAAGCATTGCACATATTCACATGTGGCACATAAATCTTCATTTTCACCATTTTCCTTCAATATTGAGTGAATTATTTCATCAATCTGATTTAAAAAGCAAGATTTAATAGCACAAAACACTGACAAAATAAATTAAAGCTCGTGGAAGTTACTGAAAATAACTCAGTAATGTTAAATAGGTTATCAAAACAAGTGTTAATTCAGCAAAACTAAGCAAATTATCTTAAAAATATGCACATTTTTACGCCTTATTAAAAATGCCAATTTTAGTAATGCAATGATAATCCTATTGATGATAACAATAAAGATAAAAATGATACTATTGACAACATAATTAACAATAAGAAATACAATAGTAGTACCAATAACAATAATTATCACATTGTAAAGGGAGGATAAAGAGGGTATAGGATAAACAAGTCTCAGATTAATGTAAAAAAAAATGTATATATGTTTTAAAACACCTTTTTTATGTATGGAAAGAGATAAAAGGGTGTTCCCAAGTCTTTGTTTGTTTTTTTGTTTTTTTTTTACATTTTTCAATCAGCTTCATTAGATTTTTAAAAATGTATATATTGCACATATCTATTGTTAATTCCACTAGAGATGTGAAAGTTGTTGAATTATCAAGTGAAATATATCTGAGTGGGCAAAATAGTATTTTTGAAACAAGAAGATAATTTGGTATGATGGAGCCATACAATAGTTTTTTTTCTCATAAAACTTTGCTTTTTCTCAGCATTTATCTTGAATTTTGTGGGAAAATATGTTTGATATTTATGAACTGAGTGGTAAAGTACAGTTCTTTAAACCACCATCCTTGGGCTCTTGCTTTCTAGAAGCTTCCATGTTGGGAACCTGGTAAATTAAGGCTGTTCTGTCTAATTTTGGTCACAGTAAAAGCTCCAAACACGATGATGTAAGCGTGCGATAGGTGACTAAGAATGATGAGTTAGTTGTTGGTGTGAAATGTGAGGAAACAGAAACTCGAGCGCACACAGAGGGGAGCCGGATCATGATCAGACTGGTCAGTGTTGGTTCCCATTTTTCTACGAATGTCAGAGGATGAAATGAATTACAAGCTGGAGGAGGAACAAACACAGAGAGAGACGACAAACATGCCCTGAGCAGGATGAAGTAACGGCTGCATACAGAAAAGTTTATTCTTAGACTGAGAGAGTCCTGCTGTCAGAGCTAATGATGTGTGTCCTTAACAAATGGATGCTCCGGCCTCCAGATTCCTTATGTTGTAACCAAAACCCTGAGCGGCACGAGAGGAACTTCATGAATCAGTGCTGAGCTCACATAGCAGAAATACCTCTCTGTGATCTGCTGCATGCTGGGAGAGGCTGATGATTTACTGCTGATGAATATGACGACCTGACAGAAACAGGGATGAAAGCAGCGGCTGCAGGAGAAGCTGTGAGAAGTTTATGGTCTGATACCACCTCAGATAATCACTGCAGACACATTTCTTTCACTTTTTAACAACGACAGAAGATTTCAAATAATCGACAGGTCTTTAATCCGTCTAATGAAGCCAGAACTGACACCAAACCCTCTTTGTCTCATAATCACACTGGGGAAAGTGTCAGAAAGGCAAACAAAGACGTCAGTATCATTCTGTTTTAGTCTGCAGACCTGAAAGCTGACCACATATCTGAGTCTGCGACAAATGTATTTAATTATTTTGCATCTGCTGTTGTAAGTGTGTGGTGAAAACACACAGAAGCCCATTTGTGAAAGTTAATGATATATAAAAATCAATAACCCACTTTGTTAAGATTATTTTTAGGTTTTAGATAAAAGGTAAAAATTTCCTTTTTTTTTCCTCATGATTTTGTTGTTTTCTCTTAAATTTTGACTTATCTCAAATTTATTACTATACTCTCTAAATTTATTAACTCGATCTAAGACTCTAATTTCTATCTAATAATTTGACCTCTCAAATTTCTTGACTTTGGTCTCAAACTTTTGGCTGTATCAATCAAAATTTTCATTTATTTATTTATTTATCTTTTTATGCATGTATTTATTTATTTATTTATTTATTTGTAATTTTGACCTTTTCCTCTCAATTTTTTTGACTTTGTTCTCAAACTTTTGGCTTTATCACTCAAAATCTTTATTTTTTCTATTTATTTATTTATCTATTTATGCATGTATTTATATATTTATTTATCTATTTATTTGTAATTTTGACCTTTTCCTCTCAATTTTTTTGGCTTTAGTCTCAAACTTTGGCTTTGAATCTCAAAATCTTAATTTTTTCTGTTAATTTTGACCTTTTCCTCTCAAATTTTCATCTTTTACACGTACAATTTCGACTTTTACCTCATTATTTTGACTTACAGCTCAAAATTGTCATCCTTTATAAGCATAACTTTGACTTTTGTCTCATAAATTCAACTTCTTATCTCAAAACTTTGACTTGATTTTCTCAAAATATTGACTAAGTCTTAAAGTTTAGATTTCTATCAAATAATTTTGACTTTTTCCCTCTCTGAATTTCTTGACTTTATTCTCAAAATGTTGTTGTTTGTTTTACTGGTTATTTTTGACCTTTTCCTCTAAAATTTTCATCTTTTACATGCATAACTTTTTACTTTTGTCTCGTAAACTTCACTTTTAATTTCAGGATTTTCTCACAATATTGACTTTATATTAGAATTTAAATCTATATCTAATAATTTTGACTTTTACCTCTCAATTTTTTTTGATTAGTCTCAAAATGTTGGCTTTATAGCTAATTATTTTGATTTTTTTTTCTGGTAATTTTGACCTTTTCCTCTAAAATTTTCATCTTTTACACTCATAATTTCTAATTTTATCTCAAAATGTTCATCCTTGAAAGCATAACTTTGCCTTTTGTCTCATAAATTTTCTCAAAATATTGACTAAGTCTAAGAATTTAAATTTCTATCTAACAATTTTGACTTTTTTCCTCTCAGATTTTTTTACTTTAATCTCAAAATTTTTTAACTGGTTATTTTTGACCTTTTTCTCTTAAATGTTCATCTTTTACACTCATAATTTCTACTTTTACACTCATTATTTTGACTTGTATCTCAAAATTTTCACCCTTTACATGCATAGTATTGACTTTTGTCTCATAATTTTAACTTTTAATCTCAAAATTTTTGGCTTCCTATCTCAAAATTTTGACTTAACACGGGCACAATAAATTCTCAAGAAACCATAGTTTACACTTTTATTTTTTTAACGAGCAAAAATGAGCTTCCATACTCTGCAGATACAGCCTATTACAAGATAATGTTGCTGCAAATGCCAGAGTGGCCTCATGTTTGCCATTAGGAAGAATTTAATAAACAGTCTGAGGTTTTGTATTTATTTTCAAGAGTTTGTTTTATGCATTATACTAATGAATATAACAAACTGCTCTGTTTTTCTTTACCAGGAAGGAAAAACAGCAATGTCCCTGAAGGTAAAGACCATTTCTCTGAAGCTCTAAAGGTTATTAAGACTTTTTAATGAACCTTTCTGCTCATTTCGTCTCCTCTGCTCTTCCTCATCTCAGAAAAGCTGCCGCCGTACGAACCCAACGTCCCTGAACCCATCACCAGAGCCGACTTCATGAAGTGTAAGACCTTTTTCTCTCAGTTTCACACCATCGTTCACTGAAAGTAATTACAGTCAAAGCAAATAACTGAAAATATAACAGTAGAAACTCAGTGTGCTAAGTAGATCATGATGAATCTTTGAGGTCAAGAATGTAATTAGAGCTGTTTATTAAGAGCTTAGGTTTAATGCTTCAATAAATCAAAGACAATTAAACCCAAATTGAGTAGAGATTAATATCTTTGAGTCGAAATAATCCAGTTAAATTATTAATTCACGCATTAAAATGATTTTGAGCTGTTTGTCATTTTTATAAGCAGGGTTATTTAAATGCAAATTTCACAAGTGGAAAAACAAATGAAGTTTTTATTCATTGACTCATAAACACTTAAAATAAACTGCAGAACACATTCAGTGATGACTTGATAACTCAGTAAAAGCTTAAGCTCCTATTCAGAGCAGAGAGATTGTTCATGGTCTCATTCATTCGTCTCCTTTTCCTCTTGTTTTCCTCTTCATCCTCCTCTCAGACTGGATCCCCATCACTCTGGATGATAAAACTGCACAGAAGCTGCTGTGGATTTCAGAGGGCGGCTCCAAGGTGGCCCGAACGACTGATGCAGTCTGTCCGTATCCCAACAGGCCTGAGAGATACGAGCACTCACCTCAGGTGGGCTGGTCTGAGCAGATAAAGCAAACTCACCTGTTTTAGAAACGCAGCACAATTCGTCTCCTGGAAGTGAAGCTTGAAATAAAACTTTATTCAGACCAGGGATGTCAAACGTCAGCGCTCATCTTACACTGCAATCATTTTGTCACTTAAGTTAATCATAAAAAGACAATTTGTATGTCTTATACAAAACCACTCTAACTTCCCTGAACATTTTAGTTAATGGTAATCTGCTCTGAAGTGTCAAATTATCATGTGCAGCAACCGTCCAGCCTCAACTTCTATTTGAATAACAGGTTTAAAATCACTTTCTATCAGTTTATATATACATATACATATATATACAAACGAATGTTGTCTGAATATGTTCATTAGATGAAATATCATAGGGGCGACCATCAAGAAAACACAATTATGGGACTTTTCTTTTGAAACCACTTAAAGGTCAGAGTGTTTCATCAACCAGACACATCTGAGTAACCCAATGAAACACTAGGAAGGTTAATAAGTCTCTCGTATATTTGTAAATAAACCAATTTCATGGGGAGCGACTGCCTCAAAATTGTGAATAATAAGTTTTATCTGCAAATCTATAAGCCTGTCCTGCTTAAACTGATTATTTAATTACTGATACTTGTTGAACTAGTAGTAATGTTAAAGAAATAGATAAATTATGGTTGCCCCAAAATGACTTCTTTTTTTTTTTTTTAAAGCTGTGAATTTAACTTTAAAAACACTAACACTATGTCTCGTTTTTTGCACATATGCACATGTACACTACATTCCAAATGTTTGGATGAAAACCAAATTTATATCCTTGTTCTTAGTCTTTTAAAAACGGCCTATTCAAAAGTCTTATCCGTCAATGACCCAAAACTGAAGCTCAATGTAATCTACAAAAACTGAATAATTCTTAATTGCATTTGCTATGATGCAAATATGTTTCGTGAGTCATTGAGAGTTAAAAAAAATGCATGCAAGAAAACACAAGGCTGAATTAAAGTCATGAAATGGCAAAGAAAAGACAAAAGTTGATGCATGAAAAATTGTTCAGAATGGTGGATCAGAGATATTTGGGGCTAAAAATGTTTCAACAATTGACTTTGAAAACTACTATGATAAAGTACAGATCCTGATCCAGCCATGAAAAATTATGACATATTTTTCCAAGTCTGGTTTTATCTCATAGGTCTGAAATAATAGCACAAGAACTTTTGACTAAAGTTTGAGACTGGTTTTTTTTTTTTTTAGACCAATCCTCACTCCCTGCTCTCCCCTCTTGCAGGTTCTGTGTAAGGAGAGTCTGCTGGGTCACCGTGGTTACTGGGAGGTGGACTACGACGGCTGGGTGGTGATCGGGGTGGTCTGTGAAAGCGCCCCAAGAAAAGGCAACGAGGGGCCCAGCGGCCTCGGGGAGAACAGTGGCTCCTGGGGCGCCGGCTGGTCTGGCTCCTGCTTCCAAGTTTGGCACAACGGCGAGAATGTGGACGTCTCGCTCCCTGAGACGTCCAGGATGGGCATCTACGTGGACCAGCCCGCCGGCATCATCAAGTTCCTGCTGGTGGAGGGCGAGGCCGAGAAGGAGGTGCGGCTGATTCACAAATTCAAGGCCAACATCCAGGAGAAGATCTACCCCGGGTTCTGGGTTGGCACCAGTTCGTTCTGCCTCATTCGGAAAAAGGATCAGTGACAGCGCAGAGGGATCAGAAAGTGAGGGGGGGCTGTTTGTGTAAATTTAAGATGTGGTGAGGAGGCAGAGGAAGGAACAAGGGTTTGAGTTACAAATCAGGAGTCAAGCTCGTTTTTTTCTCTTGTGCATGTAGAAAAGTGTAATCATTTCTTATTTTATCCACATATAACGAATTATTGTCGTATTTACTTTTATTTATCTGTTTATATTTCACTGAGCTTAACTTCTTGTTTTGTAACAGAAAAAGTTATGCATGTTTGAATTGTTTGCTGTATTTTTTAAGTGTTGAATAGTTAATAAACTCTACTGTTGTGTAATAACGCTGAGTCTGCATTACAGCTGAAAGATTTTAGAAAAAGATCTAATTGCGATTTTTCTGGCAGATACAGCGATTTCAATTGGATTCATTATTTTCCTTAAATTATGCTTTAGTGAAGTTTTCACAATGTATAGTAACATTTACAAACTTGATAGAAAATTACATCAAACCACTGAAACATCTAAAGCTACTTTTCTAATGCAAGGATGAAAATGAAAACTGAAGGTAGAATTGTTTCAAACTGTTAAATAAAAGGTCAATATTTTAATTTAAAAAGTGAAAATTTTGAGAGATAAAAACAAAATTCTGAGACAAAAAGTCAAGATTTTGATATGAAGCTTCTTAAGTTTAAGAAATCAGTTTAATATTACGTGAAAAAAAGTCCAAACTTTCTCATTAAAAGTCAAAATTTTAAGATGACAAGTCTACATTTTGAAATAAAGACTTTTTTTTAAAAAATAAAAAGTTGAAATTTTGATATAGAAAGTCAAAATTCTAAGATCAAAGTTGAAATCATGAGAAATAAATACAGAGGCAAAAAAATAAAACGTAAAAAGAGGATTTTTCGATAAGTTGTTGAATTTTGACTCTCCTCAAAACCTAACACCCATTCCTACTTTTTCTAAACCGGACTTTTTAAATTGTATTTTTACTTATAAAAACTGAGGAACAAAGAGAGATATCTTTGAGTCTTAACTTTCAAAAATGATGTAGCGCAAAATATCCTTAATTTTATCAAGTTAAATAAAATAAAATCAACAGCAATCCCAAGGAAAAAAGGATCTTTCCCAACAGTCTTACACTCAAGACACATCCTGGGTCAGTCAGGAGCAGGAAACTACAGCTTTGGCGATCACATGATCACAATGTTTCAGCCCTAGTCTGCACTGATTTTATGATGAGTCCACATAAACCATGTTAATCTTCCTACAGTGGAACAACGAGGCCCTCTAAAGGCATCAAGTGTTATAAAATCCCTTCTAACCTCTTAGACAAATCATCACAAGGAGTAGTTTTTTGACTTGGTGTTGCTCCTTTATTTCAAACATAAAAGTACTCAACAGAACACTTATTGCTTTTTTGAAATGTCAGAAGTCGACATTTTTTCCTTTCAAACCATCTACCTCTTCTTCTCTTTCTCTCACTCATTCAGTCTTTTTTTTACAAGGAGCACTGAAGCAAAAACAAAACAAAAAAATACACCATCCCCTTGAACTCAGTATTGTTTTACAATCATTCGATCAGTCAGCCGTTTATTGGCAAAAAAAGTAAAAGAACATGTTAGGAGGAGGTGCTGGTGTCCTCCGCTCACATTTTGAAAAAAGCCACAAGCTTCATGTTAATTCAACCATTTCTCTGGTTTCTGACCCTCTAAGATGTTTTGGTTTCGTGGTGTTGGAGGGTGGCGGGGTTATGACAACGACGACTGGCCCGTTGGTTCGTTTACCCGCTGAAGGATGAGAAGAGAAAACATCCATGTGGTCCGAGGAGATCACCGGCTCTGGTGCTCAAAGTTAAACCTTTAAAAATTCACAGGCCATGAGCTGAGAGCTGGGAGCATTTAGCTGAGCATAAAGACAGTTTGCAAAAAGCCAGCGATGATGACAATGATAATCTTCAATCGACTGTTAGAGTAAACCGCCAATGCTGACAGAGTCACATTTCTTCAATCAGTCAAAAATCACTTCTCTGTGAAATGAGCTTCTCCCCTTGTTTCATTGCTCAAAATGAGCTAAATCATAAAATACCAAGTTTTTCAAAGCAGCTACAAGTTTGCTCAACCAATTAACACTGCAAAAACTGAAATCTAAGCAAGTCATTGTGTCTTATTTTAAGTAAAATTTGTCTTATTGTTCTTGATATGAGCTAAATTCTACTGATAAATCCAGAAAGGTGTCTTATTTCAAGTTTTTTTTAGACAAAAATGAGGTTTAAATTGCTTGTAACAAGTCAAAAAAAATCTGCCAATGGGATAAGAAAAAAATGTCTTGTATTAAGACATCTCTCTTATCCCATTGGCAGATTTATTTATTTTTTTGACTCATTTCAAGCAATTCAGAGCTCATTTTTGTCTTTAGATAACTTGAAACAAGACATTTTTATGACTGTGGTCTGGTGAATGTGGCTCAAATCAAGAAAAATAAGAATTTCTACTACAAGTAAGACATAATGACTTGCTTAGATTTCGGTTTTTGCAGTGAACTGGTTGTGCTCACATTTTGCACAAGTAGCATCTAAAACTTTTTTTTTCCTGTGTGTGAACAGATTCACTACAGTTGTGCCTAAAAGTTTACACCCCCCCCCCCAGCAGAATCTCTGATTTTTTGTCCTTTTCTCAAAAAATATGAATGATAGCACAAAATCCTTTCTATCACTCATGGTTTGTTAATAAATGTCTTCACCCAACCTCTAACCATGAGTGACAGAAAGGTTTTTGTGTTATCATTTATATTTTCAGAGAAAAGGCCAAAAAAATCAGAAAGTTCTGCTGGAGGGGGTGTAAACTTTTAGGCACAACTGTAAATGTTTGAAATGTAGATTTGAACTTGGACGGAGCCAGGCTAGCTGTTACCAAAGGCTTCCAGCTAAGGAAGCAAAGCTAAGCTAAGCATCTCCCAGATCTACTTCCAATCTTGGTTTCGCTTCGTTGTGTACGGTGTTCAAAAAGAGTGACGGCACTGCTACACTTTCATCATTTCAGATAAAAGCATTCAGCTTAAACTGGTCTCCCCTGCTGAGAACGTTAGCACTTCATCTAACCGTCTCGGGATCTCAATACCTCACAGGTCTGTTCACCAAAAGGCAAATATCTGTCGGCACGCTAAGCTCGATACATTTCACAACTGGCCGTGTTAGTTTTAGTGTCCTTGTTGTGAAAGGGTTGGGTCTCTACGCACACGTCTCCAGGTTCAGTCCTAATGTAGTGTGTTGGGATGTGTGGTAGGTAGAATAGTGAAATGTGTAGTGACATGGAGGGGGAGGAACTAGTGTTTTGAATGTTATTAGTGTTTATAACAACATCTCTTTTTATCAGTCACTTCTCAAAGCATGTGCCGTTAATTTTGGTTAGTGAGAAATAATCAAAGGGACGAGCTTTTACGCCGTTTCACGTACTCAACGCCACATCTGCAAAGTCTCCTCCTGTCACAACACACCTCCACTTTCACATTCCCTCTCCATTCTCTCCCTCTATCCTTCTCTTTCTCTCCTGATTAATGTTTCAGAGAGAAGTCTCCCGTGTTCAGACGAGGCCGCGGCAGGGCCCCGAACATTTCTGTCCCATCTGTGGCTCCTGGGGCCAACAGGGCCTTCATACTAGCAGCGATATGCTCCAGATCAGCACAGCCCACCTGGAAGAGAAACACACAGGGTTACATGTGCGCACGATCCACTAAAATACAGATATGCAACAAAAAATTACAATATGACAGGACCCACAGTGCCCTTGCAAGAGTAGAGGTTTCATTACAACAGAATTCCAGGATTTTCTGAATTAATACTGAGTTGTAAAAAAAATAGTTGTGTCCTCAGTCGTGATAATCATGCTCTATGATCTCTAACCTAATGATAAAATGTGAGCTTTTGCCCTGAACACAGATGGTTAATAGCTAAGCCCAAAGAGAGCTGGTTAACCTGCAGGCAGTTAAGAATTTCTCGTCAACACAGAAAAAGTCTTACATCACTAGGAAAGAGTATTGATATGATTTTACTCATGCCAATGCCTTTGTCAATTTTCCTTATCAATTTCTTCCTGTGAATTTTCTGTGTACAAAAAAGTAGCTTTGCAGGTTTCCTGTGTCAACAACATTTTAGTGAGTTTATAAGTAAATAAATATGAAATTGGTCACTGGATTTGGATATCTCTGGATGTAAATGAATGAATAAAAATATGTCAGAATCGCACATCAGGTGGTGTTGATTTATCGTTTTGTTGTATATTAATGACTGGAGTAGGCCACCTAACAATGCTTCGAGTTGTCTGGAACCTTGGGCTTGCCGTAGTTGTGCTGAAGTCAACCATGAGTCTTCACTTCCTATTTGGAAAACATTTACCTGCTGTTGTCTTGACATTTGACATTGGAGATGTTTAATATGTTGACTGTATTGAATACGAATCTCTTATGAGAGAGTAATTTAATTTCCATAATCATTTCTTTGTGTGTTCAGTTTCACAGCTTCTTAAGTAAAACTTCAAGCAGCAAATCTTGAATCAGAGTTTTCTTGTGAAAAGCTGGGGCAAATATTGGATGCAAGGTCCGTCTGCTCTGGTGTAATGTAAAGAATCTATAAGGGGATCGTTCAGGAAAAGGGTTAATGATGTCTATGGATTGAACCATTTCTGACTGGTTCTCGACATCCATTACTATACATTACAACAGAGTTTTTTATAATGGTATTTCCTCACCCGTTCTCCACTGCTGCTGTCTCCAGGAGCAGCCCTGTTGCCCCCCCTGCAGCCCCACACGGGGACAGAAACAGGGAGCGAGCGGGCCAGAGCCATTGCGTTGGCGTGACGGGAGGAGTACGAAGCCTGACCCATCGCCATCCCGCGTGTTGGAGGAGGAGCATCCTCACTCAAAGAGCCTGTGACATATAGAGGAAGGTAAGCAAATGTTTCCCTAACGTGAGTCTGTACACGTTTGAGTAAAAGCCTCTTACCATCTGTGCTCTCCTCCTCCCCGTCTGACTCAAAGAACGGCTCACAGTCTCGAGACAGAGAGTCCTCATCCATGGAGAACACACCTGAACCAGAGTGATACTTGAAATGAAAAGCCTCTTCAGCAGCTACAGGCAGAAGAAATCCTGACACAGATTCACTGTTTCATGTCTTACCAGCACTTTCATTCCCATAGGGTCTCCTCTCATCCATGTCCTCCTCTTCCTCATCCTCACATTCCTCTTCCAAGTCCACGATCGCAGACCTCTGTCTTCCCCTCTCGACCTCCAGCACACTCTTCTCCCTTTCCCTCTCTGCGTTCCCATTCTGCCCGCCATCCTGGCCGGTCATGGCGCCTGAGCTGTAGATTGAAGGGTAGCTTTGGGAGAACATTCTGCCGTTGGGACTGACTCCGCTGCCGTCTCCTGTAAAGCTCTGGAAAAACAAAAAACAACAATCTGAGTATGCGCATCTTGAATGAGTGTGTCTGTGCAGAATCAAGTAAGAAGAAAGTCACTCACCCCTCTGTGTGCAGGGTCGGCGGTGAGATCAACCACCAACTTGGTTCCACCGTCTTCTCCCACCTGACGTGTGTGCTTTTGGGCTGTCAGCATGGTCATGGAGTGCAGCACGCCAATATCTTCCATGTAGCGACGTGCCGACTCGGCCAGAAAGCCTTGGCCCCACACGTTATAGGAGAAATCACACTCCTTAGGAAAGGCACTGCTGCTCTCCTTTTTCCTCACCCCATCTCCTTCTCCAGCCGACGACCGGAACTTCTTACACGCTGTAAGTATGGCCATGTCACAGCCAGACTTTTGGCAATATGCTTCCGCTGCAGAAAGCAGTGCCAGCCAGCTCTCTTTGTGGTTGTCGGGGATGTCGGGCTCGGATGAGTGGGTGATGGAGGCCATAATGGTGCTATGGTAGTTTACAGATACCTGAAGCTGAGCTGATCTGAAGAATGCTGATGAGTGATGACACTTTGATTTAGGTTTGCAGCAAACAGAGGCTAGCTGAGTACAATATCGATGAGAAACTTTGGTAGTTGTGGTTGACTTTGATCAATATGCTTAAAAAAAAAACACTTCACTTGTGGTTCTTCTGTCCTGCTGGTGTACGGTACGTTTTTGCTCTGGTGAAAATGTTACAGGGGCAGAATGATTAATCAGGTAGAGGCACTGGGTGACTGAAGATATGATGTAATGGGTGGTGTCCTTGCACACTGGAGAGCCAGGGGAGAGAAGAGATGTTGCCAAGTTGCTGGTGATACCTGGAAAAATCAAACAAAGACAGCTGTCACACTCTATAAACGGCAAAAGATAACACTTTTATTACAGTATAATGACATTTCTTGTCACAGGAAAGGGTTAAAGTGTCTAAAATGATTGCACAGTGATGGATGTGCAGATAAAATCTCAAAAGCACGTTCATGTGTCCAAACTGTCGCAGCTCAGACAGAAAGCAATGCTAACTACTGTAGCTACTGTAACGTTAGCTCCTGCAGCTTTGTAATGATTCCTCGCTCGGCTCATTATCTTCACTTAAGCTTCTAAAATTTTTAAAATAAGCTTGAAATTACGAGCTCAACGCTGTCTGCACGGCTGCTGTCGCCGCTGCTGCAGCTGTTGTTGTTTATCATGTTGTTTATTCAGTGTTGTGTGAAGCCTCCTCCTGATGGAACCACATTTCACCTCCATGTTTCAGGCTTTAACAAAGACAAAAACACGCGAGTGGAAATCACACAAACAGCTGTATGTGTTCGCCTACCTGTCCAGTGTCTTTCTTGACCGTTTCCAGATGTTAATCAATCTTAACTTTACTTCTTTTCTGTCATACGTATTCTACCCTCTTCCACGGTTTCTCTCCCCGAGCCAGGCTCCAAACCAGCAGCGACGTTTCCGGATGGGGCCTTCAAAATAAAAGCAGTGTCAAGCTCACAGGTAAACAAGGATGTATATAAGGCAGGGGTGGAAGTAATTAATTACAAATACTCAGGTTACTGTCATGAAGTAGTTTTTAAGGGTACTTGGACTTTTATGAGTAGACTTTCAAGTCTGCACTTTCACTTGTGCTTTAGTAATCATAATGCCATGTAATCTACTTAGTTACTTTTAAAATCATTGTTGAGTACTGAGTACAATTTTCATTAATATCTAGAACTTTTATCTGCATTTTTGTAGCCAGTAAGGTGATTTGATAGCAAACAAGCCAATAGGAACCAGGACATATGGATGAAAATCAAAACAAAACAAAAAAAGGTTAATGGATGTTAATGATTGGTCGCTAATTGATTTTGTGTTAAGAATTGAACCAGTTAAAAAATGTGTTCATAGATATTCTATCAATAGTTGTGGCAGCAACTGCACCTCATCTATTTCTTACTTTATTTTATTTATTTTTTGTTTGTTTGTTTGTTTGTTTGTTTTGTCTGCCTGACACCTTTGCTGAATAAGGAAATAAAAACTTAAAATGAGAAAAAGGAAGACAAAAAAAGCAATGAAAATTAACGAAAAACACTTGTTTTCCATCTTATCAATTATAAATGATTACTGATTTTTTTTTTTTTTTTTTTTTTTTTTTTTTTTTTTTTTTTTTTTTTTTTTTTTTTTTTTTTTTTTTTTTTTTTTTTTTTTTTTTTTTTTTTTTTTTTTGCGTTTTAGCTACTGGTAAAGCAAAAATCTAAAAACTCTAAAATCTACTCAAAAATATGCCATTATATTCTCTTAGTATTTAAGAACTCTTTTTAAAACGTTCAAAATGGCAAAATAAGCTCATGTTATTGTTTCTAAGCTTTTTCCATTGTAGAATGCACTGATTTTATCGCGACAAACTCTTTAATTTGAAGGATGTTGATTTCAACCCTTTTCCGGTTTGATTTTCACTTCCCCCTTGCTCTTTTTAACTTGACGTAACCTTACGTCAACTGTTAACGGGACGCACGTTGAACACGTGACTGATCAGTGTGGGCGGGCTCGTACTCGTTCAGGTCTCATGCACGTGTACTGATCATTTTGTGTTACAGCAAATAATATTTTTTTTTCTGGATTCAGAACGACTTAAAGAATTAAAATCAGGATGGATTATCATGAATTTGTTTAAATAAAACAGAATACAGAGAAAAAATGTTATCCAGAATAAAAGGAACAGGAGAAAAACAGTCAGGAGACCAAATTTAAGATTAGAATTCGTACATTTCATAATTTTGAATATAAAAATGAGGTTTTATCAATTTTTCCAGGGTAGGAAATCTGTCAAGACTCTTAATATCTAAAATAAATTTAACGTGTTGTGTTGTCACAAGCAATGCCTGTCTATGGTCACAACAGGATATCCGAAATAAGCCTTGTTTTCTTTATCAGAAAATATTTTCAGTATTTATATTTTATCTTTTATGTTATTTTATTTATTTATTTATTTATTTATTTATTTATTTATTTATTTATTTATTTATTTTAAACACCCCATAATTTTGTCCTAGGAAAACTGAAGCTTGATGTTAATGACGCCATCCAGCGGTTTAAATGAAGAACGACAACAAAACTAATACGTCAAGTTAGACATAAAAGTGGACCAATACTTCTGTTAAAACGATTAAAATGAATAGAAGTGGCTCCATATGAGTAGTAATTTACCAAATTACATTATATGATGTTTTATTTGTCGTTTGACGTCGTTGAATGAATTTTTTTTTCCCCTAACGGTCAGTTCAACCACTGATCCTGACGTCACTCTGAGGGCGGGGCTTCTGTTGTCAGGAAAAGTGACGTAACATTTATTTTGGAAAAACGAGTCGGACCAGAGGTGAGGGAAGAATGGAGCAAAACGTAGAAGATTATAAG
Organism: Thalassoma bifasciatum; assembly: GCA_008086565.1. Lineage (NCBI taxonomy): Eukaryota > Metazoa > Chordata > Actinopteri > Labriformes > Labridae > Thalassoma > Thalassoma bifasciatum. The sequence goes on from RPOG01000451.1 coordinate 275,864, forward strand.
GTATTTTCACCTCTGTTATGATATCTAAATGTTCTATTTCGTAATGTATTATATTAATAAACCCATTTTTTTTATCCCAACCGTGAAATTGTGCGTGGAAGTGTCGACTTCGCTGTCATTGTGTTAGCTGTTGTTACCACTTGAAGCTAGCTCTCAATAACGTTACTTATTATAAAGCAGAAACAAGAAACTGACAGGTCTGCTTCTTCTTTGTTATGTTTCTAATAGATATCTGTATATGATATCAGGTGGTGTTCAAACCTCATGTCATAGTGTGTTTGTTTTATACTGTCACTCAGGAAAGCTATTAAAGTTTCCCATCTGGTGAGCTCGCCTTCCTGACTGACCTAATAAAGCAGCCACAACAATCATGTGACTTCAGGCTGTCATTCACCAGCACATTGTTGTGAGATTTTACTGTATTAGCAAAGCCAGGAAGGGTCACTTTAGGCTGAAAAGTTCAGTTTGGGGTATCAGTGTTGTTATATTCATGATTTTGTAGTATTCATTCATCATTATGATATGTAAGGTTAGAGAAATCAGTGGTTACAGCATGTAAACTCAGCATTTATCAAGTCTTTTCACGGGATAACAGCAAAGGTCACAAGCTGTTATTGTCTGTATATATTTATTTCAATACTACCACACAGTTACAAGGCTTCCCTGTGGGAACTGGTCAGGTTGGTTCTGTAGGTCAATAGATCAGGTGTAATGACACTGAAACTGAGACCTAGTTGCAAAACAGCTGCTGTAGTAGTTTTCATATGTTTGTAAGCTTTATTCCAGTATAGTGAAATGTTTTTGTCTTGTTACATGTAATGGTACACTGATTCTGACATGTGTGATCATTATTCTATAAGTGAGAACACAATTAGCACCATGAGTAAATTAAAAATAACCGTTCACGTGTCTTCCCTCTTTAGTTGATATTTGAGAAGGAGGGCGTTTATCTCCACACAAATGCCAAGAGGAATAATCTGGACACATCCATACCAGGGTTCATTCGTGTTGTGGAGCGGGTGAGTAGATCCTTTAAGACTTCAAAGTTGTTGGGACACAATCAGAGAAATCACAAAAAAGGATTTTGACCTCGCTTTTATTTTAGGCTGGAGTTCCCGCTCTAGAGTGGAGTCCACTTGAGGATGAAGGTCGGAGCGCCCCCGCTGTCCTCTACACCAAAAAGGTAAGTGAGCACTGTGAGTGTTTTCCTCCTGTCTTCAGTCTTTTTCATGCATAATCTTCTCTAAAAGACTTCTCGCTGATTAGGATGGGGAAGGAGGGGAGGAAGATACAAACTTTGACCCCGGGTATGAACCTGACTGGGCTGTTATCAGCACAGTGAAGAAAGACCATGAACCTCTTCCAACAAGAGACTCAGGTACAGTTCACTCTTCTATAGGTGTTGTTTTTCACTTAATGGGTTTATGGTCAACTTACACTCAACTTTTTCCCATGCAGGACAGTGGTCATTCTCTCTGCCGCTCTCAGAGTTGTACTCCCTCCGGCGGGCTCGGTTCTCACTGGGCAGAAACTTCCTGGTGCTGACTAGTCGAGGGGGACACCCGCTGCCCCCACTGCACTTCCACAGAGGAGGGACGAGGGAGTTATTGAGGGCGCTGAATCGTTACATCATCCTGGACCAGTAAGAGAGTACATCCTAGTTTTGACAGTTTCTTTAACAGCTCCAGAAAAAGCTTCATGTTGCTTCTGTTGTCAAAATCAGGTCACCAGTTGACGGGCGGCTCTTCCTCGCTTACCCTCACGACTCAGGCGCTCTCTCTCAGTCCTTCGACAAGCTGCAGCTTTTTGATGACGGAGGCACTGACCTTGTTTCGGTAATTTGTTTACACAGTTCGTCTTTCAAAGTACTTTATAGCAAATCTATTCTTAACGTTTTATTGTCTTTTGCTCTAACAGAGGTTTATCCATGACCCATATGCCACAACATTTGGTGGTTTCTCAAAAGTCACTAACTTCTTCAAGGCGGCGCTTCGGCCACCAGATTCCCCCGCCCACTCTCGTACCTCTCAGGATCCCACTCTGCCTCCTCAGTCTGATGACGAGCCCGGTTTTGAGCTCATCACATGTGTAAGAGAAGCAAAATAAAGAAAATTTAAGTAGATTATTAACAAAGTACGATACACACAAATCATACATTAGCTGTTAATGTTTGTGTGTTTCTCTGGTTAGGGGGTGGAGCTTGGTCCCAGACCACAGGTCACAAGGGGACGACCTCTTGATACCTGGGACGAGTTTCTGGACGCAGAGGGGAGAGTGAAGAATCCAGAAAAGATCAAAGAAATCGTATTCAGAGGGGTGAGGCAGTGCGTTTGTACGCTACTTCACTGTTTTTAACTCTGTGTTCCTGAAGTTCATATTTCATGTCATATGAATTCCTTTCAGGGTATCTCACCGCCCCTGAGGAAAGAGGCGTGGAAGTTCTTGTTGGGCTTTTATCCGTGGAACAGCACCACCAAGGAGAGAGAGGACATTCTGCGGGTCAAAACGTTAGTTTAATGCATATTTCTACATCATTTTCATTGATATTTATGATATTAGGGAACAGGTGGACATTGTTGGACTGATTTTCTTCATCTAAAGTTGATTTAATTCTATTAAAAAACCTCATCTAACCCCAAGGGGCAATTGAAGGCACTTTGAGCAGTAAGCCATGAAAACAACTGTTGACAAAGATGAGAAACAAACGGCACAGATTTCAATAAGATAAGATGGAAAACAAATTGCTTGGATACTAAAATACTTAACTCCCACACGACTTAAATCAGATCCTACATGGACAGTAACATCAAGTCTAAACCACCAGCTTCAAGTGACATTTTGTTTTGCAACAGTGAAGCCTTCCGTCAATTGCTTCATTATTTCGATGTCAAAACTTCTAAATGTGGGATAAAGTAGCTGACAAGGCATTGAGAGCTAGCACAAATTGTGTGTGTAATTATTTTTGAAAGAGCTTAATAACTGGAGCACAACTTGTGTAACCGTTCTTGCATAACTTTTAGGTTTTAAGTTGTTTGATAAGGGATCATTTAAAGTTGCTGTAACAGTTTTTGTAACCTTTGGACTGAGTCAGGACGGCTCCATTTATAACTGACAAATTGGACTGTTGTGGATTCAACAAAAAAGAAATTACACCAACTCTCAAACCTCTCCCATTAAAGAGTTAATTCTCATACATGCACGTGTGTTTGTCTGCAGGGACGAGTACTTCAGGATGAAGGTGCAGTGGAAATCCGTGAGTGAAGAGCAGGAGATGAGGAACTCCCTCCTCAGAGGATACAGGAGCCTGATAGGTCAGAAAAACAGATGATCTTCTCCTGGTGTCAGTCAGCTGTCAGAGAGAGACGGGACGGATGTTGAATTGTCTTTGTTTTGTTGTGATAGAGAGAGACGTCAGCAGGACGGACAGACACAACACGTTCTTCTCTGGGAACGACAACCCAGGACTGACTCTGCTTCACGACGTGCTGATGACCTACTGCATGTACAACTTCGATCTTGGTACTACGAATAACTTACTCTCAGTTTAATTCATGTTTTATATTTGCACTTTAAGTCATTCAAAAGGATGTTGTAGATATTTAAAGTTGCATGAAGCTGCTTTGTTTGAAGGGTTCATGCCCACCTGTGCTCATGTCTGTCCAGGTTACGTTCAGGGGATGAGTGATCTCCTCTCTCCGCTCCTCTTCATTACTCAGAACGAGGTGGAGTCCTTCTGGTGTCTGACAGGCTTCATGGAGCTGGTGGTTTGTACAAATATCTCTTTTTGTGGATCAAACTCAAGCTTTTTGCCTCTTCATTGTTAGATTTAAAACAGTATTGTTGCTTAGATCAGACACTTTGAAGGGGATTTGGTGATCATGACACGTTAGGTCAGTTCTGAGTGTTTTAAACTAGAACAGAAAGTTTGATTCAGAGCAGAATTCATTGTTTTTACTCTGTGAGGTCAAATGTTCAAATTCCTGTGTTGTGATTTAATGCAACACCAGGAGACAGCACTTAAAGCAGATTTAGTATTCCTCCCCTTTGTTATAACAGATTTCATTTTGATTAAGCTTAATAAACCTCTGAAACTTCCTCAAATACCAAATATCTGTATAGGAAGTTCACACTGAGGAAATAAGATAGAATGCATTCTCCCCTCAAGCTTCCTGTATCAGTATCACATTTCTTTCTGAAGAAATATAAACCACAGAGAGATGAAATTCACAGTCATTACTCTGCAAAAACTGACATCCAAATAAGTGTTTGTCTTATTTTTCATGAAAAGTGTCTTTTTAGTCTTGGTATGAGCTACATTCAACTGACAAGTCCAGAAAAGTGTCTTATTTTAAGATATTAAAAGACAAAAATGAGGTAAGAACAATTTTTTGACAAGTTTGTTGAAATTGGAATAAGTCAGACATCATTTTTGTCTTAAAATAACTTGGAACAAGATGTTTTTCTAGACCTGTCTGGTAAATTTGGCTCATTTCAAGTCTAAAAAGACATTTCTTTTTGCTGAAAATAAGGCATAAACACTTGCTTAGATTTCAGTTTTGCAGTGTAAAGAGGGGTGGGCAGAGTCTTCAGTCAGGCTGATGTCTTTTTGCTGCATGTTCCCATCGTGTCCCAGATGTTTCAGTCTCTCCTCTTCTTCCTCTGCAGCACCAGAACTTTGAAGAGTCTCAGGAGGCCATGAAGCAGCAGCTCCTGCAGCTCAGCATCCTGCTCAGAGCTCTGGACCCTGAGCTCTGCGACTTCCTGGGTGAGTCTGCCAACGCGCGTCCTGTCGCTCTGTATGGGCTAAAAATAAAAGCTAACGAGGCCTGAGGCTACACTGTGCTCAACGTTTGAGGGAATAGATCAGTAAGAAAATGTAGGACTCAGGGTTACTCATTAGAATCATTATGTATTGAAGGGAGGGGGTGTAAAATCTTTGTTAGATCCTCATGAAGGTGACCCGATCATAAAATCATATTTCTTTCGTCCGTCAGACTCTCAGGACAGTGGCTCTTTGTGCTTCTGTTTCCGCTGGCTCCTCATCTGGTTCAAGAGAGAGTTTTCCTTCGAAGACATCCTCACGCTGTGGGAGGTGAGAGCTGCAGCCGCACAATAGACAAAGTTTACAAAACCAAAACATCTACAACACAGACAGACTCCCCTCAGTCTTTTATCTTCTTATGGATTGTTTCCTTAATGTTGTAAAACTCTTTAGTCTCTTGTTTTATTTCTAACTTCCTGTGTTTGTGTCCAGGTTCTTTGGACTCGACTCCCGTGCGACAACTTCCACCTGCTGATCGCCTGCTCCATCCTACAGTCGCAGAGAGGAGAACTGATCGGCTCTGACCACGACTTTAACACTATTCTGAAGGTGTGTGGTGCATTCACGATTATATGACAGTGATTGTAATAAATTTCAGATCAGCTATGAGAATATTTAATCAACCTTAACTTTCTTTGCTTCCGTTTGTAAATTGCCAGGGAATAAACAGTACAACTGAATGTAGAGCTAAAATGGGGCTGAAGGCAAGGAAAAAGCTGTCAGTCATGACTTGGAGTTACTCTCCGAAGTTGAGGCAAATAGTTATTTAATGTTAGTTGTGTGGCTGTGATTTGGGGGTCTCCAAACTGACATGGAACAAAATAAGCCAATATGTGAGGTATGTTAGAAGTCGGTTGTTTTGTATATTTCTACAGGGGATAGTGAGGTTTTTTTCTATTTTTCTGTGTTCATCTCATTCCAGGGTTCCTACACATCCTTAAAAAGTCTTAAAAAGTCTAAAATGCATGTATTCAAAACTAAGGCCTTAAAAAGTCATTAAAATGTTATATTCTGGTCTTAAATAAATTACTCAAAGGTCTTAAATTTGTCAGGGGAGGATTTTTTTATCAATGTTTTATTGATTTTATTTTATTTGTTTTTTTTGCGTGACTTTTCAAGAAGGAGATTTAGAGTGAAAACTGTCTTATAAGCTGCTGATATAATTTATCTGCATCCTCGCTAGACAGTTTCTGACCATGGGTCACTGTTTGCACTTTTACATACAGATATTAACCAATGAGCAACTTTATGTTCAATAAACAGTCAAAAAATTAACTTGAATGAGTCTCATTAAGTGACACATGCTATGAGTTGGTTGCAATGCAGCAGGATCCCAAAACCATCGACCACATTTATGTGTTTTTGGTCTTAAATGTTATTCAAAGTAGCATTAAAAACATCTCAAAAAGTCTTAAATTTGACTTGCTGAAACCTGCAGGTACACTGTTATTCATTTTCATTCATTGAAATAATAATCTTTGTAATAATAAGATTAGATGATATGAAAAATATGTATCGTGATCATATTTTTTGCCTTATCTCCCATCCCCACATTCATGTCTTTGTGAGCATTACTTTACCTGCTGCTTTGCTCATTTCTGTTTGGATCTGTTTGTTTCCTCAGCACATCAACGAGCTGACGATGAAGCTCGATCTTCAGAGTGTTCTGCGAGGAGCCGAGGCCATTTACCTGCAGCTCATTCAGTGCAAGGTGAGGTGGTTTTGACGCTTTTGGAGGCTAAAAGTCAATCTTCATGAACTCATCTGAACTTTATCTGAACATATAAGCTGTCCTCTCCTCTCCCCAGGAGCTTCCCCTGAAGGTGCAGCAGGTCCTGGGTCTCTACGTCCCGTCCAGCTCTGAGGAGAGCAGCCCCAACTCCCAGGCTAGTGAGACAACCCGTCTCCTCAGCCAATCAGAAGCGAGCGCTGCTTCCTGTAGCTCAGCACACGTCCCTACTTACCCTTAAAGCTGCCGATCAGCTGGTGAACTGACATGTATGGAAAGTATTTATATAAGACAGAATATATAAGAAGAAAGTATATATGAACTGTAAATGATGTGATGAGAAGGACTGAGTGTTTGTTGAAGACTGTTGTTACTGTTTGTCAAAGGCAGGGGGCGTTGTTGAGGTCACTTTTTTCCTTTGATTGTACCCATGGATGTTACAGAAGGAACTGACTGCTTGCAGTGCTCNAGTTATAAATGATTACTGATTTTTTTTCTTTTTTTTTTTTTTTTTTGCGTTTTAGCTCCTGGTAAAGCAAAAATCTAAAAATCTACTCAAAATATGCAATTGTATTCTCTAAGTATTTAAGAACTCTTTTTAAAACGTTCAAAATGGTAAAATAAGCTCATGTTATTGTTTCTAAGCTTTTTCCGTTGTAAAATGCACTGATTTTATCGCGACAAACTCTTTAATTTGAAGGATGTTGATTTCAACCCTTTTCCGGTTTGATTTTCACTTCCCCCTTGCTCTTTCTAACTTGACGTAACCTTACGTCAACTGTTAACGGGACGCACGTTGAACACGTGACTGATCAATGTGGGCGGGCTCGTACTCGTTCAGGTCTCATGCACGTGTACGGATCATTTTGTGTTATAGCAAATAAGGTTGTTTTTTTTTCTGAATTCAGAACGTCTTAAAGAATTAAAATCAGGATGGATTATCACGAATTTGTTTAAATAAAACAGAATACAGAGAAAAAAATGTTATCCAGAATAAAAGGAAATTCCGAGAAAAACAGTCAGGAGACCAAATTTAAGATTAGAATTCGTACATTTCATAATTTTGAATATAAAATGAGGTTTTATCAATTTTTCCAGGATAGGAAATCTGTCAAGACTCTTAATATCTAAAATGAATTTAACGTGTTGTGTTGTCTCAAGCAATGCCTGTCTATGGTCACAACAGGATATCCGAAATAAGCTTCTTTTTTTTTTTCTTTATCAGAAAATATTTCCAGTATTTATATTTTATCTTTTATGTTATTTTATTTATCTATTTTTTTTAAACACCCCACAATTTTGTCCTGGGAAAACTGAAGCTTGATGTTAATGACGCCATCCAGCGGTTTAAATGAAGAACGACAACAAAACTAATACGTCAAGTTAGACATAAAAGTGGACCAATACTTCTGTTAAAACGATTAAAATGAATAGAAGTGGCTCCATATGGGTAGTACTTTTACCAAATTACATTATATGATGTTTTATCTGTCGTTTGACGTCGTTGAATGAATTATTTTTTTCCCTAACGGTCAGTTCAACCACTGATCCTGACGTCACTCTGAGGGCGGGGCTTCTGTTGTCAGGAAAAGTGACGTAACATTTATTTTGGAAAAACGAGTCGGACCAGAGGTGAGGGAAGAATGGAGCAAAACGTAGAAGATTATAAGGTATTTTCACCTCTGTTATGATATCTAAATGTGATATTTCGCAATGTATTATATTAATAAACCCATTCTTTTATCCCAACCGTGAAATTGTGCGTGTAAGTGTCGACTTCGCTGTCATTGTGTTAGCTGTTGTTACCACTTGAAGCTAGCTCTCAATAACGTTACTTATTATAAAGCAGAAACAAGAAACTGACAGGTCTGCTTCTTCTTTGTTATGTTTCTAATAGATATCTGTATATGATATCAGGTGGTGTTCAAACCTCATGTTATAGTGTGTTTGTTTTATACTGTCACTCAGGAAAGCTATTAAAGTTTCCCATCTGGTGAGCTCGCCTTCCTGACTGACCTAATAAAGCAGCCACAACAATCATGTGACTTCAGGCTGTCATTCACCAGCACATTGTTGTGAGATTTTACTGTATTAGCAGAGCCAGGAAGGGTCACTTTAGGCTGGAAAGTTCAGTTTGGGGTATCAGTGTTGTTATATTCATGATTTTGTAGTATTCATTCAACATTATGATATGTAAGGTTGGAGAAATCAGTGGTTACAGCATGTAAACTCAGCATTTATCAAGTCTTTTCACAGGATAACAGCAAAGGTCACAAGCTGTTATTGTCTGTATTTCAATACTACCACACAGTTACAAGGCTTCCCTGTAGGAACTGGTCAGGTTGGTTCTGTAGGTCAATAGATCAGGTGTAATGACACTGAAACTGAGACCTAGTTGCAAAACAGCTGCTGTAGTAGTTTTCATATGTTTGTAAGCTTTATTCCAGTATAGTGAAATGTTTTTGTCTTGTTACATGTAATGGTACACTGATTCTGTCATGTGTGATCATTATTCTATAAGTGAGAACACAATTAGCACCATGAGTAAATTAAAAATAACCGTTCACGTGTCTTCCCTCTTTAGTTGATATTTGAGAAGGAGGGCGTTTATCTCCACACAAATGCCAAGAGGAATAATCTGGACACATCCATACCAGGGTTCATTCGTGTTGTGGAGCGGGTGAGTAGGTCCTCTAAGACTTCAAAGTTGTGGGGACACAATCAGAGAAATTATGAAAAAGGATTTTGACCTTGCTTTTATTTTAGGCTGGAGTTCCCGCTCTAGAGTGGAGTCCACTTGAGGATGAAGGTCGGAGCGCCCCCGCTGTCCTCTACACCAAAAAGGTCAGTGAGCACTGTGAGTGTTTTCCTCCTGTCTTCAGTCTTTTTCATGCATAATCTTCTCTAAAAGACTTCTCGCTGATTAGGATGGGGAAGGAGGGGAGGAAGATACAAACTTTGACCCCGGGTATGAACCTGACTGGGCTGTTATCAGCACAGTGAAGAAAGACCATGAACCTCTTCCAACAAGAGACTCAGGTACAGTTCACTCTTCTATAGGTGGTGTTTTTCACTTAATGGGTTTATGGTCAACTTACACTCAACTTTTTCCCTTGCAGGACAGTGGTCATTCTCTCTGCCGCTCTCAGAGTTGTACTCCCTCCGGCGGGCTCGCTTCTCACTGGGCAGAAACTTCCTGGTGCTGACTAGTCGAGGGGGACACCCGCTGCCCCCACTGCACTTCCACAGAGGAGGGACGAGGGAGTTATTGAGGGCGCTGAATCGTTACATCATCCTGGACCAGTAAGAGTGTACATCCTAGTTTTGACAGTTTCTTTAACAGCTTCAGAAAAAGCTTCATGTTGCCTCTGTTGTCAAAATCAGGTCACCAGTTGACGGGCGGCTCTTCCTTGCTTACCCTCACGACTCAGGCGCTCTCTCTCAGTCCTTCGACAAGCTGCAGCTTTTTGATGACGGAGGCACTGACCTTGTTTCGGTAATTTGTTTACACAGTTCGTCATTCAAAGTACTTTATAGCAAATCTATTGTTAACGTTTTATTGTCTTTTGCTCTAACAGAGGTTTATCCATGACCCATATGCCACAACATTTGGTGGTTTCTCAAAAGTCACTAACTTCTTCAAGGCGGCGCTTCGGCCTCCAGATTCCCCCGCCCACTCTCGTACCTCTCAGGATCCCACTCTGCCTCCTCAGTCTGATGACGAGCCCGGTTTTGAGCTCATCACATGTGTAAGAGAAGCAAAATAGCGAAAATTGAAGCAGATTATTAACAAAGTAAGATACACACAAATCATACATTAGCTGTTAATAATTGTGTGTTTCTCTGGTTAGGGGGTGGAGCTTGGTCCCAGACCACAGGTCACGAGGGGCCGACCTCTTGATACCTGGGACGAGTTTCTGGACGCAGAAGGGCGAGTGAAGAACCCAGAAAAGATCAAAGAAATCGTATTCAGAGGGGTGAGGCAGTGCGTTTGTACGCTACTTCACTGTTTTAACTCTGTGTTCTTGAAGTTCATATTTCATGTCATATGAATTCCTTTCAGGGTATCTCACCGCCCCTGAGGAAAGAGGCGTGGAAGTTCTTGTTGGGCTTTTATCCGTGGAACAGCACCACCAAGGAGAGAGAGGACATTCTGCGGGTCAAAACGTTAGTTTTATGCATATTTCTACATCACTTATACTGATTTTTTGATATATAGGACATTGTTTGACTGATTTTCTTCATCTAAAATTGATTTAATTCAATCAAAAAACCTTATCTAACCCCAAGGGGCATTTAAAGGCATATAGGGCCGTAAGCAATGTAAACAACTGTTGACAAAGATGAGAAACAGCACAGAGAAAATACTAAAACTCCTACACTACTTAAATCAGATCCTACATGGACAGTAACATCAAGTCTAAACCAGCAGCTTCAAGTGACATTTTGTGTTGCAACACTGAAGCCTTCTGTCAATTGCTTCATTATTTTGATGTCAAAACTTCCAAATGTGGGATAAAGTAGCTGACAAGGCATTGAGAGCTGGCACAAATTGTGTGTGTAATTATTTTTGAAAGAGCTTAATAACTGGAGCACAACTTGTGTAACCTTTCTTGCATAACTTTTAGGTTTTAAGTTGTTTGATAAGGGATCATTTAAAGTTGCTGTAACAGTTTTTGTAACCTTTGGTCAGGACGGCTCCATTTATAACTGACACATTGGACTGTTGTGGATTCAACAAAAAAGAAATTACACCTAATCTCAGACCCCTCCCATTAAAGAGTTAATTCTCATACATGCACGTGTGTTTGTCTGCAGGGACGAGTACTTCAGGATGAAGGTGCAGTGGAAATCCGTGAGTGAAGAGCAGGAGATGAGGAACTCCCTCCTCAGAGGATACAGAAGCCTGATAGGTCAGAAAAACAGATGATCTTCTCCTGGTGTCAGTCAGCTGTCAGAGAGAGACGGGACAGATGTTGAATTGTCTTTGTTTTGTTGTGATAGAGAGAGACGTCAGCAGGACGGACAGACACAACACGTTCTTCTCTGGGAACGACAACCCAGGACTGACTCTGCTTCACGACGTGCTGATGACGTACTGCATGTACAACTTCGATCTTGGTACTACGAATAACTTACTCTCAGTTTAATTCATGTTTTATATTTGCACTTTAAGTCATTCAAAAGGATGTTGTAGATATTTAAAGTTGCATAAAGCTGCTCTGTTTGAAGGGTTCATGCCCACCTGTGCTCATGTCTGTCCAGGTTACGTTCAGGGGATGAGTGATCTCCTCTCTCCGCTCCTCTTCATCACTCAGAACGAGGTGGAGTCCTTCTGGTGTCTGACAGGCTTCATGGAGCTGGTGGTTTGTACAAATATCTCTTTTTGTGGATCAAACTCAAGCTTTTTGCCTCTTCATTGTTAGATTTAAAATAGTATTGTTGCTTAGATCAGACACTCTGAAGGGGATTTGGTGATCATGACACGTTCGGTCAGTTCTGAGTGTTTTAAACCAGAACAGAAAGTTTGATTCAGAGCAGAATTCATTGTTTTTACTCTGTGAGGTCAAATGTTTAAATTCCTGTGTTGTGATTTAATGCAACACCAGGAGACAGCACTTAAAGCAGTTTTAGTATTCCTCCACTTTGTTATTACAGGTTTCATTTTGATTAAGCTTAATAAACCTCTGAAACTTCCTAAAATACCAAATATCTGTATAGGAAGTTCACACTGAGGAAATAAGATAAAATGCATTCTCCCCTCAAGCTTCCTGTATCAGTATCACATTTCTTTCTGAAGAAATATAAACCAGAGAGAGATGAAATTCACAGTCATTACTCTGCAAAAACTGACATCCAATTAAGTGTTTGTCTTATTTTTCATGAAAAGTGTCTTTTTAGTCTTGGTATGAGCTGCATTCAACTGACAAGTCCAGAAAAGTGTCTTATTTTAAGATATTAAAAGACAAAAATGAGGTCTGAGTTGCTCAGCCAATGAGGTAAGAACAATTTTTTGACAAGTTTATTGAAATTGGAATAAGTCAGACATCATTTTTGTCTTAAAATAACTTGGAGCAAGATGTTTTTCTAGACCTGTCTGGTAAATTTTGCTCATTTCAAGTCTAAAAAGACATTTCTTTTTGCTGAAAATAAGGCATAAACACTTGCTTAGATTTCAGTTTTGCAGTGTAAAGAGAGGTGAGCAGAGTCTTTAGTCAGGCTGATGTCTTTTAGCTGCATGTTCCCATCGTGTCCCAGATGTTTCAGTCTCTCCTCTTCTTCCTCTGCAGCACCAGAACTTTGAAGAGTCTCAGGAGGCCATGAAGCAGCAGCTCCTGCAGCTCAGCATCCTGCTCAGAGCTCTGGACCCTGAGCTCTGCGACTTCCTGGGTGAGTCTGCCAACGCACATCCTGTTGCTCTGTATTGGCTAAAAATAAAAGCTAACGAGGCCTGAGGCTACACTGTGCTCAACGTTTGAGGGAATAGATCAGTAAGAAAATGTAGGACTCTGGGTTACTCATTAGAATCATTATTATGTATTGAAGGGAGGGGGTGTAAAATCTTTGTTAGATCCTCATGAAGGTGACCCGGTCATAAAATCATATTTCTTTCGTCCGTCAGACTCTCAGGACAGTGGCTCTTTGTGCTTCTGTTTCCGCTGGCTCCTCATCTGGTTTAAGAGAGAGTTTTCCTTCGAGGACATCCTCACGCTGTGGGAGGTGAGAGCTGCAGCCGCACAATAGACAAAGTTTACAAAACCAAAACATCTACAACACAGACAGACTCCCCTAAGTCTTTTATCTTCTTATGGATTTTTTCCTTAATGTTGTAAAACTCTTTATTCTCTTGTTTTATTTCTAACTTCCTGTGTTTGTTTCCAGGTTCTTTGGACTCGACTCCCGTGCGACAACTTCCACCTGCTGATCGCCTGCTCCATCCTGCAGTCGCAGAGAGGAGAACTGATCGGCTCTGACCACGACTTTAACACTATTCTGAAGGTGTGTGGTGCATTCACGATTATATGATAGTGATTGTAATAAATTTCAGATCAGCTATGAGAATATTTAATCAACCTTAACTTTCTTTGCTTCCGTTTGTAAATTGCCAGGGAATAAACAGTACAACTGAATGTAGAGCTAAAATGGGGCTGAAGGCAGCGAAAAAGCTGTCAGTCATGACTTGGAGTTACTCTCCGAAGTTGAGGCAAATAGTTATTTAATGTCAGTTGTGTGGCTGTGATTTGGGGGTCTCCAAACTGACATGGAACAAAATAAGCCAATGTGTGAGGTATGTTAGAAGTCGGTTGTTTTGTATATTTCTACAGGGGATAGTGAGGTTTTTTTCTATTTTTCTGTGTTCATCTTATTCCAGGGTTCCTACACATCCTTAAAAAGTCTTAAAAAGTCTAAAATGCATGTATTCAAAACTAAGGCCTTAAAAAGTCATTAAAATGTTATATTCTGGTCTTAAATAAATTACTCAAAGGTCTTAAATTTGTCAGGGGAGGATTTTTTTATCAATGTTTTATTGATTTTTTTTTTTTGCGTGACTTTTCAAGAAGGAGATTCAGAGTGAAAACTGTCTTATAAGCTGCTGATATAATTTATCTGCATCCTCGCTAGACAGTTTGTGACCATGGGTCACTGTTTGCACTTTTACATACAGATATTAACCAATGAGCAACTTTATGTTCAATAAATAGTCAAAAAATAAACTTGAATGAGTCTCATTAAGTGACACATGCTATGAGTTGGTTGTAATGCAGCAGGATCCCAAAACCATCGACCACATTTATGTGTTTTTGGTCTTAAATGTTATTCAAAGTAGCATTAAAAACGTCTCAAAAAGTCTTAAATTTTACTCGCTGAAACCTGCAGGTAAACTGTTATTCATTTTCATTCATTGAAATAATAATCTTTATAATAATAAGATCAGATGATATGAAAAATATGTATCGTGATCATATTTTTTGCCTTATCTCCCATCCCCACATTCACATGTCTTTGTGAGCATTACTTTACCTGCTGCTTTACTCATTTCTGTTTGGATCTGTTTGTTTCCTCAGCACATCAACGAGCTGACGATGAAGCTGGATCTTCAGAGTGTTCTGCGAGGAGCCGAGGCCATTTACCTGCAGCTCATTCAGTGCAAGGTGAGGTGGTTTTGACGCTTTTGGAAGCTTAAAGTCAATCTTCATGAACTCATCTGAACTTTATCTGAACATATAAGATGTCCTCTCCTCTCCCCAGGAGCTTCCCCTGAAGGTGCAGCAGGTCCTGGGTCTGTACGTCCCGTCCAGCTCTGAGGAGAGCAGCCCCAACTCCCAGGCCAGCGAGACAACCCGCCTCCTCAGCCAATCAGAAGCGAGCGCTGCTTCCTGTAGCTCAGCACACGTCCCTACTTACCCTTAAAGCTGCCGATCAGCTGGTGAACTGACATGTATGGAAAGTATTTATATAAGACAGAATATATAAGAAGAAAGTATATATGAACTGTAAATGATGTGATGAGAAGGACTGAGTGTTTGTTGAAGACTGTTGTTACTGTTTGTCAAAGGCAGGGGGCGTTGTTGAGGTCACTTTTTTCCTTTGATTGTACCCATGGATGTTACAGAAGGAACTGACTGCTTGCAGTGCTCTGTGTCTTTAAATATGTCGTCCTCCTTGTTTACGTGTCTCTGTCCGGATGAGTTCTGCTCTCCTCGTTCCTCTTCACGCTGCTTTTTTACCTTCTCACACCTGATTTGAATATTGCTGCCTGTTTTTTCTATCATGGGGTACTGTGGTTAAGATGTCCCTGACGTCCTCTCTCCGCTGTAACCTGCAAAGGGAAGAAGATGAAGGATCCTTGTTAGTACTGTACAATGCCATTCCAGCTCTATGCAAACTTTTGCATGCCTTATAGTTTTCACACATGGAGTGGTGACATTTTAAGCCTGTAATTATCTGTGTGATATCATAATGTTTTCATCCATTGATTATTACTAAATAAAAGGTGAAATCAGAAGAAAGAAGTTAGAAACGTTCACTTTTTCTTACAGTACTTTACAGACGCAGAAGATTTGTTTGAAGTTATCCTTTTATTTTGAGGAGGCTGCTAATTTTCCTGGGCTGATATTCACAGCTGATACTGCTTTTTCTACCTCTATTTAAATCATAGAAATGACACGATGATAACAAATGTTACGTGTCTTAATTTGTAAAAGTGAAAAATGCCAAAATTCGCCTAACATATCAGTCAATCCTTTGAATAAAATCCATTGGATCCAGAAAACTAGCTCTGAGTTGGTCTTGTTATGATCAGAAAACAGTCAATAAAATGTGTGCATGCTCGCTTAAAATACTGTCAGTGATTAAAAAATAAAAAAAAATCCTGAAAAACAAACTACAAAACTGCATTAAGATTTGTCTCAGTGTGACTGCTGAAGCTCAGATTTGAAATCATAGTTTAAATCATATTTTTGTCTTTAAGGTTGAGTATACATTACATTATTTACTTCCTGGAAGGTTTTTCCACCTTATCATTTTATTCTAGGTCTTTTCTTCCAATAAATAGTTACAGGATGTCCATGCATCCTTGAAAAGTTTTACAAAGTCTTGCTTTAATATATTTAAGGTGTTTTCGGTCCAAAAAAATTAAAATGGCACTAACAAGGTCTTATAAATCCTGCATTTCTCTTAAAAACTCCAGAAATGAAAACTACATGAGGATAAAACTTCATTTTTGTGATCTATGTATACAAATTTGCATTTTTAAATTTGTTTCAGATGCTAAAATTGGATTAAGATTTGTCAGATTTGAGTGGATTAAGGAATCAAAATTTATAAATTGTAACTCTGGCTTTTAGTCTGGATTATTTACTTCCTGATGTGTTTTTCCATCTCATTCTTATAATTCTTCTTACACTGAAGTAGATAATTACAGGGCTTCAACCATCCTTGAAAAGTCTTGTATCTAAAATTAAGGCTTTAAAATTCATTGAAATTCAAAATCACTCAAAGGTATTAAATTTCTCAGGGTTCTCAAATACAAGTTAATGGTGTTTTTGTTTTTTTCTTACTAGACTTTTTGAGAAGAATATGTAGAGAGGCTATTTCCTCACAGACTTATACACATTCTTGCTCATGAGTGACATAATATGCAGCAGGATCCCCCAACCATCACCCATATTTATGGTGTTTTCAATCTTAAATTTCATTTTCAAGGTTGCATTAAAAAGGTCTTAAAAAGTCTAGGTGAAAACTGCAGATACCCTGAGTTACAATAGTTATAACTTTTTGAAAATGTTGCAACTGCATGGATCATGATAAACTGTTTAATAATGATATGATAATTTAACCACTTCAAAAACAAAAGGGAGCATTGAATTAAAGAAAGAGTAGAAGTTGTAATTTAAGCACTGAACAGTAACAAGTGTTTGTTTATGTGCTGTCTTCACTTGCTGTCTTAACTCCCCCCTCCTCCCCCTCCCACCAGCAGGTGTCTGTGTGAGTGTAAAACAGCTCCTCTGTTCTCCACTGTCCTGTGAAATGAAGTGGAAAATGAGGGGCGGGGGAGACATGCCTCCTTCTCAGGACCCTCTGCACTCCTCTCCCTGCCCTCCACTGTCCCCGTCTCCTCCCTGTCCATGTTGTTTGAATACAGCTGGGACGTATGAATTTAGCAGGGTGCTTTAACATGCCAGCGATCTGTCACCCTCTTACTCCCGACCCCACCCCACCCTCTGTCCACCTCAGCCTGACCTCGAAGCTCA
Organism: Thalassoma bifasciatum; assembly: GCA_008086565.1. Taxonomy (NCBI): domain Eukaryota; kingdom Metazoa; phylum Chordata; class Actinopteri; order Labriformes; family Labridae; genus Thalassoma; species Thalassoma bifasciatum. The sequence continues at coordinate 293,169 of RPOG01000451.1, forward strand.
GCTCGCCCCTTCCTTCATTCAAACTCAATCTGCTTTCACACTCGCTCAAAGCCTGTTTAATGTCGACTGGTTTAAACCTCATATTCTCTCACTGATGCCACAATCAACTCAGTGTCCTTTACGCTCTGTTCAGGTTTTGCACTGATGCAAAAGAAAAGTTGGGGTCTTCAACTTTCTGCAGGAGATTTAAGCCTCTGATCTGTTGTTGAAAACCAAGACGAGTCGTTTAACACTCAATATAATGTCTTTTTTTCAGAAGTTTTTTGCCTCTGTGTGTTTAGCTGAATTCTCCCTGAAATGATGATACAGACTCTCACCTAACTGTTGCTGTCTCTCTGCCTCTGTGACACTATTTGTGTTTATAAAGAATCTTAACCATGTTGATATCTGTTAATTTTTATATTGATTGATAATATTTCCTGCGAGGGATTCTTCTCACATCACTGCACAGAGTTTCTATCATTTAACCCTCATATTAGCTTCAAATTTACTCTACACCGTCTGTATTCGACTGCTTTTAAAGTACAAGGTGTAAAATTTTCTCAATTATTTTGTTTCTCCTTTTTAGTGAAGATGTTTCCAACATATTCACAAGTATTTAACAATTATCTATGTAATACATGGTATGATAGACCCTATTTACATAAAATTATATCTCTTTTTTTGGGTAGAAAAAGGCAGAAAATTTGATTTTTTTTTCACCAAGGTATTATCAGAGGTACATCTGTTAATGTATTGTCACAGAAGGGTTCATGTCAAAGTGTAGGTAAGATATTGTCTTGAAATTAATTTAAATTTTAAATGGCAGCAAGATGCCATAAACTTTTCATAAAACACACATAATTTAACAAAAACAGTCCTCACTCATTTTAAATGCAAATAGCCATCCATGTAATTTTCAAGCAACTTTATGAAAGAACACCAAAGTTATGACAAATAACTTTTTGAAGATATTTATTACATCTGTGAACATGCTGCCCCCCCTCCAGCCTGCACTTAGAGTCATAGAGACAGTGGTTCACAGAGTTTGTCCGCCTCCTGTGTTTTGCCTTTTTGTAGCCTTGAACAATCTTTTTCTAGAGATGTAAATCAATGAAAAGTTATGTTCAGAGACATGCTAGAACAAGAATGATGCATTTAGTGAAGATGGTCCGTCTTGGAAAGAGAAAAAGGGCGAAACTTTTAGCAACGGTTTACTGTGGCATTAAATTACGACTGTTTCAAATTTTATGGCAGCTAATGAAATCATATGGCGTGGGAAAGAGGACATGAAATAAATGATGTCATGGGCGATAAGAAGATCCAAACTCAGAGCTGAAAAACAAATTTTGAGCCCGTTCTGTCCGAAGACAAAGCTGAACAATGCACAGATCTGGAAGTTGCTGCCTTCAGCCCTGAAAGTGTTAAATAAACCATCTTATGTGATATTAACTATAAGCAAACTGTCTGTGATCGATTGCCCAAATCTCTGCTCCCTCTCTCTCAGTTGCTGCACGTCATCCTGCCAGACCCTGATAACAGCAGGTGAGAAGATGAAATAACTTTACATCTATTAATGATGTGATTGGAGTTAGACAGGATACAGAAATTTAACTGAAAGACTCAGAAATAACACACCTTGGGATATGAATATTGTGCATTGTGATGAGGATACTGAACTGTTTTTGAGTCTTCAAAGCTTCAAGGGATCAAACCCTGATGGATGTGTGGTTTAAGGTTACTTAACTCACTTGCACATACTTTTATTTTGTAGTATTTCTTCCCCTCCAATTTCAAAAAAGAAGTATGAAGTAAAGAAAGTTTTTTTAATCTGTTGTAAGAACTTTGTAATCCTTCCCCATATGAGCTGTGAGTCACAGTTTCAGTTGAACAGAGGATGAATAATTGATGCTCAGCTGACGTGCGGTCGTGGTGTCCATGTGCTCGTCCATTTAACTCCTATCAGAAACATGAGCTGGCTTAATGTGTGAAGAGCCACCTGTAATGACTGTCACAAACAATCTGTATTCTCCTCTCTGAGTGCGACCCCATTGTGACCGGCAGAGGGGTCCCCGGGGAGCGTGTGAAAAGTGTGTCTACCCTCCAGTGTGTGAGCTGAGTGTGTGTGAGTGTGAGTGTGTGAGTGTGAGTGTGTGAGGAGCCAGCAGCAGCAGCAGCAGCAGGCAGAAGGCCAGGGGCTGGTGTCTGACACTGATTTGTAAAGGGAGACAATACGGCTCATTGACCTGCCCGGCTCCACTGTCTGTTGCACATACCTCGCCCGGCTGCTCGGCCCTCCCCGCTGGCTTCTCCGCTCTTTAAACACGAGCGGCAGATTGCCTCAGGCTCAAGGAGGGAGGGAGGGATGGAGGGAGGCACAGGTTGCTTTGACAATGACAGAAAGAGAGAATATGTTTTAAATCTTTAAGAGGATTGAAATCAGTGACCTCTCTAAAGAGACTTCAAGGGGACTGGATTACGCTCCTTTATTAGATTTGATTCACTTCATTAAAGTCTTATTTTCTCTTCAACTGAACCTCAAATTAATGCTGTTAAAATCTTTGTTTTAATGTCTTTCCATCAGGTGAACTTAGGATACATTTATACTGAATCACAACAAAAAATATCTCTTATAAAATTGGAAATAAACCTTGCTGCAGCCTTGATTATGAAAAGTAACACTAAAAATAGGTTGTTCTTGCTGTGAGGAAAAAAAAATTGAAAACTTTTTTCAGGCCCTAAGAAGAATAAAAATATCCTGACACAGGCTAATATGAATTTCCACCTCATGAACCATTGAATTTAGGAGTAAATAACTTTTAAATAGGTGTTTACTGTAGTGACCACTATGCACCACAGGGTTAAACCAGTGGCATGCACAGACATTATTATAAATAGTATAAATATATTATAAAGGCACATACAGTGTGCATTTTGGCTCCCAAGAGGGAACTTAAACACTAATTTTGTCTCCTTTTAGGGCAGTTTATCATGTTTTAATTAGCCAAAGGAGAAGGAGTGTAGTTAGCCATCCATGAGGACATTTCAGCATTTGTTTTGTCTCCCAAAAGAGAACTTTAGCATGTGTTTTGACATCTGTGTTGGCTCTTTTGTGTATTTTAGCTGCCAAGAGGGCCCTTTACCACATGTTTTGGCTCCCAGGAGTTCAGTTCATCCGGTTTAAACCAGACAAAGAGGCAGATTAGTGTGGTTCGACAACCAGGAGAGCATTTTGGCTCCAGGTAGATCACTCTGGCATGTTTTTGCTCCAAAGATGGCACTTAAGCATGTAATTTGGCTCCCAGGAGGAGTACAATTAAGCATGTTTTGGCCCCCAGGAGGTGAGATTATCATGTTTTAACCAGCCAAAGATACAGATCAGTGTGGTTTGACAACCAGGAGGGCACTTCAGCATTCGTTTTGGGGTCCAAGAGGGAACTGAAGCACACATTTTGTCTCCAAAGAGGGCACTTGAGCATGCGTTTTTCAACAATTGGGCCACAAGGGATGGAGACCACCCTCCTGCCCCTCCTCTGTGCACACCACTGTTTCAAATTATTTGTCAAAACAAATAAAAAAAAGTCAATTTATATCCGAAAAAAGTAACAGAAAAACAGAAACTTTTTGAATTTGAAAGATAAATGCTTTGATTTGGAGGGTGGGGTCTTATTTAGATGATTATTTGTACAATTATTCATCATTCATTTTTTATTTTATTCTATTTATTGCACATTTAAAAAGTAACACAAAAGAAAAGGTGAGCAAAGCAACAAACAGTGGCTTGTAGAGTGGCCCTCTTTAAGTCCTGAGCAATAATACAATATATTAACATACACATACAATAGGAGCATATGCACAAATATATCCATATAAACACATACACATTCAGTATACATTACAGTCAAAAGAAAGAAAAAAACAGGAAACAAAAATTATAAAATACAATAATCAATTGAATCATTGATAAAAATGTGGACTTCTTTGGCTGTATAAGAAGGATTTGAAGTTTTAAAAAAGCTAAAGAACAGGATAAGATCATCATACTTGTCAGACATCATTATCAAACATAACTCAGATTTAAAGAAATATTTAATTCTGATTCTTCTTCTATAGAAGCATTTTATTCATTTTGGTTATTTAAAAAAAAAAACAAAAAGAGCAGGATAATTATCTTTGGATGTATAAATTGAAAATGTATGCAGTGTTATTAATCTGAGAGCTCATCCATCCTCTGGGTGACGTCTCTCCTCTGGTTGTAAACAAACACTCATCCTTTTGTCATCCATTCCCATTGTCAGAGTCTGGATGTGACCTTTTCTCTCCTCTCACCCCTCACGCCCTTCTCCATTCCCTCCTTTCTTTTTCTCTTTCACTGCCGAACACAAGCTGTTCCCCCGTCCCTGCGGGCCACTCCCTCACTTGTCTGCTCCTCTCCTCCTTCTCCTCCACCTCCCTCTCTCTCTCCCCCCTCATTCCTTCTCCCTCTCCCCACCTGTTGGAGCAATTGTTGCACGGTCCGTATTGTTGCCTTCTTGTTGTTTTATGTCACTCATGATGGTCTCTGCCCCTTTTTTCCCCCCTTGAGGTGCCACTCCCCCTTCCCCTCCCCTCTGCTGGGTATAAAACCCACAGATGAAGGTGGAGGAGAGACTTCAGCCGCACACCACAGGAGGTCAGGTATCATTTCAGAGCAGAAAAAAAGGATCTGCACAAGTTAACCTGCTTCCTCGGGGAACAAAAGGACTCTCGCTGAAATCTCACCTCCTCATTTGGACTTACAGAGAGCAGGTTTGACTCCTCAGGGTTTGCAGATGGAGGGAGGTGTGTGTGTGTCTCTGTGGTGTGAGGAGGTGGAGGATGATCAGAGTCAGGCTGTGGCACAAAACCAGCTCCAGGTTGGGGGTTCGGCTCAGCTACGAGCTGCGTGGGACCCCAGCGTGTCAGGACACCGTGTGATCCAGAGGCTGCTCCACGTGGAGGAGAGGTACATGCCCTCCACCCTTTACATCACCCTCATCCAGAGGGACCCGGAGCGCAGGGAGGAGCTGGCGAAATGGGCCCTTGAGGTAAGAAACACCCTCCTGTTCTCCACTTCCTCTTGGAGTTAAAATGTAGTCTCACATTTTCTTCTTCTTTTCTTCAGGTGTGTTGTGAGTGCGGCTGTGACGAGGCCGTCTTCCCTCTCTCCGTCTCCCTCCTGGACAGGTTCCTGTCTGCCTCCCTCTCTCTCCCCGCCTCAGCGTACTGTCTGGCTGCTGGCTGCATCCTCATCGCCTCCAAACTCACAGAGTGTGACAACGTGACCGCAGACACGCTCTGTGCTGCAGCTGAATACAGTTTCCAGCCTTCAAACCTGCGGGTGAGTCAGTCACAGCATCTTCTAAGCTCCTGAAGAGAGGAGCTCAGAGCGAGGATCATCCTCATCTTTTGATTTTTTTCACCTCACTTGAGAAGGCGTGAAATGTAAGCCTAAAAACTAAATAAACATAAACACCTTTTATAAAACTTTTCCAGTGTTATGCAACATTAAGACAGAAAAAACAGGATCTTGAAAGAGTTCATTTGATGACTGTGACCTTTTGTCTTTTAAAGTAAACAGTGAAAAATTGTCTCCAAACTTTTTTGTCTCTCCTCTTTAGTGAAGATGTTTCCAACATATAAACTTATACTTAACGATAAATTTTGTGATGTATGATATGATGGATCTTATATACATAAAAGTGCACCTCTTTTTTGATTAGAAAAAGCTGAAATTTTAGTCTTTTTTCTCTCAGTTAAGTTAGACTTAGTGTTTTAAGTAAGAAAATAATTATAGGATTTCATTTATTTCAAATTTTTGTTTTTGTTCCATCTACAGTTTCTCTTTTAATCACTTAATTTGTGTGGACTTTTTCCATGTTTGTATGACTGGACCCTAGGAAAAGTAGTCACTACTAAGGTAATGGGGATCCAGATAAACAAATAAATATATTTTGACGTCAAAGTGTAGGCAAGAAATTGTTTTAAAATCATTTTAATTTTTCAATGGCAGCAAGATGCTATCTTTTTATAAAGCATTCATAATCTAACAATAAAAGTCATAACTATTTTTACATGTAAATAACATACCATGGAGCCATCCATGTAATTTTCAAGCAAATCTATGGGAGAAAAACAAAGTTATGACAAAATAACTTTCAAAATCTGGTCATTTTGGCCTAAAGACAACAACTTTTCTTGAAAGTTTCCTGATCATTCTTATTTAAAGTTTGACTGATTTTTGACATTTTTGCCTCTCAGACCCATAATACTTAATTTCTTAAAACCTCAGTCTATTAGACACATTTAGAGATGCTTTTCATGTCATCATTTGGTGATATCACAACTTTACACCCACATCAGTGAGAAAAAAGTGTTGTTATGAACAATAACACTCATAACTAAAAACTAGTAGCTAACTAATAACACTAAAAACATAACTTCTTGTACAAAGACCAAGTTTAGTTCTTATTCTTATGAAGACTTACTGATCATAAATAGGCTCAGGTCTCAAGAGGTCAAATTAAAAACAAGATTAGCTGGCCTCAAAAGTTTCCAAAGCCTCAAAATCAAAATCCTGACTAAGCCAGTTTTTCACTTTTATATTCTAAATAGGCTTCCATATGTAACTTGTGACAAACTGTAATTTTTCTAAATGCCCCCCCCCCTCCTTTAGGAAATGGAGCGTCTCATCCTCGCCACCCTCCGCTGGGACACGGCAGCGGTGACCCCTCAGGACTTTTTCCCACATTTCTTTGCCTCCATCGTGGAGGAGAGATCAGACACAGACAGCAGTGACTCCGAGGGGGGGCTGCTCTCCACCCTGAGGCGGCACAGCGACACCCTGGCTGCCATGTGTGCCTGTGACTCCCGCTTCCTGGGGGCCCCTCCATCACTTGTTGCTGCTGCATCGCTGAACTGCGCCCTGCGTGGACTGGGGAACAGGACCCCCACTCAGCTGGCTGTGATGGGGGAAGCACTGGCTGAGCTCTGTCAGACTGACCTGGTGAGTATAATATAATATAATATAATAAAGCCTAATCACTGTATTATAACTGATCATAAAGGGCTTAAACTTCTCATTCTTTATATTAAATCTTTCTCTCTTGTCTTGAATCTCAGGCGGTGCTGCAGTGCTACAGTGACATGATTGAGTACGCTCTCCGACAGCGGCTGAGGAGGGGGCTCCAGCAGGGCCCCATGGAGAAAGGTGAAGAGTTGGAGTCAGAGAGGCCTGGCACACCAACAGACATGAGAGACATTGATTTCTGAACACTCAACTACCTACAGCATCAATGTGAATCAATCAAGACGCTCTCAACATCATCAGTCAAACTGATATAAATGTATTACGACCTCAAATGTTCTGACTTGCTTTTATATTTTGAAATATTTTAAGTAATTTATCAGTTTATTTATTCATGATGAAGTTTTGTATCTGTTTTTATAACTCTGTGCCATATTTTATCATATATTGTAATGAGTTTGAATTTAGGCCCAGTTATTTCTTGACATTATATTTATACTTTGTATTTATTACGTGCAATTTTTTTCTGCTTTTTCATGTTAATTTATTTCAATTTGCCATAACTTTGTGTTAGTATTTAATATACAACGAATCTATTTTTAAAGCAATTAAACGTTTTAAACGTGTGGTGTGACCTTTTTTTTAATGCTTTATTAGAGAAGTGTTATAAAAAAAGGAATCAGAACAAATGAAACAGACGTATAGACAGAGTGCCAGGGTTTTGACAAAACATAAACAAAACAATGTAAGCAGACAGATAAGTAAGATAAGAAAATAAAAACATTTAATATCACAAAAGTATAAAAAGGTAATAAATAGAGATAATTAATAAACAGGAGTTTACAAGAACATTTCAAATCTGGAGCATAAGGTTATAGTTTGAGTAGCTTTTGGGTTTAGTCTTTAAACTTTACATTTATGGACATAAAATTTGGCCGACAAAATAATGAGATTACAAATATTAAATTCACTTTCTAATCCTTTTCAAATATTGTGAATCCAAAAAAATAAAATATTCTTTAAATAAAGCTCAAATTCACTGAAGTGACTTTTCCTCCCTGTGTTGATAATGTAAAATTGCTGCATTCACTTGAACTCGGACTTTTGAGTATTCATGCACCAGGTCTGGGGGAAAAAAGCGGCGGCATCTGTGAGGCCTTTGAGATGTTTGGAAGAAGATTAAAATATATAACATTCAGATCAAATGTATTTTTTGTTATTCAGTTTATTCTGATATTACAGGAAGACTTCTGAGGGGGAAATAGTCGGGATTCTGAGTTTAAAATCAGAATTTTTAGATTAAAGTTTAAAAAAATAGTTTAATTCGAGTCAGTACAAAATGTATGAGTTTTTGTGTGCACTGTTTTCACAAACAAATGATTAAATCCGGTGATAGTCCGCCTTTGCTTACGTTTACAAGAAAAATTTAAAAAAAGGATTGTTTTCCCGATAGTCCATGAATGCAGCATATTGGACATGGGCTGCATTCCCGTGACGTCAGTTTTATCCGCCGCACATACAGATCGTAGTTGAAGCATTGGATCAGAAACCGAAAATACACTGACGGTAAGAGATGAGCCCTCGATAAATGTCACCTGTTAAGATATTTATTTAATTTTATAATGAACAAAATGTCTGTATAAGATAACGGAAGGTTGTTGTTGTGTATGTAACAGGGAAACACAGGGAAACGTAGCGGTTATAGAAAAAGGTTCTGCTGTCAACCTTAAATTCTCTCTATTTGACCCTTAATAATTAATATTCCAGCTAAAACACAACAACATTCATTAATGACGTTGTTTTAATTTCACAGTTAGTCCTGTTAGAAAAATCCGGATCCGCATCCGTGTTTTCATGATTGAAGCTAGTTAGCTCCAAAGCTACCATCAAATATGATCAATAAACATCAGGTTTACTGCTCAAATGTGTTATTTAGTCCATATAATAATATTTTTGAAGTATTTAGACTTCATTGTGGGGCTTAACGAATCATTTCCGTGATTAAAATGATTGACGCACCAAACTCCATTTAAGAAATCAATTATTTTTTGTTACGTCATTAAAAATAAATTTATAACAACAGTCAAACAACAAAATAAGTGAGTTTAAGTTGTCTCGTAGTTTTTTGGTTAATTCGGCTCTCAATATACTCAACAAACCTTAACTAGCAACGAGATAGTTATACATTCATCACGTGTACTTCAAAAAATTGTGCAATATTATTGTGATATTATTCAGTTTATTCAATCACATGATGTAATAAGTGAAATTATCATTGCAATATGGGAAATGACCCTAAGGAAAAACAGTAGAAGCTCATTTTTGCCAGTAAATATGCTATAAATGAAAATTTGGCTTTGTTTAGAACTTATTTTTTACCCATAACTGAGATAAAAGGTCATAACTTTGGGGTAAAAAGGTCATAATTAAGAGATGAATTGTCAAACACATGCCATGAAAAGTCAAGATTATTACATACAAAGTCATAATTATAAGGAAAGAAGTGGAAATTATGAGGTAAAAAGCCATTATTTTGAGATTAAATGTAGAAATTTTATGATCAGACCTGATAAAAGATGATTTTATGCCACCAAACTCATATTTGTTAGAAAAAAGTCCAAATCATAGCATGAGAAATAAAAAGTCATAATAGTAAAAATATATAGTATTCATTAAGAGTCATGATTATGAAAAAGGTCAAAATTGTGACATGAATATTTTAAAATTGGGAGTTAAAAAGACATAATTATGAGAAAAAAATTGAACTCATGTAGGCCATAAAATTCATAATTATGAGAAAAAAGCTGAAGTTATGATATAGTTAAAAGAAATGAACCTTACAAAGCAGTAACTTAACTATGGAGTGAGTTCTAGTTGCTGTTTAATATCAGAGAAATGGATTGTGGGTTAATCCAGACTCACTTTCTATCTTTTATTATCACATGGGATAGTGCTGAGTTAACAGACCCATGAAAGGATTTTAAGGAAGAGCTGGAGAAAAGGAATGCAGGTACTGTAATAGCAGCTGGAGCACAGGAATGTCACAATTTTGACTTTTAAGTGCAAAATTACGGTAAAAAAAATCTCTCAACAAAGCCAGTTCTTTAATTTTAATTTCAACACATCACAAAAGATACTGAGATCACAGAGGACTAACTGTGTGTCATGTTGGCTTCTTACCTGCAGTTAATTTATTATTCTTTCATTTGCAGGAGGATGAACTTAAAACCCGTTTGGCTGCTGCTTCTTTCTACCTGTGCCTTGGTCTGGTCGGTACCTATAGACCGTAATGCAGGCACAGAGGAAGCTGTTAATGAGGTGCCGGAGGAGAATGGGGTAAAGTCGTCTCACTTTGCTCAGTTGTTGTCTGATATTTGATTGTTATTTAGTTCATTTAAGAAGCGGTTTCTTTCCTTCTCCTCACTTCTGCAGGACACCGGCCTGTACTACGACAGGTACCTCAGAGAGGTGATCGAGGTTTTAGAGACAGACCCTCACTTCAGAGAGAAACTGCAGACAGCAAATACTGAAGATATTAAGGTCAGCTTCTATTTCACTCTCACCCACGAAGCTCCCTGCTTTAACTTTGCCTCAGCTGCTTCCTCACCTGTGGTTTTCTCCTGTTCTCTGTCAGAACGGTCGTCTCAGTAAAGAACTGGACTTGGTCGGCCACCATGTGAGGACCCGCCTGGACGAGCTGAAGCGTCAGGAAGTTTCCCGCCTCAGGATGCTGCTGAAAGCCAAACTGGACAGCACAAACGTTCAAAGTGAGGGAGAGAGTTTTTATTTTTGATGCACAAAAAAAGCAAAAGAGCAACTTCTGTGATATTTAGCTTCTTCAATCGCCACAGTGTCGGTAAAGAGGACAGTGATGAAGAAGTTACTCTCAGAGTGGCTTTAATAGATGGTGACTGCGCTCAAAGATCCCACATATGTTTAACATTTAGTGTCTCTACTTTGAAGCTCTGCAGATGGACCACGCCTCCCTCCTGAAGCAGTTTGAACATCTGGATCCGCACAACCAAAACTTTGAGGCCAAAGACCTAGAGCTGCTCATTTCAACGGTGAGATAAGTTTCAGAACTGGATGCAGAGAGAAAAATAACTCTAGTCGATTTCAACAGCCATTAAGCCTTATCAGACTAAGGCTAGATAATTTATGCAAAGTAGATTAAATTGCAATGTTCCTATGGCAGAGAGTGCAATATTTCTCTTCCCAGAAATGTGTCAGAATACCAGATTCATTTTTTTGCAGGAGATGTTTTATGCTCCACACCACTGTTACTCAACTAAAGAGATAAACTGTTGAAAACTACCTTTGCAAAAGAAACAATCCAGGTGGTTAAAAGTGGCAAAAACTGCAAAAGTAGCAATAAAAATAAGTTGTTGGCAAAGTGGCAAAAATGGTCTAGAGGGAGCAAAAAATGGGGTAAACTTCAGATAATTGTCAGGAAGTAGAAAGAAATGGTCCAAAATGGCAAAAAAAACAGAGTGAAAGTTATGAAAACACACAAAGCTGTCAAGAGTAGCAAAAATGGTATTGAGCACGTGGAAATGAACATATTTTTAAGAAGCCTGACATTTATTTTCACTCTTTTTATTGATCTTATGTTATATTCTAAATCTCTGAGATACTGAATTTTGAGTTTTCATTTTCTGTAAGCTATAATCATCAACATTTCAAGAAAGAAGTGCTTGAAATTATTCACTCTATGTATAATGAGTCTTTATAATATCTGGGTTTCACTTTCTGAAATGAGTAACCAAAAATATTTAACTTTTCATGGAATTTGAATATGTTGTATATGCCAAGATATTTTTTTTGACTTCTCTCCCTCATGTGTTTTTCTTATTTAAAATGAGAACAACAAAAGAAAAACACTTCTTTCAAGAAAGTAACTGATATCAATAACATATAAATTATTTTTGCAAACCCTTTAGCCCCAGATCAGACTTGATGTCTGCAAAGAAACCCAAAACTTTTTTTTTACAGCTTTGTTTCCTCCTCCTCGTCCAGGCCACCAAAGACCTTGAGAACTACGACGCTGAGAGACACGAGGAGTTCAAACGTTACGAGATGCTGAAGGAGCACGAGAGGCGAGAATACCTGAAGAGTTTGGACCAGGAGAAGAGGGAGAAGGAGGAGAAGAGATTGCAGGACCTCAAGGAGAAACATCGCCAGCACCCGAGAGTTAATGCTCCGGTATGAACTGATGTTGGACTCGAAGTGGTGATGAAATTTTGATTGTCTGGTCTTTATTCACACCTCATTTCGACCTCGCTCTCAGGGCAGCGTGGCTCAGCTGCGGGAGGTGTGGGAGGAGACAGACGGGCTGGATCCTCAGGAGTTCAACCCCAAAACTTTTTTTAAACTGCACGGTGAGTGAGAACTCTACTCTTAAACCTTTTACCTTTGAATTCTCTGTCACAGCGACTATTCCAGAGACTGATCCTCATCAGGGTTTTGAAATTGCATTAATGAGATTAAAGCCTCTGTTTTTTCCGCAGATACAAATGAAGATGGTGTTTTAGACGAGCAGGAGTTGGAGGCTCTCTTCACCAAAGAGGTAATGTTCCTCACAGCCTCGTGTCTCTAGTATGAAGCCTGGATGATCATCTCTTTGAACAAACAGCTGCTTTCTCCGTTTTCCTGATTTAAAGTAAAAGTTTTGAGCCTGACATGCACAGCAGCTAACATCTGTTCTTTCCCGTCGTCCAGCTGGAGAAAGTCTACGACCCAAAGAACGAGGAGGACGACATGATGGAGATGGAGGAGGAGAGGCTGAGGATGAGGGAGCACGTTATGAAGAATGTTAGACGTCATTCTTCACTTTTAAACCTTTGCTCTTTGTCATGATAAACCACGAGACAACCTGAGGTTTGTTGTTACTTTCCACTGATTCTACTGCTCTGTGTTTGAAGGTGGATTTGAATAAAGATCGACTCGTCAGCCTGGAAGAGTTCCTCAAATCCACAGAGAAAAAGGAGTTTAACAATCCTAAAGAGTGGGAGGTAAAGAGAGTGTGGGATAAACTGGGTTAAAAAGCAGAATCCTCCTGTCACCAGTCGTCTTATTCTCAGTCATCGCTCTCTCCTTAGACCCTGGACACAAAGCCGGCGTACACAGAAGAGGAGCTCCTGCGGTTTGAGGCCGAGCTCCGCGACAAAGAGGAAGAACTGAAGAGGAGAGCGGAGACTCTGCGTCAGGAGCAGGAGCTGCTGAAGGAGAGAGGAAAAGCTCTGGAGGCTCAGAGGAGGGAGTACCAGCAGGTGAGTGTCCTTCCACATCAGACACCAGAGTAGATTCAACAATTCAGGGGTTTATTATTATATTTATAATTAGTAGGGCGACCATATTCTAAAAACCCAAAAAGAGGACGCTCTACCCGGCCTCTTAGAAAAACTGAAAAAAATACCAAAAGATACTCGAAGATGACAAAGTAGCTTCATAACCCAAAACTAACAGTTATTCCAAACACTACTTTTCTGTAGTGTAAACATTAAATGTATAGAAGCAGATTCCCAACAGTTAAAATATAGAAAAATGAAATACTAACTTTGCAAAGTTTTTTTTTGCGCACATTGAGTCAATATTGAGATGAAAAGTCCAAGTGATGAATTAAAAAGTCAAAATTTCTGCTATTTGAATTCTAATTTTGCCTTTTTTCCCTAATAATTAGGACTTTTTTTCTCAAAAGTTAGTCTTTATCTCAAATGGTGACATTTTTTTTTTTCTTTGAATGTTTAATCATAAAATTTTTACTTTTTCACCTCAAATTTTTTAATGTCCTATCTCATTATTTTAATTATCTCAAGATGTAAACATTTTATTTCAGCATTCCCTTTGACTTGTTGTTTCGATTGTAATATCACAAAAATGTATGACTTATTATCTCAAAATGTAAAACTTTTTTCTCAGTTATAACTTTTTATCTTGAGATTTGACATTTTATCTCAGAATTTTAATTTCTTATCTCATTATTTTGACTTAATTATCTCAAGATTTTATCATTTTATTTCAAGTTTTCTTTCCTCTAATAACTTTGACTGTATAATCACAAAATTTTGACATTTTATCTCACAATATGTAACTTTTATCTTAAAATAGGTAACTTCCAATCTCAAAACTTGACTTATCATCTTAAAATTTTGACATCTTATATCAAAATTTTGATTTCTTATCTCATTATTTTGACTTAATTATCTGAAGATTTTAACATTTTATTTCAGTTTTGTCTTTTGCTTGTAACTGTGATTGTATAATCACAAACTTTTTGCCTTTTAATCTTAAAATTTATGACTTTTTTTCTGAAATATAACTTCTTAGGATGAGATTTGACATCTTATCTCAAAATTTTAATTTCTTATCTCATTATTTTGATTTAATTATCTCAAGATTTTATCATTTTATTTCAAAATTTTGACATTTTTCTCACAACTTTGACTGTATAATCTCACAATTTTGACATTTCATCTCAAATGTGACTTTTTTCCGAAAATATTTAACCTCCCATCTCAAAATTTGACTTTTTATCTTACAGTTTTTACATCTTATCTCAAAATTGCAATTTCCTATCTCATTATTTTTGCTCAATTGTCTCAAGATTTTAACTTTTTTTTTTCAAAGTTTTGACTTTTGTCTTATAACTTTGACTATATGATCACAAAATCTTGATTTTTTTTATCTCAAAATTTATGACATTTTTCTCAGTTATCTCAATATTTGTGACTTTTTGTGTCATCATTTGACTTTTTACCTAATTTTTTTTACCTTTTATCTCATAATTTTGAATTTGAGGTTGGGGTATTAGAATAATGCCAGTAGCTCAGTGCAGTGACTTATTGTACATATCAATGATCTGGAGAACAAGCTGAGAAAAACCTGGATAAAATCTCCCAAACACAGTTTTACGGCCAAAGAAGGACATGACCAGACAAAAGAGGATGTTTGGTCACCCTAAATTATTTTGACAAGGAACGTGTTATCACTCCACAGCTCGCTGAGATGAAAACTCAGCTGTTGTTTCCTCCTTTCAGGCGGTTTTAGAGATGTCGCAGAGACAGAAGGATCAGCAGGCAGCAGACGGGCAGCCTCCTGCAGGTCCTAACGGAGAACTCAAGTTCCAACCAGAGACGAAAAAAGAAGAGGAAAAAGGTAAACGTGTGTGTGAGATCTGATGCGTGTGCTGTTGTTAGTTTTGGTTTGTTTGAATCGACTTTATTAAAAGAATCTTTCTCTTCTAGATCTCACGGGGGAAAAAGTCCCAGCTGCACCCGAAGCAGAAGCCCAGAATAATCTGCCCGCAGAGCCTCCACAGAATCTGCCTTCACACACTTAAAGCAGCACGCTCCAACAGCCTTAACACACACACACACACACAAACTCATATGCGCTCACACGCTGATTTGCACTGACACAGATATCCAGATGGCTCCTACTGACTCAAATATGTGAGCTGTATGTATAAACTCAGACAGACGTGGCTCGTGAATCATGACATGTTGCACTGTGTTCATTTCTGTGCTTAAAGACAACAGACTCACATATCGGTAAATCTACTGTCAGAAAACCTGTTTCAGGGACGGTTTCTCTTCTGCTGAGTGTAAAAATCCACAATTCAAATAAAGTCTGGATTTTAAACCACTGAACAAAGATTCCTGAAGTCACATGACCCCTTTGTTATTTCATTTTAAGGAAGCAGCTGTTATTTTCCACTCCTCCTAATGTTTCCTGAGAGGAAGTCTGCATATTTTTAAATGTATAAGATTCCTGTTGGGACCTTACAGCTGACCTCTGTTGTTGTCCTGCTGATGGGATGCTCCACGGCTGACACTCGAGGCGTTCCTATCAGCATTCCTCTGACCCACTGACCTCCTGTGACCCCTCCCTCGCTGCCCCTCCTCTCCTGGTATCTCTGTTGCACATCAGCTGAATAGAGATGTCTTTAGGAAGATTCACAGACGACAGTCAGGTTCTGTATCGTGCAATCTTTAAGTATCAGTAAAACTGACAGATCTTGTGTAGATCTTACTTCTCTGGGACTTCCTGTAGCTCAGCATGTTGTGTTGTGTTGTATTGTGTTGTGAGCTGTGTTGTGTCTGTCACTTTGCAGAGTGCATTGTCCACAGCAGGTCTGCAGCTTCTCATCCATCTGTCTCTGACCATAGGAAGCAGTGAAACTGTCAACACACAATCAGGGGGTTTGTTAAGACATCATGGCAAGGGAGCAGCAGACAGCATGATCCTGTCTGATTTTCAGGACGATCAGATGTCCCAACAAATACCAGGGGTGGATAAAAAACATACCTAATATTGTGTATTTATTTAAGAATATCATTGAAATGTGTCGTAACATTTCAAAGGAGCATTTATGGGGACATAATGAAAATAACCCAATCGATTATAATCAAGACTTCTTCACTGTGGTGTAGGATTCCTAAAGTTTTCTTCAAAATTTCCAGAAAGTGCTGAAATTCATTGATGATTTTAAAAAAATCTCAATCAAATCAACCCATATGTTTTGTAATTTATCCAAAATATTGCTGAAATTTTGGCAACATATACCTAATATTTTGAAAATTAATTTAAAAGACGAGGTTCTAAAATTTTCTTTAACCCTGTGGTGCATAGTGGTCACTACAGTGGACACCTATTTAAAACTTATTTACTCCTAAATTCAACGGTTCCTGTGGTGGAAATTTATATTAGCCTGTGTCAGGATATTTTTATTCTTCTTAGGGCCTGAAAAAATGTTTTCAATTTTTTTCTGAACATATATATATTTTTTTAAATGTTATGGACAAACATTTGAGGGTAAAAAAGTTATAAATTAAACTATAAATTATTCAGTGTTAAAATGAATGAAAGAGAGTTTAAAGTGTTTTGCAAAGCATTAAAAATAGATTAGTCATGAAATTACAAAAAAAAAGAAGTCAAACAAAAAATAAGTGATATTTACATCAAGGTTAAATGCTCAGTGACAAATATTTGAAAAAGAAATGGATTTTTTTTTTGATGCTTTAAGACAAATAAAAACACCCAAGGGAAAAATCTGGGCACTGACTTTCATAATTCATGCATCAGAGGGTTAAACTCTTTTAAAGTTATGATTAAAAATGTTTTTGTTTACAGATAAATTTCATCATCAAAACTTCATAATTATCCAAAATTGTCAATCAATTTTCAAATGAATAAAAGAGCCAAACAAAAATGTGTCATAGATGAAGACCTTTGGCCTTACACCTTATAGTCTTTTGTATTACACTTCTTCAGCCACAGGGGGGCGCAGTTCTTACACAATTCTGGTAACTTTCTTTACAGATATAGAAATAACTGAGGAAAAACCTCTTATACAGAACTAATAAATGAAGTTTTTTCTTCTTCTAGAGTCATTTAAGAGCAAAAACCCCGCAGTTAGAGGAGGAATCAGGATGTTGGGGGTAATTTGTCGGTCGCCGGTAGAATCCTGTTTCTTTAAGGTTCAGGAGAAGAGATGAGGGAAGAGGAACGAAGAAATTCATCCAAGTTTCAGGAAAACATGGGGGAAGAACCGGAAGTACCATTTGTTGTCTTCAGAATAAAGTTGCAACTCGACCCTTTTTGGTGAGGTCATGTTTTTAATTTCTCTCCTGTGATATTTATTACGAAGAATTTTATGGGTCCAGTGTGGTAAAGTAATATTTAATGGTTTTTATTTATCAAAAAAATCATATTTGCTAAAACAGAGCATTTTTTCTATTTTGTTGTTAATAAAAAAAGGCAAGGTACTTTATGTCTCTCATTATTCATAATTAACTGCATTTTCTATTAACATGACATATCTGTTCTAAGTAACAATAATTATGCCCATAGTGATTTTTCTTTTGACTTCAGCAACCCATTTATTTCAAGTTAACCAAACATGTAAATCATAAAAAGGTTTCACAAAGAAAATCCACAGTGGTCAAAAAACAGAGTCCCTAACTTATCTCAAATTCATTCAACCATCTCTACCAATTGGTGGAAGAATGCATTGAATCTTGGGCCGACCAGTCGAGTTGTTGAGATGTCGACATGACGTTGAGAACATATAAATGAGCCTTTGTTTTGCTTTTTGTTCTCTTAGTTTTTTGTTTTCATGCAAGATAAATCATTTCCACACTTGTATTCAATCACAAGTGAAATCGATTGTGAGAATTATTAGTTATGGCACTTAAGTCAAGATGAAGAAATTATAAATGCAGTTTTTCCTTGTTTCACTCAATATTTCCCTTAGTTGAAATAACAATGCTCAACATTTTGTTGTATACTTGCAAAAAATCAAAACTGTTTAATGCCTTGGATATTTAGAAGAAATTAATTTCTTTCTAAAATAGCATTCTATGTGACTTCTTGAGATTGTTTGGTTTTATTTAACTATTTTGTATAGGCTTACTAGACAATTTTTCAAGTCCTCAAACACTCCTCTGCTCTTCTTTCTCTTCTCCACGCTCGGTGTAATACAGAAAGGCTCACAACACAAAGGTTGAGTCAACTTTTCTACATTCTGACTGGCGTCAGGTGTGTTTCTATATTACCAGCACCTGTTACTTGGCACAGCTGAGTTTGAGCAAGCATCACCTGCTTGAAATTAAATCATTTACCCACAGTTCTGAAATGGTGCCATCAGTTTTGTCCAGCTCAATTTTTTTGCGGTGTGTAAATTTGTGTCAAAACATTTTTAAGGAGCATTTATGGGGACATAAAGAAAATAATCCAGTTGATAATAATCAAGACTTCTTCATTGTGGCATAGAATTCCCGAAGTTGTCTTCAACATTTCCAGAAAGTGCTGAAATTCATTGATGATTTCCAAAAATCTCAATCAAATCAACCCATATGTTTTGTAATTTATCCAAAATATTGCTTAATTCTGGGGAAGATAACCTGATATTTTGAAATTTAATTTAAAGAGTTAAAAAGAATTTCTATTAAAAACCGTCTTGGTTTACACAGCTGGGTTTTAACAAGCATCAGCTGCTTGAAATTAAATTATTTGCCCACAGTTCTAAAACGGTGCCAACAGTTTTGTCCGGCTCAATTCCTGTGCAGTTTGTAAAAATGTGTCACTTTTAGCTTTTTAATTCCTTTTTTTTTTGTTTTTCCAATGCGCACCAAGGAATAGCTACTGAAAAATATTGAGGAGTTTTCTTGTGAGGTTATGAGGGTGTTGGCTGGTAGGAGGAGGTGTTAACTTAATGGGGTGTCAGTGAGGACAGAGGAGCACAGTCAGGATCCAATTTTATAGGTTTTATTTTCCCAAAGTTGATCTGATTTTCTGGCAAAAAAGAGTAAACAATAAAGGTTTATTAAACTAGACAATAATCTCCTCAGAACACAAATAGAATGTTTAACTAAGGCAAAAAGGGCAAACTAAATCAATATACACGTTGATATTTAACTGAAATGATGACAAAGGAGAAATTATGAGGGAATAATGTAACAAAAATAACTCACTTAACATTTAATCAGTCAAACATTTGGTCTTTCTCTGCCATGTGATCCATGTTCTGATGCAAACAAAAGGGAGACTGCAGGTGATGAGGCTGGCTTTATAGCCTCCTTGTCACACCCACCAGGAAATAGGGAGTGTGGGGGGGGGGCTGTACTTTTCCATCCAGGGAGAGCCCAGACTGAGGATTTTCTACAACTACATTTATACTGAAAACATTCGTGATTGCAACAATTTCTGGGAGAAATGGTGTATTTTCTGGACAAATTCCAGGTATTAGGGTGCCAATGCTTTCATCCATGACTATATATCAACTACATCCTCTGCCTGAAGAGACAGAATGTGAAATTTTTATTTTGTTTTTTTGAACTGGGCTTTCACCTTTTTTTTAAATCATGTCTGTTTTCACCACTAGCTGTTCCAGTGTCTTGTTTTATTTTGAAGGTCCAGACCGGATGCGCTCCACACACGCAGCGCGTAACTTGACGCAGCGGCTGAGCGGAGTCGTCGCTCCCTGAGCAGAGAGAGGGAGGGGATGGGGCAGGCTGGTAACCGGGCTGTAACGGGGATAAACTGCAGCCTCCGTATCTCAGATGCTCTGATGGAGTGAACCGGGCAACGATGCGCGTTTCCGTCCGTTCTCCGTCGATCATGGAGCGGGTAAGACTCACGAACCGTCAGGTGGCGGCTGAAATCCACGGTGATGGCACGGTACACGGATGTATCCGTGCGTTAGACCATCCAGCTGTTTTTATGGGTGGGGGGTGGGAGGATGGTGAGGGGAGGGGAGGAGGGCAGAGAGAGAGAGAGAGAGGGGTGTTGATGGGAAATAGCCGCTTTTGCAAACGGAGTAAAAAAAAAAAAAAAAAAAAAACAACCACAGCGACACAGCGTTTTTTTTTTTTTTCTTTTCCTGACATTTAGCGAAATCACATCACAATAAATGCCACAGCTGTGAGATATCGTGTGATTTGATGTGTTAATTAGGCCTCCATCATTTACAGGATGATTGGCACCTCCCACCATCATGTTGTAGCGATGTGAGGCTAAACTGCACAGCCTGAGATTCTCATGAAAATAAGCTTTAAATCCCCTATTTAACGCATTTATTCACAAAGACAGCTATTTTACCCCCGACTTCACACCTTGAGGATTTTAATAAGCCTCCTGCTTCACCGGTGATATTTCTAGAAGAAACCTATTTCCTCCTGGATACAGCCCGTAATTACAATTCATGATGACACCCTTTTTTCCTCCTCACATGCATGTATGAAACGTCTTTCTCCCACAACAGGCCCCGTTAATTGTTCCGTGTTTGTAGGCTGCTGAGGTGAAGCTGCCATTCACGATTCATTTCATCATCATGCGCTCTTTTATTTCTCCCATCATGTGTGAGGACGCTCGGATACATAAAGCGAAAGGAGACATGCTCTGATGGATGAATTACTCCAGAGTATCGCGATGCCAGTCAGAGGAAGAGAGAGAGCTCTGCTGCAATATGAGCAATGATTGATCTCTCTGTGAGGTTTGGGAAATGTGCATGTGCTGTTTATATGTGTGTGTGTGTTTTTCTGATCACGTGAGCAACACACACTTGGGTTATGTCTCTGTGAATCCACATTATTCACTCATTCCCTCTTTTTCTTCTTCTTGTGTCTCTTTTCAGGTGACATCACAGTGAAGCCTGGGTCAGGGGGTCAGAGGTCGATCACCGCACCTGCACGTCTCCCCTCTCACCCCTGCACCCCACCTCACCCCACCCCTCCACTGAATTTACCTCCCCCCTCACTTTTCTCACTCATCTACTTCCTGCCTGTCTCCCTCACCCCAATCCAACGCTGTCACTCCGTCCTGACGTCGTCCAGAAGCTGCGCCCAGGTGTTCGATACAGCTTCCCTCGCACCCGGGCCCCAAGATGATGTGCGAGGTGATGCCCACCATCTCGGAGGATGGGCGTGGCGGAGGAGGCGGAGGGTCGTCGTCGCCTGCCGGTGGCGGCGGAGGCATGGGCGGTGGGATGGGAGGCATGGGGGGCTACGGAGGACGGGATCCTCGCAGCGGAGGCGGCGGCGGAGTAGGAGGAGGTGGCAGTGACGAGGGCGGCAGCACGGGGAACCTGGAGTCGCTGATGGTGAACATGCTGACGGAGAGGGAGAGGCTGCTGGAGAGCCTGAGGGAGACCCAGGACAGTCTGGGGACGGCCCACCTCCGCCTGAGGGAGCTGGGACACGAGAAGGAGTCGCTTCAGAGGCAGCTGTCCATCGCTCTGCCACAGGTACGTAGAGAAATAACCCTCATTTTAGAAACAAAAGTCTGTATTATCATAGAAATATGACAAATAATAATCATTACATCAGGCTCACATAGGGAGGCAGGCCTGGTCCAAGTACCAGAGTTGGAATACACCTAGAAAAACGCAAAGTTAGCATCATGTAAGAATGAGAAAACTTGGGCTCACAGATGTAGAGAGAAGCTCTGTTTGTGTTCCCTCAGCTGTATGAGCCTATAGCAGGACAAAACAGAACAATTCCTGATGATTAGTTCTATCATATATGACCATTCTTTGCCTTTAAGAGTGGACGTGAAAGAGGAAATATCAGTGTTTGTGATCCAGACTCGGACCTAATTTCTGAAACCTCCCATACTACTTTTTAGATTCTGCCTAGACAAGAAAATACTAGGTTCATACATGAACTTGATTCATAGGAATGTTGAAATACACCCAAGAAAACACGAAGTTAGAGGATGAAGAGAGGAGCACTGTTTGTATTCCTCCAGCTGTCTGAGCCTATAGCAGGATTACAATGATCTGTTCTAATGACAAACAGCACAATTCCTGATAATTAAATTAATCATATATGACCACTCTTCCCCTTTAAGGGCTTGAATCAGCAGAGATTAGACATTTAAAATAGGGAATATCAGTGTTTATAAGCCAGATTTGGACCTAATGCCATTAAGCTCCCATACTACTTTTTGGATTCTGCAGAGACAAGAGAATATTTGGTTCATGCAGGCAGGCAGTAATAAGCCTAGTACCAGGAACTATCAACATAGGACTGTTGGAATACACCCAAGAAAAACAGAAAGTTAACATCATGTAAGAATGAGAAAAAAAGGGTCACAGATGGAGGGAGCTGTCTGAGCCTGTAGCAGGATAACTAAGGGCCGTTTTAAGGAAATCTGTATTCGTTCTGACTATTAGTTTAATCATACTTGTCCACTCTGCGCCTTTAAGGGTTTGAATCAGCATTGATTAGACATGAAAGAAAGAATACCAGTGTTTCTTGGCCAGATTGGAGCCACATAACTAAAGCCTCCCATACTGTTTTTGGATTCTGTAGAGACAAGAGAATACCCGGTTCACCCGGTCAGGCTAGACCTAGTATCAGGAGCACAAGAGAGTTGACGCACACTGAGAAATCACAAAGTTAGCATCCTTTGGGGAAGAGGCATGAAGGCTCATAGATGGAGAGAAGAGCTTTGTTTATATTCCCCCAGCTGTCTAAGCCTATAGCAGGACAACTAAGGGTTTTTTTTCAAGGAAAGCTGAACCATTTCTGATGATTAGTTAAATCATACATGTCTACTCTGTGCCTTTAAGAATATGAATCAGCACAGAGTAGACATGACAGAGAGAATACCAGCACTCTTAAGCAAAATTAGGCCCAGATTTCTGAGAGCTCCCATACTATTTTTGGATTCTTCCAAGACAAGAGAATTAATCTAAACATTTGAAAGGGAAATAAAAACTCTTTAAGATGTAACAAAGCCTCACCGTAAAGGTAAAGCAGGCGAGATCCTGTTTTTGGGGAGAGGTTTAAATTATACTTTTACTCACAAGTCTGTTTATAATCCACTTCTCACACTCACTTTTGTGAAAGTCTGTCAGGTTTAATCTGAAGTATTTGACTTTTAGAGGTTTTGAAATGTCAAAAATTATCTCAGCTCAATATTGTATATCACATTAGTTGAGTAATAAAAAAGGGATCACAGTTTTTTGCTAGTTTTGCTGAAGAAACAGGTCAGCAGAATGCAGGCTCAGTTGAAGTGATGAAAGAAATAATTTGACATTAACTGTTAGCTTTAGTTTGTACTAACTGCTAATAGCTTCAGATTTGCATTGCAAAAACTAAAATCTAAGAAAGTTTTCAAAGTCTATGCAAATTTTTCTCAACACAATAACAGATTTTTGCCTCATTGCGAGAAAATTCAGACATAATTTTTGTATTTTAGCAACTTGAGATGAACATTTTTTTGACTTGTTTGGTAAATGTGGCACATATTAAGTCTAAAAAGACATTTTTTACTAAAAGTAAGACGTAAACACTTGTTTAGATTTCAGTTTGTGGAATGTGTGAGATAGTTAAGATGGATGTTTTGGTAAGAAATGTGTCTACAAGCCTTATAGGGTGTGATATCTCAAACTTTCTCTGATATCTGTTGGATGTAAACAAAAGAAACCAGAAAAGAAGAAGGAAAATACCTGGATCAATTCCTCCGTGTATGATCCCTGCATGCATACATGAAATCTGAACAGGATTATCAGTGGCCTATCCTCTCGTTCTGTATCAACAGTACTCAGATGGAAAATGGTTTCCTCTCGCCCCGTTGAATTATTGATGTGTTAACCTGTAAGAAGGATTGTAATGTGGAGTGTGACTCTTTATTGTACATCTGATGGAGTTGAAAGTACACTGACAGAAAGCTCCTCCTCAGACTGAGTCTGTGTGTGAGAGCTGAGGTGAAACATGGCTCATGTGTGAGATTAAGATGTGATGAGTGAGTCTGATGAACCAGAGAGTGAATATTTTCTGAGAGTGAGAAGAGAGCTGCTGATATTAACTTTTATCTTACTGTCGTTATATGGAAATATGAAGTCTAGAACCTTCCATGTGCACCATATTCACATCACAGTTCATGACTTTCTGGACATACATTCTACAAAAACCTCTCCACAACCTGCTTCCTCCTTTTCTGCTGCGTCTGATTTCACCTGTGTCATATGTTTCTTCACTGCTAATCTTCCTGCTTTGGCTTTTTATGTATGAACATGGAAAAAAAGACACATTTGCTCCCTGCACCTTTAGCTGAAAGTGCAAGCCAACAGAAAAATGCTCGTTCTTAAAATATCAAGTTTTACAGGCTTCTAGTTTATTGTCGGAAAGTTGCATCAACTGGAAGCTGTATTTAACTTCTTTGAACATATAAACAACACAACATAGCATGTGCACTGCAAAAACTCAAACTGTTACCAAATATACTCTTCTAATTTCTAGTCAAACTGTCTCATCACACATAAAAGACACATTTACTTGCAGGGTTTTTAGATGTTTCATTTTGGATATTTTGTTGAGTGAAACAGTCCAGAAAACATCTTGATTTGAGTCATATTTCAAATGAAACAAGCTTTTATTGACATGTAATAAGGTTTTTAAGCTGCTGAGTTATTTTGTTCTTGTTTCAAGAAATAGACTTAGATTGAACTAAGACAGCATTGCTTGATTTAAATATATAGGTTCACAACTTACACATGTGTTATGATGACTTGGCTCAAGCACAGTTCCTGTTTTGTACAAAGTATTTGAACAGTGTTGCTATAGTAGAGCTTACAATAAAGTAGATACACATGAAATAATAACAGGATGGAAAATGATGGGCAAAAAAAATGTTTAACACTGGTAAGGAATGCTAATTTCCTTCTTATTTCAAGAAGTTTATGGACTTCAAACTAAAATTGTTTCACTATTAGGGAACTAAAAATGAGTCAAGGAGACTTGAAACAAAGAGGACAACACAGATTTTCAGTATTATAAGCTTATTATGAGACACTGAACTTCACCATACTCAAAAATATGGCCAAGAATGAGTTTGACAGCTAGTTTCAAGATCTCTTTAATCCGTTAAAGCTTAAATCTGATGTCTTATTTCAAAATTAAATGAATTTTCACTTGTTCCAAAGGCAGATTTTTTGATTATGACTGTTGTTTTGATTTTTTGATTTCTTTTGCTCAGATGTTTAGATAAATCTCATGTAACTTTTACAAACCATTCAGTTTTTTGTCGTTGTTGTTAGATCCAAAGGGAAATTGGATGCCAGCTTTGTGATGGTACATGAGAGGCCCAAACGTCAAACCTGAAGCTGATGATGGAAATGCTGCGTTTGCCCCTGAAGCACAAAAGCCAATTATTATATTATCCCACATCCCTGAGCTGGAGAGCTAATCATTCTGTAATTCCACTCAACATACAAGAGCTGCGTCTCTATTTTCAGGCAGGAGTCATTGTTTGATGCCTCAGGCGGCGATGATGCCTCCCTTATTGTTAGGAAAATCAAAACAGAATAACAGATGCAGCGATGCCGGACTGGACATTAAAAGGCTGAATTACCTCACGGAGAGGAGGGATCAATATGGAGCACACGTGTGTGGAAACACACACAGATAGAGGAGCACATGGAGGCCTGCGATTCATTCTACAGTATGAGATGAGTTCAGCGAGTTCGTCTGAGTGTGGAGATGTTGCTAAGAGAGGAAAATAGGAGACGGATGGAGAGGGAGAGGGACAGCATGGCACAAGGAGAGAGAGAGAGGGAGAAAACCTGGTGATATGAAACACACAGAGACTAACAAATCAAGCTCATTTGCATATTGCTGCATACTAATGAGGTGGCTTCAGGAGTCTATTTTAGATGTTGTGGATCATGACAGAGGGAGAGAGTAACGGACGAAGGTGGGAGAGAGCAGGAAACGACAGGTGTAGGAATCATTTGCATCGTTTGTGTGACCGAAACGACGGAGGGAGGGATGCAGGAAGTGACTTGTCCGTCTTTTACATGAATTAATCCCAGAATTAGGGTATCCTTTGGGCGCAGAACACACCATCTGTACACACAGCAATTTCCTCCCTGATCCCTCCTCCTTCCATCTTTTCAAAGCTCCTCTTCTTCACTTCCTCCTTCAGCCCAGCAGCACATCAGCTCACAGGCGAGTTACATCGTGTACTTTTTGAACGCAGGGAGAGAGTGTGAGGTACAGGCGCCTGTTTGCTGCCATGTGGGTAAACTGATCAGCGTTAACACAGAGGGGAGATATCTGCAGCCTGGTGCGTGAAACTGTGTCCTTTAATGACCTGTTCATGTTTAAAAAAGGGTCCAAACACAATTATGTATCAGCGTATTTGACAGATTACTCTCCTGTAGCTGAACAAACTGGAATCAACTCATAAAACACACAAAATTACAACAATTCACGTCTAACTCTCATGGCTCTTTCACCTCCAGGCGTTTGTTTTAATGACGGGTGAACTCACAGCCAGACGTCGTTATGACACAATCAAACTGATTTTAGGAGCAACATGTGCAATAAACCCCGGTTGTTAAATTTTGATACAGAGGTCTGGTTTCTCCCACTGAAATCCAACTCTTTGTTTCACGCAATGAAATTCTTTTTAAAGTTCGAGTTTTCTAATGGGTTCAAGATTATTCAAAGTGTGGTAAAGTGTGCTGTGTGGGCTTATAGGAAACACAGGCAGTAAATGTTTTCGCTTACGTGTGATGGTAAATGTTTCAAGCTCGCCAAAGTCACACCAGGTCGACTCCCGCTGAGATATTACCAAGTTCAGTTACCACAGAGTTTGGCTGCGTGGTTTCACTTTTATGTAAGTGTTTGAAAAAGTAAAGCCCTATTCATATGGGATTAGTTTCAGCTGGGGATCTCTGATAATTTGGAATAATTATGGAGGACGTCTGTGGTTTTAATCTGTAAAAAATAAAGTAAAATTCCAGGGCAAATCACCAAACGTAGGTCCTCTGTAGATATTAACCAAGTCAGAATCTCTAAAATTTTGGGTAGTAATACCGGTCCCTGCAGATTTTTCTCATCACTTTAGGCTCAAAAATTATTTGGACAGCGTTGGATTTCCAAAAGAAAGTTTTCACAGCACTTTTCATAGACACAAGATGAAAGAAGACTCACTACAGACCCCTGTTTCTTCAGTAAATAGGCTTGAAGTTGACTAATTTATGGACGTAAATGAAACAAAAATGTCACTCACGGGATATTAGACGGACAATAATGGTAACAATAAATAAAACACACTCCAGGCAAACGTTTGGACAGCTTCATAACACAAATATATAACTGAAAATTTCAAGTCTCGCTGTGTGCAACATGATCATATCAATGATAAAAATCTAAAATAAATTGTTGGGAAAAAAAAGCAGCAAAGTAAAAGATGAACTACACTGCAAGAACTGAAATCCAAGCAAGTGTTTGTCTTATTTTAAATCAGAATCATTGTTTTAGTCCTTATATTGGCCACAATTGGCCAGTCCAGAAAAAAAAATCTTATTTCAAGACATTTATAGACAAAAACAATGGCTGTATTGCTTGTAATGGGTGAAAAAATCTTCTAGTCGGGCAATAAGAAATTGCTTTTTTAGCCCATCAGCACTTTTTTTCCTTGTTACAAGCAATTCAGATGTCATTTTTGTCCATAAATAACTTTAAAAAGACTTGTTTCTGGACTTGTCAAATGAATGTTGCTCATATCTATTCTAAAATAAACATTTTTACTGCACTATTTAAGTGCACAATTTAATTTAAATGTGCATGTATATTTTTTTTTAATTTTTTTGCAGTGTATACTTCCTTTATGAAGACTAACAAAAATTCAAGTAAGATCTCAATGCTCCAGTTTTAGTTGCTTTGCAAACTCACCCTCCCAGGCATGTCAACTGATGTTTGAATTATTTATATGATTTGAGATAATTCAATTTATTGAGCATACCTAGAAGTCTTCAATACGTATTTTTTGACTGAATCCTCATCTTCTATACTTTTATCAGAACGTATGAATGAGATTCTGCCGCCAAAGCACGGTAGGTCTGTGCAGAATTGTTCGGTGATATCAACCAATCCCATGTGAATAGTATTTAAGACGTGAAAACCGTCACCACCCTGCTGTCCTGTTAACATTCTCCTCCGTCTGTCAAATCAGCTAAGAAAAGCTTGATTACCACATTCTCTCTCATGGGAATTCTGGGAAATGAAAGAAGCATCTCTCTAAAATGTTCCAATGGTGCAGTGAACCGTGCAGTTTCATAAGTGTGTTCATGACCTCATGCAGCACCAGCAGCAGTGTTGAGCCACAGTCAATAACAGCGCCCTCTTGTGACCCCTGCAGGAGTTTGCAGTGCTGACCAAAGAGCTGAACCTCTGCCGAGAGCAGCTGCTGGAGAGAGAGGAGGAGATCGCAGAGCTGAAGGCCGAGAGGAACAACACACGAGTCAGTACACGCAGCGTTACATGCTGTGATTTATTCATAGAATTAAAGTTGTCTCCAGTTTTTTTCTTTCCCCTCCTGTGAAGTTTCACTGTCTGCTTCCAGCTGCTGCTCGAACACCTGGAGTGCCTGGTGTCGCGTCACGAGCGTAGCCTGAGGATGACCGTGGTGAAGAGGCAGGCGCAGTCACCGGCGGGCGTCTCCAGCGAGGTGGAGGTCCTGAAGGCCTTGAAGTCTCTGTTTGAGCATCATAAAGCTCTGGACGAGAAGGTGAGGGAGAGGCTGAGGGTGGCTCTGGAGCGAGTGGCCGCACTGGAGGACGAGCTGCAGTCGTCTTCTCAAGAGGTGAGTCCACACTCCTCCCGTTAAATCGCTTCTTTTATTCATGTTTCAGTGATTTTAATAATTCCTGATGAATTCTGTTTCAGGTTGTGTCTCTAAAAGATCAAATCAAGCGACGGCAGCAAGGACTAGACAACGGCAAAGACGTAAGAGGAATGAGTTTGTTACTTAACTTTATATGAACATTAGGGCTGGGCGATATTTTTTTATATCATCTGATCTCAATTATTAACACAATTTTTTATATTGTTATTTAACTGATAGTTTAAAGCATCTGTATTGAAAACTAAAGGCGCTAGAGATTAGTCCACCATTTTATTAACATATAGGATAAATAACAAAACATAAAAAAATAGAGGAAAAACACCTCGGTATCCCCTGTTCACAGATTTGTTGTGTTGCTGTTTTTTAAGGGCACTGACCGCCGAGAGACAGTACAGGCCAAAAGTTTGGACACACCTTCTCATTCAATGTGTTTTCCTAATTTTCATGACTATTTACATTGTAGATTCTCACTGAAGGCATCAAAACTATGAATGAACACGTGGAGTTGGGGAAATAAGTGAAAACACGTTTTATATTCTAGTTTCTTCAAAATAACCACCCTTTACTCTGATTACTGCTTTTTATACTTTTAGCATTTTCCAAGAGGTCGTCACCTGAAATGGTTTTCACCTCACAGCTGTGCCTCATCAGGGTTAATCAGTGGAATTTCTGGCTTTATCAATGGGGTTTGGACCATCAGTTGTGTTGTGCAGAAGTCAGGTTAATACACAACCAACAGCCCGATTGGACAACTGTTAAAATTCATATTATGGCAAGAACCAATCAGCTAACTAAAGAAAAACAAGTGGCCATCATTAATTTAAGAAATGAAGTCAGTCAGTCTGATAAATAGTCATGAAAATAAAGACAATGCAAAGTAAATGAGAAGGTGTGTGCAAACTTTTGGCCTGTACTATACCTTGAATATTGGGTTATTTTACACCACATCAGTTTGTAAATACCCAAACCACAGCTACACAACCAACAATGAAGAACCATATGACTCTACAATAGCTTCATTTTTTTTTTTAAAGCTTGTTTTTGGGCTTTTTCGTGCCTTTATTTTGATAGAGGAGGACAGTGGAGAGAGTAGGAAAGGGGGAGAGAGTGGGGAGTGACATGCGGGAAACAGGGCACTCATCTATTGACTCCATTCTGTTTACTAATCTGGAAACTTAAAATCAGAGATGGATTAGGAAAACGTTGACTCTGATTCGCTGTTATCACACACTTTTCCACCATGTTCCATCGATTAAATATGCTCACAGCTGATCAGTGTAATCAATCTGAAATTTGTCACGATCATGAATCACGATCGTATAATCTCCCAGCTTTAGTGGACATACTGAAGTTACTTAATCCTCATGAGCTCTGTTTTCTCTCCTAAGCGTCTGCCGAACGGACCGTCTTCCATCCTGGACGACGGCGACATCGACAGGCAGAGAGAGGGCGAGATCGAGCGTCAGAGGTCGGAGCTGGGCCAGCTGAAAGAGAGACTGGCCCTCATGTGCAGACAGGTACTCGACTCGGTGACGCTCTAACGCTCGAACGCTTTCACCAAAACAAACAAACAAAAGATCTTTAGCCAGAAATACCGGCAGACAAAAAGAAAACATGTGCGCTCGCTCAGCCTTGTGTCCCACGCTGTCACTTCCTGTCAGGTCGGAGAGATCGAGGAGCAGCTGACGTCTGCCAGGAGGGAGCTGGCCCGATCAGAGGAGGCCAACCAGAAACTCCAGAGGGATGTGAAGGAGGTGAGAGTAAAGACCCGGCTCTCTGTTTCTGTCACAGTTTGTAAAGTTTAAGAGTTGAAGCCCCCTCGGGTTAAAGTTTTATGTGTTGACGTCTTCTCTCTACACGCTCTTTAATTGATTCATTTATTTGTCTGAGGCTGTAAACCTTTGCCTCCCACTGTAGCATTTACTCCCTAAGCCCTGATATGCCCATCCTTAAAAAGACTTTACAATGAAACAGAGCACAACAGAAAGCACAAGATCATACATGACTACACGACTAAGCCCTCTTCAAAAACTGTTAATCTTCTCCTTCTTCTCCGCTCTGTCTCTCTTGAACTTGTGCAACCACATAAGTGGCTGCTTCTGAAATCTGTCAACAACAATTATTAAGCAGTCATTATCATTCTTCTGAGGATGGCTGTCCCGGCAAAGTGAAATCCTCTTTGATCGGCACCTACGTGTGAACTTCACCTGCCCCCCCTCCCCCCTCGCTCGCTCGCTCCTCTCATGGCTGCTTGGTTGCTTTTTTTCTTTCTGCTTTTCTGCATTTGAATCTTTACATTTCTCTCCCTTTAATTTTCCCAGGCTCTCTGTCAAAGGGAAGACATGGAGGAGAGAATCACCACATTAGAGCGAAGGTTTGTGTCTGTGAACTCTGTTTGCCCCCCCTGAAAAATGTGCCTCGCTCGCTGCTCCAGCTTTGTGCCTGTTTGTTCTGGTTTGCAGGTACCTGAGCGCCCAGAGGGAGGCGACGTCTCTCCACGACATAAAAGACAAACTTGAGAACGAGCTGGCCAGCAAAGACTCCCTCTACAGACAGGTGGGAAACCTCTCTTTCATCCCCCTGTGCGTCCGTGTTTTTACTCTTGATTGGCAGCTTGGCAGCGTTTCACGTTGGCATACTGCGTCTGCCATCGGCGCCTTTTCTTCCCCCCCAGGTTGCTTCAATTGTGTCTGCCGCCCTTGGCAATCTCAACTGGAGCTCCGGGTTTCATTTTTTCCCTCTCATCATGTTTTATTTGCAGAGCGAGGAGAAGAACCGGCAGCTACAGGAGCGTCTGGATGATGCCAAGCAGAAGCTGCAACAGACTCTGCAGAGGGCTGAGACGCTGCCTGAGATCGAGGCCCAGCTCGCACAGAGAGTGGCAGCACTAAACAAGGTGTGTTTGTGCAAATGTGTGCATCATTACAGCCCTGTTGGTGCATTTTTCAGTCACCTGACAGTTCTGCGGTTTCCCAGTTTCCTCTCATTTTATGTAACAAGAGGGTAACATCTGGCTTAGATTGTGCAGCTGCAGCTGTATGAGTGTTTGCATCTATAATTGTGCAAAAGAGGCGCCTCTGTGTAAGAAAGAGTGAGCTGGATGGGCTCGGGTCGTTTTGGGTGCCACTTTTAAACCCTAAATCAGCTCATCAGGCTGTTGCAGCAGCTTTCATTCCTCCTTAAAGGGGCTACAAGGACTTTTCAAGTGATCTTGAAAAAGTTTTGTACACAGATATAATCCCTGACCATAATTCACAAGTTAATATGAGATTATCAGCACAAAAAATGTTATTTTTTAAATGCTTATTCTCAGCTTCTCGACCGGATTGTTCTACAGTACATCTCGATGACAATAAGACACCAGCTGATGAAGTTTAGCAATGAAAAGAGCGATCTGTGTCTTTCTCTGCTGGAACGGATTTCTTGGATTTATTCAGTGGTAATTGTGGAATTAGGAGCTGGACTGTCTGACAGAAAAAAGGGACAGAAAATCAGAAGAAAGCTAAATGTGAGAGTGATAGAACACAAAACAAAGGCTAAAGTAGACCTTAAGGCTTTAACACAGACTAAAGGCAAAAACACCAGTTGAAGGCGAAATACAGGCCAAAGCCCAAAACATGGGCAAAAAGGCTTAAACACAAGCTAAAGGCTAAATTGAGGGCTTAAGGCTAAAATACAAGCTGAAGACTAAAAGAGTAGAGAAAGGCAAAAACATGAGCTTAAGGCCATAACAAGAGCTAAAGGCTAAAACACAAGATAAAGGCTAAAACACAAGATAAAGGCTAAAACACGGGCCAAAGCCTAAAACATGGGCAAAAGGCTAAAACAGGGGCTAAGGGCTATAACAAGGGCTAAAGGCTGAAACAATGGTTTAAGGCAAACACACAAGCTAAAACTCAAACATAGGCTAAAGACCTAAACATGGGCTTAAGGCTAAAACAACAGACTAATGTCTATAACAGAAAATAAAGGCAAAAACATGAGCTAAAGGCTAAAACACGGGGTTGCGTTTTTTGTGATAAAGTTCATTCCAGCCCACATGCACCTGTTTTACTGCAGTGATCTGTTCAAACAATAGCTACCTATCAACTAAACTATCAATAAAACTAAAAGCCAGATTACGTCAGCTCTTTTTAGTAGATGAGCACTGGTAGGACATAAGCAGAATTCACTAATATTACACGTTACAGACACCG
This sequence comes from Thalassoma bifasciatum, assembly GCA_008086565.1. Taxonomy (NCBI): domain Eukaryota; kingdom Metazoa; phylum Chordata; class Actinopteri; order Labriformes; family Labridae; genus Thalassoma; species Thalassoma bifasciatum. The sequence continues at coordinate 326,529 of RPOG01000451.1, forward strand.
GCTAAACTAACGGACTATAAAATTACAGTTTTCTTGTTGTCACGTTAATAACAACAACTGCTGATAACTACATCACCTCATCGTGTTGTATCCAGTAAAAAGTTGTAGCGTTAAAAGAAAAATCTGTTACATCATCACGACAGTTTGCACAAGTCCTCCGGCTGAAGGACCTCACACAGATTCTCCTCACAGTCACCTTAATGTGGCAGGTAGATCTGTGAGAAAAATTGGAAAACTGCCTCAGATGTTGTACTTCATGGAGTTAGAATTAAATTTCTGAGTGTGTGTGTGCAAAAATCTGTGCATGTTAGAATTTGCTCCCATGCACAGACACAAATGCACGAGCGTGTGCGTGAGTGGGCATGTGTGGGCACGTAAACTGGTGCAAGCGAGAGAAACCGCATAAATCCATACGTGTGTCTGTGCGTGCGTGTGTTCATGCATGAGGGAAAGGGAACACAAGATGTCAAACGACAGATGAATACCAAATATTTCTGGCAAATGGTGCCAAAAATTCATAAGCAAACAATCTTAGATGAAAGCCAGCCCAGGGCCTGGAGTCAGCGCAGCTATTTGATCCTTGGGCGCCCAACACGTCAGGAACTGTACGCCACACAGATTCTTCATGACTGACTGCTTTAATTGCTCATAGGCTAACCTCTAGCATTCCTGTAAACACACATTTCAGTCATGCCAAGAAAATGCACATTCGCTCCCCTCGCAGTAGCCAAACCGCCTCAGTGGCTACACTTACTCCTCACATGTTCGGGCAAGATGGTTCCCCCCGCACGGATAAGATTAATGCCCGATGAGACACAGACAAACAAACCATCATGTTATGCTGTGATCTGTACAGGCAGGTAACTAATTAGACCAGGACTCGGTCAACAAGCTGTTTCCTTTGTGTGGATTTGTGTTAATGTCGCAACACGGTTCACGCTCTAATCTGGCTCTGCGATCATCCAGGCGGAGGAGCGTCATGGTAACTTTGAGGAGCGTCTGCGACAGATGGAGGCGCAACTGGAGGAGAAGAACCAGGAGCTACAGAGGGTGAGTCATGCTTGCTTTTCCATCTTTCTCTTTTTTTCTATCCTCCCCCTTTCATGACATCGCTTTTGTCAGATTTTACCCAGCACAAAGGCGCACTAATTTTCTAAACCCTCTATTTGACTGCGCACACTCAGATAGAAATCTTTGTCTCTCTCACTCATGCTTGTTATTAACTCTCCCTCCGCCCTCCCTCTTTCTCCTTTTCTTCTCTTTCACTCTCACCCGTCTTGCTCTCTCCCTCTCCTCCCCTCAGGCGAGACAGAGGGAGAGGATGAATGATGAACACAACAAGCGTCTCTCTGACACGGTGGACAAGCTGCTGTCAGAGTCCAACGAGAGGCTGCAGCTCCATCTGAAGGAGAGAATGGCCGCCCTGGAGGAAAAGGTGACCTGAGCCCCCACTGAAACCAGAATTATCAAAGCGAAATCATTTCTGATAAACTTAAAGATGAATATTTACATTTACTGACACCAAAAAGACAGAACAGTGACTCAAACACAAAAATAAAGCTGTGAGCTGCCATTGTTTTTAGATTCAGTCAGGAAAAAGGTCCAAGCCTCATCACATCCAAACACTCATGATCAAAATTATGAGACCAGTTGAAAAATTGCACAAATTTACATTTTGCAGTGTTGGATCTTGTTACGCCACATTATGCAAGAGCGCCACATTATGTAATAATTAAATAAATTTTGACTTTATTTTGTAATAACGGCACATTTTGTAATAAAATTCTTGAATGCGATATGTAATAAATTTGCCCGCATTATGTAATAATTTCTTACATACTGCATCGGTTATTACAAAATGCAGGTGTTGCACTTTTTTTCTTAGAAAATGTAAGAATTTAGTGCATTATGTAATAAACCACCAAAACTGATGTCCTAATTAGAAAAAAAAATCAACTTAACCTTCAGAGTTGCATTGACTATCAGCATACCAGCATGAATCGTAAACATAGATTAACTTTAAAAAGTAGCAAGATCATTCATTGGTCAAATGTAAGTCAAACACAACTGAATTCACAGAGATTGTTTTTGAGAGTTCACAGAGACAAAAATTGCAAATATTACAAAATGCGTCAGATTATTACAAAATGAAGTCAAATTATTACATAATGTGGTTTAACAGATATTAAAGAACAATCATAGGTCTGTTCATCAGCTGATCAAAAGTTTGAGATTAAAGCCTTTTAAAGAAAGAAAATATGCACAAAAATGTGGATTTCATGTCATTTTCTGTCTGCAACACCCTTGCAACCAAGGTAAGACAGACATTTAAATTTCTTCAAAGATCCCGAGGGTTATGGGCAAAACAGTCAAGTGATAGACCCAAAATATTTCACCAGCACTGAGCCTGAGGATCTGATTGTCTCTCAGTGAAGACACGGGGAAAAAAAAGAACCTTGATGGTCCTGATGGCGTCCAACGTTACCGTCATGACCAGAAGATCCCACTGAGACGTTTTCTAGATGCCGTCATGATCTGCTTTTTCCTTGGAGAGTCAGGTTGTACAGGGGCGTCAAACAGTGGCTGACTATGTGGAGATGTTACAGGGGGCGTCCTTCATGATTAAGGGCCCTGGTCTGTGTGCGAATAAGAAAACGCTGCAGTTCATAATGTCCACCAGACAAAGGACTTCTTCTTCTTCTTCTTCTAGAGGAATAATCTCACTCTTTTGGAGCATCCTGTGTGTTCCTCTGATCTAAAGCACATTGAGAACATTATGGGATGGATGGGGAGGGAAGTTTACAAAAATGGACGGCAGTTTTAGACAGTGGATACCAAAGGCAAAACATCTTTACCACTTGGAGCAACGTTCTCACTAACCTCCTGGAAACACTCACATCAAGCGAAGTGATCAGCAAGAACAGTGGCGCTCCTCATTACTGTGTCCTTTTTTGAAATTTTTATTTCCATTTACGGGGGTTTCAAGTTTTTTGAGCTTTGGTCTTAAAGTTTAATCAGCTGATAAACAGACTATCTCACTATAATTTTTTTTCCTCACTCCCATTTCTTCTTTTTGCATTTTGAAACTCTACTGAGGACATCTTTAAGTTCCAACAGTGCAGAAACTTTCAATGGGCCTTAAGATTTTGATCAACTAAAGAAAATTAGATTTAAGATCTCAGCTGTTTAGTTTGCAGTAATTATTGAGCTTTTTATTCTTTCTTTTTCTCCAGAACGCTCTTTCTGAAGAGCTGTCCAACATGAAGAAGCTGCAGGACGACCTCCTGGCGAACAAGGTGCCTGCACCCTTTGGCTTCACTCCTGCCTTGAACTCGCAGAAACCCGAATGTTATTTTTCTGACTCTCTCTCTCTCTGTCGTCTCCTCCCAGGACCAGCTCATAGCAGAGCTGGAGAGGATTCAGCTGGAGTTAGACCAGCTGAGAGCGAGGCCCGGGGGCTCTTACTCCAGGTTGGTGCCTTTAAGAGATCCACAACACTTAAATGTGGTCGTGCATGACAGGGAAAAGTTGGTGTCTTATCTCTGACAGACACTGGAAAATAAAACACTCATTGTGATTTTCTCCTGAGGTTACAAAAACATTTAAAGATCAGATTGAATATTTTAGAAAATATCATTTTCTTTGTATTCACATTTTTCTCTTAGTTTAATATCAAAAGTTTAGTAGTTTGTCTTTGTTTTCACTTCTTCCTTCCTGTGTTATATAATTGCTCACCTGTGTTTTTCTAACCTGTTCTATCTTTTTGTAGTTTCCGACTCATTCGTTCTGCAGGGCTAATTACAGTTTCCTCTAATCTTGTGCCATCTTATCCTCTTCATCTCTCCAGTCGCTCTCTGCCGGGAAGCGCTCTGGAGTTGAGGTATTCCCACGGAGGCGGGTCCCTCCCATCAGGCTCTACCACTCACCTGGACCCGTTTGGTAATGCCTCCACAGGGGGCGTGGTCAGGCGGAGTCACAGGGCCCGCTGGAGCTCCGCCCGGGAAGACTCCACCAAGGTGAGAACAGAGCATCCACGCTGTCTAAAATCAAATACACCGGTTTATTTTCCTTCATTTGAGTCAAAAAAGCATAAAACTTCTTTCGGAAATTTAAGGTTTTCTCCATTATTGTCAAAATAGTTAAACATAAAGCTGGATAATCAGCTAATAAAAGATCGTGTGCAGTACCCAGACTGGGAGAGCGGGGCTCTGCTCGGGACCGGGTTCGAGCCAGGTTTGGAGGTGAGCTGCTCCGATGACGAGGACGACGGGGAGCCTCGGTTCGGCTCCGAGCTGCTGTCACCGAGCGGACAAACGGACGTGCAGACGCTGGCTATCATGCTGCAGGAACAGCTGGAGGCCATTAATAAGGAGATCAAGTACGGAAACACTCACCAGCCCATTCACTGTCATGGATTCATGGTAGATATTCATGACTTTTCTGAACCCAGTTAGCTTTACCGTTGCTCAGTTACCTCAAATTGGAGAAAATGCACTTTATTTTCATACAAACACACAAAATGAGTTTTAACTTGGGCTGCACAATATATCGTGTCAGTATTGTCATAGTGTTATGTGCATGTCGCAATAATTCGAGCCTTTCAGTAACGTTTCTGTCTTCTGCACACCCTGTTGCAGACTAATAGATGCAAATGAGCATCCATTTATATATTTGACCACAATACATGTAACAGCTCGCACAGTTATTTCACCCTCTCAGCTTCTTTTGCTGTTATCAGGGTCAGGCAAAGTGACGCGCAGTGTGAGTGGTCAATGTCACATAAGGTGCTTTATTTAACACTGTCAGGGTTAAATACAGTGACCTCCAGATCTGTGCTTTGTTCAGCTTTGGCTTCAATTAGAAGGGACTCAAAGTTTGTTTTTCTGCTTAAAGTTTGGATCCCCTCATTGTCCATTTTACTGTTCATTTCACTTCCTCCTTCCCACTTCTTGTCTCTTCATGAGCTGCCATAAAACTTGAAGCAGTCGCAGTTTAATATCTAAATAAACTATTGCTTAAAGTTTGCTTTGCTTCCTGCAGAAATCGCCCATTTTCTCTTTCCAAGGTGGACCATCTTCACTAAATGCATCGTGCTTGTTCTGAAAATGTCTTTAAATATTACTTTGTACTGATTCATGTCTCTGGAAAAAGATTATTCAAGCCTTCAAAAAAGGCAAAACACAGGAGGCGGACAAACTCTGTCTCTCTGGAAGTCTGACCTGATGTGAGAAGACTCACTTGCAGGAAATATTATAGATCAATATCAACATGATTAAGACTCTTTACACAAGTTGCAGAAATAGTGCTGAGGCAAAGGCAGACAGAGACCATTAGGTGAGGGTCTGTTATCATAATTTCAGGGAGAATTCAGCTGAACAGAGTGAAGCAGTAAACTTTGAGAAATATTGCAACATCATTTTTTCCTAATATTGTGCAGCCATAGTTTTAACTTTTCATTTCCAAAGTTTGTGAACCCCAGGCTGAGCACAGTGTTGCTACCTGTTTGCTGAGTCTTGGTGGGGTCACAGTTTTTTAACTGAGTTTTATTCTGAAACTCAGACTGATCCAGGAGGAGAAGGAGAACACGGAGCTACGAGCCGAAGAGATCGAGAGCCGGGTCAGCGTGGCGTTGGACAGTCCCCCCATGCCTCCATCCACCCTGGGGAGAGACAGCACAGGCCGGGGGTTCATCCCCTCGTCCATCACATCCTCCACCCTCGCCTCCCCCTCACCCCCGAGCTCCGGTCACTCCACCCCTCGCCTGCCTCACTCCCCGGCCCGCGAGAATGACAGACAGGTACCGCTGCAGCTTAGGAATAAACTTCTATTCCCATCTGCGTCCAAGTGTTTTATCTCGCCTCTGTATCCTCCTCCCTGTTTATGCAAACAGCTCCTCCAGACGGTGAGTCATGTAAATAAAGCATAAGTAAATCATGCAGACAGGGTCAGGAGAAGTTAAGATATTCAGCGGCACCATGTAAGTTTCGGGCAGCTGATGAAATACCTCGTAGGGTGGTGCGATGGACGGTGCCAGACACTCTGCTTCCAGGCTTTACGAAATGGGCGGATGGATTTCAAAAGATGGTGCAATAAGCACAAAACATGCTGTCAGGGTGATTGGGAAAGTGGTAACGTTGATGTGGGGAGAATTGTTTAAATTATCCACAAGTTTGTATACAGTGACGGAAAAACAGCATCAGGGTTTAAAATTCAGATCATCATGTGACGGGAGAGAAGTTATGCTCCACGGATCAGTGTGAAAGCTGCACTAAATATTCAAATCAACAGTGAAAACTAGAGTAGAAGTAAATTATTATAAGGGGAAGAATTGAAATATCGCTCAGAAAGTATCACACAGCTTATGAGTCCTGTTTTTTTAAGCTGAAACTTTTCAGTGAGAATAAATATCGCCAGGTACGCTCAAGCATATAAGGAATTGGTTTTGGTAAACTGTGCTTGTACAAGGTAATAGTGAGGCTTAAAAGGGAAAATAATCAGTACTGAAAATCTGTACTCAAGAACAAGTACTGTTACATTGCTAAAATATTACTCAATCACAAGTAAAAGTACAGAGTATTAAAAAAATCTACTCAGATTATTAGTTACTTTTAACTGGTGATGTCACTGTCACCTCTCCAGATAGGGCTTTAAATTTGGTGTTTTGCTTTACCGATAGTTAAAACACTAACAATCAATCATTAATAACTGATGAGATAGAAAACAAGCGTTTTTTGCTCATTTTCATTGGTTGGTTTTTTTGTCTTTCTTTTTTTTCATTTTAAGTTTTTATTTCCTTATTCAGCAAAGGTCTCAGGCAGACAAAAAACACAATTAGATGAGGTGCAGTTGCTGCCACGACTATTGATATAAGATCCATAAATACATTTTTAACTGGTTGATCATTAACATCCATTAACATTTTTTTGTTTTGTTTTTGTTTTTCATCCATATGTCCTGGTTTTCATTGGCTTGTTTGCTATCAAATAATCTTACTGGCTACAAAAATGCAGATTAAAGGTCTAGATATTGATGAAAATTGTTCTCAGTGCTCAACTATGATTTTCAAAGTAACTAAGTAGATTACATGGCATAATGATTACTGAAGTACAAGTAAAAGTACAGACTTGAAAATCTACTCATAAAGGTACAAATACCCCAAAAAACTACTTAATTACAGTAATCTGAGTATTTGTAATTAATTACTTCAACCCCTGAAAATGATAATAACAATACAAATCTTTGCATGTAGAATATAATCAACAACTATAAACACAAAAGAAAAGCAAATCAAGACGAATATTTACAGGCTTAAAAAAATGTGATAATAGTGCAGCAGTTGTACAAACAAAAGAAACATGATGCAGCTCTCACGGTCGTGCTTAAAATATAAATGTAGTAGAAGTTTAGCTCAAGGCAGGAATTCCTAACATCTGTTTGACTGTTCAAAGATTGTAACCTGATGACAGATCCGTGCTCCGCGTCAGTTACAGTTTGTCACGTTGCGTTTAGTGCGGTAAGATTTATGTGACAAGTCTGATTGTCTATCGACGAAAACATCTTTTGTGAGTCTTGAGTTTTCTCACCGTCCTCCCCTTTTATTGTTTCACTCTTCAGAACAGCAAAGATGACGACCGGTCTCTCGCTCTCCTCGACTCCACGCCTCCGCCCACTCCTCGTGCTCTGCGCCTGGACAGGATGGCCCTCACCCACCCGGGAGCGATGCTGGACGACCCCCGAGAGTTTCGCAGGTAGGGCCGCCTCACGTCAAACTTATTCAGAACAATGTGCTGCCTGTTTCCTGCCCTTTACCCTTTGTGATTTACTCGCCCCCTCCCAGTCTCTCGGCAGATGGGAGCAGCTCCAACAGCAGCCAAGATTCCCTCCACAAGTCCAGTAAGAAGAAGAGCATCAAGTCTTCCATCGGGCGGCTTTTTGGGAAGAAGGAGAAGGGAAGGATGGGTCAGCCTGGGCGGGAGGGGTCTGCATCTCTCGGTAAACACACGAAGGATGAAGAAGAAATAAAAGACACAGATTTAATGTTTTTATATCTGTGTGATGTTTGTGTTTGTTGTGGCTCTCTCAGCATCCACACCCTCTGAAGACCTGGCTGCAGGTGATCCGATGGGGATGAACAAGACGGGGACTCTGGGTCCAGCAGATAAAGACCGCCGCAGCAAGAAGAAGTTTGTGCACTTTGTTGCCTGTTTGGTTTAATTTGGTTTAAAGCTTTGTTTTACTGAAACGCTTCCTTTTTTCACCAGGCATGAGCTGTTGGAGGAAGCATGTCGTCAAGGACTCCCCTTTGCATCCTGGGACGGACCAACTGTTGTGTCTTGGTTGGAGGTGACGTGGAATTACAGAAATCTCAAATCTTTGAATAAATTTGACTGTTCTTTTTGCTTTCTTACTCATTTAACCCTGTGGTGCATAGTGGTCACTTCAGTGGACATCTATTTAAAAGTTATTTACTCCTAAATTCAATGGTTCATGTGGTGGAATTTCATATTAGCCTGTGTCAGGATATTTTTATTCTTCTTAGCGACTGGAAAATGTTTTCAATTCTTTTTCCAAATATATATATACATTTTTTAAAAATTATAGACAAACATTTAAGGGTAAAACAGCATAATAACTATAAATTATTGAGTGTTAAAAGTGATGAAAGAGAGTTAAAATGTTTTGCAAAGCATTAAAAAAAGATTATTCATGAAATTACCCCTCAAAAAAAGAAAAGAAGTCAAACAAAAAAATAAGTCAAATTTACATAAAATTCACTCTGTTTTATGTTTAATGCTCAGTTACAAATATTTGAAAAAAAAATGGAAACCTTTTTTTAATGCCTTAAGACAAATAAAAACACTCAAGGGAAAAATCCTGACACTGACTTTCATGATTCATGCATCAGAGGGTTCAAGTCTCTTCTTCCTCTTTTCCAGCTGTGGGTGGGAATGCCGGCTTGGTACGTCGCAGCCTGCCGCGCTAACGTGAAGAGCGGCGCCATCATGGCGAACCTGTCGGACACAGAGATCCAGAGGGAGATCGGCATCAGTAACCCGCTTCACCGCCTCAAACTGCGGCTGGCCATCCAGGAGATGGTGTCCCTCACGAGCCCGTCTGCTCCCGCCAGCACCCGCTCTGTGAGCAAATATTTAACACACTCTTTCAAAACAATCAAAGAAAAACAACAAAATCTTCAATGCATCCTGTAATCTGTTTGATTACCACATGTAGAAGCTGTAGAAGCCCATTTCCACCAGTTAAAAGAATAAAAATGAAAAATTTAGTCGAGATTCCCCTTTCTTTGCCCATATGTAGTTGAAATATTGAGGTAAAAAGTCAGAATTTCGAGATTCCAGATGCACTGCAAAAACTGAAATCCAAGCAAGTCATTATGTCTTATTTAAAAAAATCTGCCAATGGGATAAGATAAAAGATTCTTGTTTTAAGACATCTTTCTAATTTCAAGAAACTTCCCGGGCGAATTCGTCTTATCCCATTGGCAGATTTTTTTTTACTTGTTACAAGCAATTTACAACTCATTTTTGTCTTAAAAAAACTTGAAATAAGACATTTTTATGATCTGATCTGGTGAATGTGGCTCAAATTAAGAACAATAAGACAATTTTTACTACAAATAAGACAGAATGAATTGCTTAGATTTCCGTTTTTGCAGTGTGGCATTTGCTCGGCATCATCCTGTGTGAATTTGCTAGCACAGATAATATTCATTTGGGGTATAGACCTTGCATTTTTTAGTTTTCTAGGCAGGTTAAAAGAAATTTGATTCTATGTTCATGTTTATACACTGAAGCCAAAACTTTTGTTTCCCACATTTGTTTTGTGGCACAGGCTCGATTTTTTGCAATATTTACATCCACCTTGGTCATTTCCAGGGCTCTTTGAGTATTTAGGGACAACAAAGGCTAATTGCAACGTTACATTTTCACATGTATCGACAAATTTTCTGTAATTTCAGGCTATGTTCAGATGATGAATAAGGACTTGTGTGTGTGTCAATATTGTCAGCCACAGCTCAGCATTAGTTGCTTTGCAGAAATAAGTGTTTACGTTTTGATGTGTGGTGCCTGTAAAGCTAGAAGTGTATCAAACTATCTTCTTTTTTTTTTCATTGACGCCGCTCAATGATTTCACTTTTCTTGAATCTTTGCAATAAATAGAAATTCAACACATCGGATTCAGTGTTTAAGATGTCTTAGAGAGACTTTTGTCTCAGGTTATTGACCCAAAAAGCATAAAAAAAAAACATTCTCAGTGTGAAAAGGCTTCAAGTCTCAATGTAACCACGATCTATTTCTCTTTCACATTGAAAAGCAGCTGAAGCTCACTCCAAAGAAAAACTGCTGCTTAGTAAAGTTTTTTCCTTTCAACAATCTCATCATTTTGACTTTTTATCTCAAAAAAACAAATACAACAAAGCCAGTTTTTCATTGTTATTTTTGAACTGGCGGAAATTGGCTTCTATATGTTGCAGATAAAGTTATGTGTAAAGAAAAAAAAAGCTCCATTTTTCTCCCCAAACAGCCACAAAGATAAACCAGATGTTGAAAAACTATCAAAGCTGCTGCAGCCACACACATTTCACTTTTTATGTTTCCGATTTCAGAGAAGAGAAGCCACAAATAACCAAACAGCACGATCTATTCTTTGGTTTTCAGTTACATCACAGTGAAATGAGACGGGCGAACGATTCTCACACACATTCGACACATTTGCAAACTGACCGATCAGCTCACAGGAACCAGCTGCACCTGTTGTTCATCACAACAACAAGAGACCACTTTGTTGTTGCTGTTGTTGTTTTTGATGTGTTTTTTCCTCAGCACAGCAGTGTTGAGTCATTCGGACTTTTAAAAACAAAAACAAAAGAATGAAATCACAGCAGTCTGTGCTTTAAATGAAGCTACAATATTTGTTTTTTAAAGCAGTTTGCAGTCAAAGAATTCTCCTGGTGTTGAGTATTTTAATCCTTATTGATGTTATTATTAAAAAACAATGGGAAATGGATCCAGATTAAGATGTTGGTGTTTCTCATCTGGTCAAACTATTAAAGATAGATATGTTGAGGACTCTTTTCTTTCAGTTATTCCTCATTGACTGGTTTCTCTTGTATTCTTCAGTCCACCAGTAACGTGTGGATGACCCACGCTGAGATGGAGTCCCTGAACGCAGCGACCAAGCCTCCGGTCAGTCCCCCCCTCCTCCTGTCTGTCGTTGTCATTTAAACCCTTTTTAAGTTTTTTCTTATTATTTGACTCAGTTTGGATTATTTTAAACGTCTCGTCTGGTCTGAATCATGTTGACACGTCTCCCTCCTCTCCCCTCTTTCTTCCTTTTTTTTGAATTTTCTCCACTGTGTGTCTCTTTTTCTTTCTTCCTGGGCCCAGGCCGTAGTGTTTAGTGTCCTCTTCTCTCCCTCTGGTTGCTGTTTCTGTGTGAACTGCTTCCAACTAATTACCCGTTCACTAACACACTATTCCTCCCTTTTGTCCTCTTTTTCCTGCTGCTGCTGCTTCCTCCTCCTCCTCCTCCTCTGCCTCTACTCCATCATCTCTCCATCTGTCCACCCTGCTCTCGACCCCTGCTCCACTTCTTCCCTCGTCTCTCTCTCTCTCTCTCTCTGTCCTCTGTCGGCGCTGTAGGAGCTGAAGGAGTTCAGCTGGGATCAGGTAAGGATCAGAAGCACCTTCTTGAAAAGTCAGAATTAACACATCATGACTGTCAGTAATTTGATATCCAGAGTGGCTAACCACAGTGAGTCATGCGCACCATCACATCTCAAGCCGAGCGTGAATCAGCGTTGATCATCTGCGGTTGGTTGTCCCCCTCCAGATACTGGCCTACGGCGACATGAATCATGAGTGGGTGGGGAACGACTGGCTGCCCAGCCTGGGTCTGCCTCAGTATCGCAGCTATTTCATGGAGTCCCTGGTGGATGCTCGCATGCTGGACCACCTGACCAAGAAGGAGCTGAGAGGACAGCTCAAAATGGTGGACAGCTTCCACAGGTAGAGTCGGGCTGGACAAATAATCCCAAATCAGATTAAATCACAATATGACCTGTTGCAATATTCTAATCACAGGTGGTGCAACATTTCTTTAATGTGTGTCATAATACTTGATAACCTTTTTTGCAGTTCATGTTTTATGCTCTACACCAGTGTCACAATTGTTGAAAACAATATTTGCAATAGAAACAATCTAAGTGGGTGAAAAGTGGCTAAAACAGCAAGAAGTAGCAATAACAATCATTGTAAGATGGCCAAAAGTGGTCAAGAAGCAGCAAAAACTGGCGAGAAAATTGGGAGAAATACTCAGAAAGTAGCAAAAAATGGTGATAAAGAGTGAAAAGTGACCAAACTGGCCCAAAAGCAACAACCAAGAAAATGTGGATCAAACTTCAAAAATAGTGAGAAGGTAGCAAAATGTGGTTCAAAATTGGTGGAAACAAAGAGTGAAAGGTGACCAAACTGACCCAAAAGCAACAAAAATTGGCAAGAAAATTCTGAGAAAACTCGGAAAATAGTGCGGAGGTTGCAACAATGGGGGAAAAGTAACAAATAACTGTGAAAAAAATGGCCAAAGGCAAAAAAAAATTGCAAGAAAGTTGGGATAAAACCTTAAAAATAGTCAGAAAGTAGCAAAAAACGGTCCAAAAGTGGTGAAAAAAAAAGTAAAAAGTGACTGAAATGGGCAAAATCCGTCAAGAGTATCTGTTATCAATTCCTCCTGTGACGTATCTGTACACACAAAGTAGCTTTACAAGTATAAGTATGAAATTGGTCACTGGATCCTGGATCTGTGGATATGAATAAATAAAAATGAGTAAAAATATCACATCACATGATGTTGACATTGGCCGCTTTGGTGTAATATCAAGAATCAACAGGGAAATCGTTAAGTATAAAGATTAATGATGTCAGCGAATTAAACCATTTCTGATGGATTCTCAACAGGAACCAGATATTGATACCCATCTCCTCTCTCTTCTACCCTGGCATAAGCAACACACTTCTTGGCCAATCTATGAAATAATCACAAATACGTTTTTAACTGCAATTTTTCCATGTTTCTGGACCTGAACGGAAATGAATTATAATATTGGAGCTTCTCGTGGTTAGATCTCACAAATTGATTTAAGAACAAACAAAGGATGTTCGAATTAGATTTCTAAAACTCAACTCGCTATGTGGCAATTTCCTTGCAGACGTGTTTTTCCTCTGGTACATGAATTATGAAAGTCAGTGTCAGGATTTTTCCCTTGAGTGTTTTTATTTGTCTCGTCATGAAAGAAAGTTTTCCATTTTTTTTCTCAAATATTTGTAACTGAGCACTCAACATAAAACAGTGTGAACTTAATGTAAATATGACCTATCCTTTTGTTTAACTTCTTTCTTCCATTTTAACACTGAATAATTGATAGTTTATAAGCTTTTTCACCCTCAAATGTTTAACATTTTTAAAAATATATGTGATTGGAAAAAAAGTCAGGAACATTTTTTCAGGCCCTAAGAAGAATAAAAATATCCTGACACAGGCTAATATGAATTTCCACCACATGAACCACTGAATTTAGGAGTAAACAAGTTTTAAATTGGTGTCCACTGTAGTGACCACTATGCACCACAGGGTTAAATGCCACTTTTCCAGCTGTTCGAGCATTTTTTTCCCATAATTTGTTCCTCCATGTTGTCAATACCGTATCAAATGTGATTGGCTCAGATACACGTGTTTAATAAATCACACATGAATGTTGCCTTTAGCTCTTTTTTTACACCAAAATCCGCGTCAGTTCCCACGGAAGCTTTGATGAATGAGAGCCAGTGAGAGTTGCTGTTGTTGTTGACACTTGACCGCTCAGGTGTGTGTCCCCAGGCTCTTTCTGAGTTGTCTTCAGGGGTCAAAAGGAGCCGAGTTGGGTTAATACTTTCTGAGCACAGGTGAGAGTGGAAACACGCCCTCCAGTTAACCCGCTTCACTCTCTCTCTCTGCCTCTGTGACCTCTCCCAGGGTCAGTTTGCATTACGGCATCATGTGCCTGAAGCGTCTCAACTACGACCGCAAGGAGCTGGAGAGGAGGCGAGAGGAGAGCGCCCACCAGAACAAAGGTGAGCTTTACCAAATCTCATTATTCATGCCCCCTTCCATCTGACCCCATCCTCCCTGATAATTCCTCCATTCAGGCTTTAAGATGCACCTCAGTGACCTCTTTACAAACCAGGATTATCACTTTAACTGATCTTTATCAACCCTTTAATTTGCCTTCGTTAAGCACTCGACTTCTTTAAATCACCAATCCACAGTGACTCAGGTAAATCCTTTCAATCAGCAGATCTCAGCGTTGGAGTCAGGGGGTCTTTCAGGACACCCTTTCACACTCAGTGATATCATGCGTGGATATTTTAGTCATGGGCCTAAAAGAGGAAAATGCAATCCTGAGACCAAATCTTATCAACAAACATCGTCTCTTATCATGCGACGTGTTTCTGCTGTTTCGTGCCAAACATCAACACACATCAGGAGAATCTCAAACATCCTGAATATTACATTTTAATCTCTTTTACCAAATATAAAAATAAAACCAATCACAGGAAATCAGTCTTTCACCTCACTAATCCAGGGTGTCTTCCTTGTTCGCAGCTGTTGAGACATCCTGAAAAGTCTAATCCAAAATTTGGTCATCGAACATTAACGTGTGACGTCTGGGGGGGTTCCCGTCATAAATCTACGCTCATGGTTTAATCCGGTGTTTGAAGCGGCGTTTAAGGACAAAATTGAATCTAAAACAGGAAACAGAAGACAGATATAGATGTGTTTGCGTGTCGACTAAGATATTAATTTTGTTCAGGATTCACCTCCACGTGTGTGTAGTCGGTTTCACTTCCTGCAGCCAGAACTTTACATCCATAAGATTTCAGTCGCTTTCATCTGAACTTTTGGGTTAACATGTCTGGATACAAGAATTTAAATCTCAGCAAGTGCCAAATAATTTGCACTCAGTGTGAGAGTGATGTCTGAACTTGCTTGCAGGCGTCTCTTCATGAATAAGTAGAGCTGAATATTTATTTTGATATCATATAGCTCTTTGTTTTACAGTTTTATGGTGTCAGCTGTAATTTAACTGTCTTTGCTGGCTGTAGCGTGCTAGAAAGGTCATTTAAGGGTGTTTCAGTTGAGCAAAAAGTGAAATGAAATAAATCCATCTATGACCTCTGAAGCTTTCTTCCAGAGAAGGGCTGGACAATTGATTGCAAAAAAGATTAAATCGCAATATGACCTGTTGCAATATTTTGATTGTAGATAGAGAAATATTTCTTAAACCTCTAATGCGTCAGAATACCAGATAAACTTGATGTTTTATGCTCCACACTAGTGTTACTCAACCAAAGAGACAAAGTGTTGAAAACTACCTTTGCAAGATAAATAATCCAAGTGGTGAAAAGTGAAAGAAACAGAAATAAGTAGCGATAAAAATAAGTTTAAGGTAGCAAAATGGTCAAGAGGCATCGGAAATCTGCAAGAAAAGTGTGAGAAAACTTTATAAATACTCAGAAAGTAACAAACAATGGTCCAAAAGTGGGGAAAAAATAGTGAAAAGTGACTAAAATTACCTAAAAAAATTAGCAAGAAAATTCTGGGGAAACTTGGAAAATAGTCTGAAAGTCACAAAAAAGTGACAAAACACTGAAAAGTAGTCAAAAAATAGCCAAGGCAACAATTAGCCAGTACTTGTATAATATTCCACACCTATCTCATCATGTATATACCACACATTTTAAGTAGACTGTATAAACTTAATTAATGTTCTCTTCTACAGTTTATTTTACTTTTATATTTTTATGCTTATATTTCAATTTTTGGGACACTTATGCTTATAAAGTATTAATAAAGTATTCTGATTCTGATTCTGACTCTGAAATGGCAAGAAAGTTGGAACGATTGAAACTTTTCTTCTGTGATCACTCAAGTGTTTTTCATTTCATGTCATAAAACGTAATAAATTGTCAGAAGGTGCTTGGAAAAAAGTGAAAAGTGACTTAAATGTGCAAAAAGAAATGTTATGGGTTGTTGTTGTGCCGTAATTATTGTCACTCTTCATTTTCACAATGCGTTTGTTTAATACCATATAGGTTGTGAGGCCCAGAAATAAACACACAAAAAAATCTCAGGGAAAAATAGTCGCAATAAGATTATTTTTCTAAATCGTTCAGCCTTAGTTCAGAGTTAGAAACGACCAAAAGTTTCTCTTGATTCATTTGTTTGCCTCATCGCTGCCTGGAGAATGTCTGGACCACCTCTTAGTTATCACCCCCTCCCCCTTCTACAATCCCCCCCCAAGAGATTACAAGCCACAGCTTTCTGGAGCAATTTGGCTGGATAATGATTACATAAATGTCAACACTCTCGGTCATTAAACAAACCCACATCTCCCTCTCTCCCACTCGCTCGGCCTCAGAATACACATGTTGTACATTTACAGTCGATTCATCTTGGCTGATTTCCCCCTTGAAGAATTCCTCAGTGAGGAAATGTGAAAGTTTTCACTTCGGCTGATGACCGGCTTCACTGTGGAGGAAACATCAGCTCAGCATGAACCTTCCACTGTTTTTCTTGATCACTCGTTAATACTTCACCGGCAATTAACCCCGACCATAAGCCCGTCTGAGCTCCCTCCACTGTGGAGAAACCTGATCTCCTCCAGCCCCTGATTCACCTTCTCTTTCTTTTTTTCCACCCAGATGTGATGGTTTGGTCCAACGAGCGTGTCATGTGCTGGGTGCAGACTCTCGGCCTGAAGGAGTACGCCGACAACCTGCGTGAGAGCGGCGTCCACGGGGCTCTGCTGGCTCTCGATGACACTTTTGACTACACCGACCTGGCTCTGCTGCTGCAGATCCCCAATCAGAGCACACAGGTAAAAACAACCACGCCTGACCTCAGCGGCGGAAACAGAAACTCTACTCTCCAGAACATAAAAGCTGCTCACCGCCCTGATAGATTTTCAGTCATTTTGGGAACATGGACGCTTAATCAGCCTGATTAAGTTTCTAGCATGTACAGACACACCTTCTCATTCAATGCATTTTCTTGATTTCCATGACTATTTACACTGTAGATTCTCACTGAAGGCATCAAAACTATGAATGAACACATGTAGAGTTGGGGAAATAACTGAAAACATGTTTTATATTCTAGTTTCTTCAAAATAACCACCCTTTACTCTGATTACTGCTTTTTATACTTCTGGCATTTTTCAAGAGGTCGTCACCTGAAATGGTTTTCTCTTCACAGCTGTGCCTTATCAGGGTTAATTAGTGGAATTTCTGCCTTTATCAATGGGGTTGGGACCATCAGTTTTGTTGTGCAGAAGTCAGGTTAATACACAACCAACAGCCCTGTTGGACAACTGTTAAGATTCATATTATGGCAAGAACCAATCAGCTAACTAAAGAAAAACAAGAGGCCATCATTACTTTTGGGAAATGAAGTCAGTCAGTCCGGAAAATTGCAAAAACTTGAATGAGAATCAGAAGGTGTGTCCAAACTTTTGGCCTGTACTGTACCAGGGGTCAGTAACCGGGGGCACAGGTGCTATTTCTGGTACGTATGGTCATTCAAGTTGGAGAACAATTACAGTGAAGCAGAGGGCGAAAACAAATAGAATTGTTGTATTGTATTCTATTTATCACTTCACAAAAAACGGAGCACACTTAAGATGTTAGTATGTGAAAGCTTGATAAATAATGTTCAATACTAAATTTAAATCATTGTTACATGTGCATAAATGTGACTTGATTCAGAGCAAATCTTAGCCGTCTCACTCTTGTGCATTTAACCACGAAATCATGACAAATCAGATCCCAGTTGTGGAGATTTTGTGCGGTCATGTGACTTCCTGTCTGCATTTGATTGGAGAAATGGAGTCAAACACGAGTGGTTGGTTAAGTTGGATTTGTGAAACAGTCATGTGACAGCGCTCAAAGAAGACGTCTCTCTGATAAACCAAAATAAATGTCATGCAAGCAGTAAAAGATAAAAGTAAAAGTGGCGAGTGAAATATTAATCAATGTAACAGCATAAAAGAAGTGTTGCTTTGCCACAAAAATAGAGTAAAAGTAAAAAGTATGTCTCTGGCAAGTACAATTTTACTATAGTGTTACCCAAGTAAATGTAACAGAGTGAAAGAAGCGCTTTATCCTCACAAAGGAAAAAGTTTGTCACATTAAAACTACTCTGACAAAGTAAATGTAGGATGTTTCTACCCTCCTCTGCCTGTGCTTCACTGTTGGACCATTTACCCTTTAGAGCGATGCAATTAAACTGCCTCATATGATTTGCGTCTTTCAGACCTTAACTATTATATACTTTTTCTGTCATGCAAAGGCCTTAATGATCAAAATACTGATTTATAGTCAGAATAAAGGAGGTTTTTCTATTCTTTAAACTAAACATAATTCACATATCTTTTGATTCTCTGAGCCTCGTATGATTTAGGACCATAAACCATCAGGTTCCCTCTTGGTTCAGAGGTTTAGACTTCACCCATGAACCAAACAGTAGAGAATGACCCAGGACCTTTGTTACGTCTCAGTCCCTGTAATTTCCTGCCTCTTCGTTGCTGTCTTTAATAAAGAGCTTAAAATACCTCATCTGGTTTGAAGCAGTTCAAACATGAGCTAATGAATGCCAGCAGAGCGCGCCCGTCCTGAAAAATGTGTCATCTGAAAAGTCCAAATGAATCTCAAAGCTCTGCATCACCTCTCTCCTGCAGGCCAGACAGCTCCTGGAGCAAGAGTACAACTCGCTCATCTCCATGGGAACCGAGAGACGACCCGATGAGGTCAGCACGCTCGCCGTCTTTAAGAGATTTTGTTTTAAATTTGACTGAAAGGTGGATTTCCTGAGCTACCGTGTTTCTGTCCTCTGACAGGATGGGACAAAGACGTTCACACGCTCGCCCTCCTGGAGGAAGATGTTTAGGGAGAAGGACCTCCGGGGCGTGACCTCTGACTCCGCAGAGACCCTGCCTGCTAACTTCCGTGCCTCAGCCATCGCCACGCCCTCCGTTACCCTGAGAAAGGTTCAGAGTGATGGTGAGTATGAGCCGAGACCTCTGACACTTACATGCTCATGTTCGGCTCCTCTGAGGCCCCGGAGGCGCGTCCTGAATTAGACGATGTGTGAAGGAAGACCTGTTACTCTATACGGCATTACTCACATGAAGAGCATGACAGGAATCAGGTGGGGGGGTCTGCAGTATAAAGGTAGCAGGGTGGGCTGCGATCAGGTGCAGCTATTTCTTTAGATCCGATCATAAAGTGGTCATTTTTCAGGGCTGTAACTTCAGATCTCTGCGGTCATGATTCATCTACTCTAAATAAATTCAGGGTTTAGTCCACGTTCATCCTTCAAACCATGCAGATCGAATCATGAGTTCAGCCTTTGAACATCTAAAATCTCTAGTGAAAATCAGGCAGAGAAGTCATAAAAAGTAGACCTGACTGTTGCCAGGTTTGCCTGTGGAGAAGGATTCATATGGGCTGAGATTCATGCCACTAGAAGCTGAATTTGAGTGATTGTATTGAATCGGAAAAGCATGATCGTGAATTGAATTTAAGGTTTTACAGTTTAACTTTTATGCTGTGAAACTGTATTTGATCTACTAAATTCCAAAAATCATAATTCAATAGATTGGAGCTGGACTGTCAAAAAGAAAAAGGAGTTTTACTGCAGTTGAGAGTGTCAATAAAATGAGGAGCCAGGTTACGTTTGCTCTGCTTGGTGAGGTTTGAGATGGTAGATGAGCACTGGTAGGACACAACCAGGATTCACTAATGTTACGTGTTACAAACATGTCTCAGAGCACTGAGCTGTGAGTAGCTGAGCTAAATGTAGCCGGCTACTAAACTACAATTCAACTGAGTTTATAAAGTTTGCTTGTTGTCATGTTTTAAACAACAGCACTACGTAACTGTTTATAAATACATCACCTTGTTGCTTAGCATCCTGGGAAAAGATGTCTTCAACTAAGAAAAGTTTAAAAAAAAAAGATCTGCTTTCCACAAAACAAACCCACGCCTTGGTAAGGGGATACTGGGTGCAAGTACTCATGGGAAATGGAGTCTTCATCCAGGAAAAAAACACTAGCTTTTCCACATAGTCCTCATAGCTTCTTGAAGTACAATTTCGATGCAAAAAATTCACTTTCAAAATACTAAATTCAATTTCAGATCGTGCTCTATTAAACTCAATATAATGATTTGCATGCAGTTTTTTGTGGCACAAATCTCAGCCTAAATGTCAAAGTAACTGAAAAGAAAGAAACTTAAGCCTAACATTTCTAAATTAAGGGTGAGTTTAAAGTAGGATTCTGACTTTTATCCCTAAATTCTTTGCCGTCTGATTTTAGAGACAAAAGCAAAAGTAAGAATATCTTCACTGTTCAAATTTTGATGAAGTCTTTAGTTGTTTTGTGAACGTGCTTCTTGCGTATGTTCAGATAATTGTGTTTCACTCCGCTGAAGTTTTTATTTTCAGTTTCCGCTTGCATGTGATTAAACTCAGCTCTATAAATGAACCTAACTTCACATTTAGGAAGCTGGAACTTCAACTATTTAATAATTTTTCTAAAACATCTGAAGCTCAGAGTTTGTTATTGAAACATTTGGAAATGAGCCGATAACTTTGAATGTTCTTCAGCATTTCTGCTCCGTATGTGTTAGGAATAAATGCACACGAACATTTGCTCTTTGTTAGGAAATAGTTAGTTATATAAACCACAAGACTTAAGTCACATGCTCGGAGCAGTTGGTTGTTTTTCACGCTACTGTGCCATTACTTTGGCGGTGGAAATTTTTTTGTTTCCTTTAGCAAAGAGCGGCAATAACAAGGAACAGACGCTTCAAAGCGCAGAGAAAGACGATTATCCCTCGTTCCTTTCTTAATAAGGATGCCTGTGGAAGGTCAGTGTTTTTAAAGATGTTGTCATAATGACCATGTGTGTGTGTGTGTGTGTGTGTGTGTGTGTCGCCCCCCCACAGCCACCTCTGGTGCCCGGGGTGAATCTGCCTCAGTGAGGACGTACTCCTGTTGAAGGGCTGAGGTGAGAAGCGTTTATTAATGAAACTCTCTGGTCGTGTTTGAGTCCTCGTGGGTGAGATGAAAGCTTCCCTCGCACATGTTCAACACATTTCTTTGAAGCTTGTTGTTTCATGTGTTTTTGTGGTGGATTGATTCAAGCTCGGGATTTCACTCGTCCCCCCCTTAAGGTTATTAAGTGGTGGGGTTTGGTTGGCGGGGGGATTTGGGCGAGAGTTGAATTAAGGCCACGCACGCAGCGATGTGGGAATAATTCTGTTTCTTTCCTCAGGGCGCTGACCGGATTGGGACTCGAGGACCCTCTCGCTCATCCACAGAGAAAGAAGCAATGAAAATATAACCATGTAACTACAAATAAACCTATCGGCCTGACCATTCTGCAATAACAGAGAAGCTGAGGAAGTAAAAGGGAAAGGGACATGAAGAATGTATTTTTCAGAAATGAATAGAAGATTTGGGAAGGATCAGCTGTTTTCTCTCCCTCTCACACTCTCTCTCTCTCTCTGTCGCTCTCTCGCTCAGTGTGGCTGTGAGGTTAATAGAGGACAGCGTTGGTATTGGTTAGGTTTTAGCCAGTCGCGCCGGTTTCCTCTCTCTTCATTCCTGTCTGCACACAGGTAATATCAGGGCTCATTTTCCTACCTTCAGAGGAAACCGCTCGCTGCCGTTTACTCCCCCACATTACAACTCGACGTGTCGCCTCAGAGCTCCTGCTCCACCACAGGTGTTTGTAATGAGAAGTTAACCTCAGTGTAAATGTTAGGTTTTAACACAGGAGGAACGGCTAGAGGAAGGGGGGAAATAATCGCTCAGAGGCGTTTTCCTCTACTCACAAGTCAACTGGTGTCCAGTGTCGGCCATTGTGGCTCTGTTGTCGTCTTTATGAGCCTGTCAAGAAAGACTAAGTGTCCCCGATTGGTCAAAGGGGTGGAGTCAAACAAACATACTTCTGTCCCCCTCATAAAGGACCCTCCTTCTGCTTTGTCACCTTGAAAGCTGATCGGCTGAGTCATCTCTTTTGATGGGACCCCATTGTAAGGATCAAAGAGATGCAGAGGTGGAGCGGAGCCACAGGAGCGCTGCGTTCAATGATTTTATGATGTTAAAGACAGGAAGCGCATCCCTGCTGGCGTCAGAATTTAAAAGCAGCTTCTTAGGTTTGATAAAAAAAGGGAGTCAGAAGCATGAAACTTCTTAAGAAAGTTGCATGACTTGAGAAACATTTCTTGTAAATTAGTCAGAGCAGGATACTAAATCTGATGTTACCCAGCTGGTTCGCAGTCAGGAGGATGTTTCAGCTTCAGAGTTTCAGTCTCCAAACCAGCAAAACTACGCTGGGAACAGTAAAGAAAAGCGTAAACACTGCCGTCATGGCTTCAAATTTAGCCTTTTGTGGTCAGTTTGGAGAGCGATCAGGAATTTCTCATTTCAGTTTCTACACCAGACGAGAAAATTAACTGGAACATATTACAGTACAGATTATTGAACATGTGGAGCTTTTGTTTCGCCTTCTCATCCACAATATTAAACGGAGCAAAAGGCTAATAAATCACGTATAACTGCCTTATGAGACAAGTTTATTTGGTGAGCTCTGAGAGAAAAATTACATTTTTTCCTGCTTTTGTTTTAACCGCATCTGTGGGCTCATAAAACAGAGTTAAAGCTCCTGTGAGGGCTTTTACATTAGAGTTGATTTTGTCCCTTCATGGATAAAAACATCTTTTTTATTCCTTAACATTTGTAATAGATGTTTATCTTTCAAGGCTGATTTATACTTCACACATCACTGCTCACATACGTCACTGCGTACACCGAGGGGGTTAAACCCAGAGTCAAAAGTTTAAGATGACGATTAACTCAAAAACAAACACCACCACTTTGTAGGAGGTATTTCTGATGCACTGCTTTCATAAAAGACAAAAAAAAGAAGCAGCATTGTCGGAGGTGGCAGTCAGTGAGGCTGTTAAAATGATTCATCAACCCCAAAGTCAAAATTTTGAGATAATAAAGTCAAAATTCTGTGACATTCCAGTGAATGCTTTGAGGAAAAAAGTCACACTTTTTAGACATTGTCAAAATTATGAGAAATGTGCCATAATTTTGAGAAAAGGGAGTAAAAATTTGGGATTTTTTGTCAAAGTTATGAGGAAAAAAGTTTAACTTCTGAGTTGAATTCAAAATCATAAGGAAAAATCCTAATTTTGTGATCATATAGTCCAAGTTATGAGAAAATGGTCAAAATGTTGAAATAAAGTCAAAATTTTGAGAGAAAAAAAGTCAATATTTGAGACTTGGTCAAAATTATAAGAACAGAAGTCATAATTTTAAGCTAAAAAGACAAAAAAAATTTTTCATATAGTCCAAGTTATGAGAAAACTGTCTAATTGCTGCGATAAAGTCAAAATTATAAGAAACAAAGTCAAAATTTTAAGATGAGCCAAAATTTTGTGACCATATAGTCAAAGGGATGGGAAAACAGTCAACATTTTGAGACAATGTTAAAATCAGAAGTCCAAATTTTGGAATTAAAAAGTCCAAATTTTGAGACATAGTCAGATTTATAAGAAAAAAGGTCATAATCTTAAGATAAAAAGTCCAAATTTAGTGATCATATGGTCCAAGTGATGAGAAAACTGTCAAAATGTTGAGTAAAAGTCAAAAGTATAATTAACAAAGTCAAAATTTTAAGATAAAAAGTCAAAAGTCTGTGACCATAAATTCAAGGTAATCAGAAAACAGTCAACATTTTGAGATAATGTTAAAATCATAAGTCAGAAAGCCAAATTTTTGAGGTCATATGGTCATAAAGAAAAAAATCATAATTTTAAGATAAAAAGTCAAAAACTTGTGATGATATAGTCTTAGTTATGCAAAAACAGACAACATTTTGAGATAAAGTCAAAATTATAAGTAAAAAAGTCTGAATTTTGAGAAAAAATGTGAAATTTTCTAGATAAAAATTAGAAATATTTTATCTCAAAATTGTGACAATATGGGCAGAACAATAATCCTTGCAAAGCCAGCATTTCATTTTTAGACTTTTAACGTCGTATTTAATGTTCACTCCATAATTTTTTTTTACAGAAAAGGAGATTTTGAAGCTAGTTTGTCAACTTGAGGATCTTTTGGGTTTTTTTGCAGTTTTTTTAAGAGGTCAGGTAGGAAGTTTTAGGTTTGCAGAGTATGATCGCTCCAGGTTTGATAGTTCGACTTCTTGTCTCCGTCATCCTCAGCTCATAACCTGTTTTGTGATTTTAAATCAGAGGCTGATACCAGGACTGAGATTTGTCTGACTCCATATTTTCTTTCCCAATGAACCAAAGAGCTTGTTTAGAGAAGAAGAGTTAAGTCAATGTGACTGGTTTTGTCAACTTTACAGAATCTCCTCAGAAGGCTGCGCGGTGTAAGGAGATGTATTTTTAGGACGGCGTCACACTGAGGGCCACAGGGTGTTGTTGTGCGGCTGATCGCTTGTAATCATCGGCTCAGGGTCTCGGGTAATCCCGATGACGAGAGAGGTGACAGGGAGACAAAACAGCGACTCACAGGGAGGGAAGA
The DNA here is from genome assembly GCA_008086565.1 of Thalassoma bifasciatum. Classification (NCBI taxonomy): domain Eukaryota; kingdom Metazoa; phylum Chordata; class Actinopteri; order Labriformes; family Labridae; genus Thalassoma; species Thalassoma bifasciatum. Next base: position 351,204 of record RPOG01000451.1, read on the forward strand.
GAAACCTAAGAGGATGGACAGAAGCCGGTCATTTTACTGCACACACAAGCCATAACAGAAACCAAGAGCTCTCTGGAGGTGTTTGGGGGGTTTATCGGAGTACGGCGGGAAAAGAGGGCGAGCCCCAGGAAGCCCCAGGAAGCCCAGGAAACAAAATCTTTAGCCTCTGTGCTTACGTTGCATGTCAAACAAACAACAATGACCTAAAACATTTTTTTGGTGGTGAAGATGATATAAGGTGTCTTTAAAAAAATATATATCTGTATGATAAACCTACAGGGGGTTGGGAGCCTGGGGATCAATTTGTAAAATGTGTGTATTTTTTTCAGTTGTATTTTTTATTTTTTACAATATCTATTTATTTTTCTTTAGGTATGTATTGGATAAATGTATGAACATGTTTCGTTCCTTCTTGACTTCATTTGAACTAGTTTTCAAAAGTAAAAATATGAAACATTGAAAATGGTCATTCAAATATGCTACTGTATGTGTACATTTTGAGAACAAATTGTGCAATGATTTATCAGATTTCCATGATTAAAGTGATAGTAATACAAATTGAAAAATATCATCTGGAAAATAAACAATAATGATGATGATTAAAATGGTGATGTAAAAGAAAAAATAAAGCAACCCCGGTGGATCTGCTGATCATTGCAGACTCTCTCCTTTTTGGATGCACGAGTGTCTGAGGACGCTGAGGGCGTTCGGGGTCAGAATCTAAAGATGTGACTACAGTAAAGATTCTTTACGCATATATTTGAGTCTGTTTGTAAAAAAAAACTTGTTTATGATACTTCAAGGGACTGATGGGAGTGCAACGACTCCTTCACTGCAAAAACTGAAATCTAAGCAAGTCATTGTTTTATTTTTAGTAAAATGTGTCTTACTATTCTTGATTTGAGCCACATTTACTAGACAAGGTCATAAAAATGTCTCATTTCAAGTTTTTTGAAGACAAAAATGAGGCATCAATCGCTCGTAACAAGCAAAAAAAATCTGCCAATGGGATAAGATAAAAAAATCTTGTTTTAAGACATCTTTCTAATTTCAAGAAACTTCCCGGGTGAATTCGTCTTTTCCCATTGGCAGATTTTTTTGACTTGTTACAAGCTATCTACACCTCATTTTTGTCTTTAAAAAACTTAAAATAAGACATTTTTATGACCTGGTCTGGTGAATGTGGCTCAAATTAAGAACAATAAGACAATTTTTACTACAAATACGACAAAATGACTTGCTTAGATTTCCGTTTTTGCAGTGTGCGAGAAGACAACTTCTGACTGGAAACAACGCGACACGGTAATGTATTAATCAGCCGTTACATGGCGCTGTTGTTTGAAATGTGATGTCAAGTAAAATTTCTAAGTTTGTAGTGTGGTTTAGTCGCTGTTTACATTCAGCTTAGCTCCTCACAGCTGCTCTGAGACGTGTCAGTAACGTTAGTGACTCCTGGTTATGTCCTACCAGTGCTCATCTACCAACTCCAACCTCACCAAGCAGAGCAAACGTAACCTGGCTCCTTAGTTTATTTGTAGGTTTGACCAGATGCAGAATAACTGCTGCATGTGGGTTGGAATAAACATTTTCAGAAACAGCTAGGCCTGTGTTTTAGCCTTTAGCTTGTTCTTTATCACTTCCCTGTTTAGCTTTTTCTCTGCTCTTCAGTCCCTTTTCTGTCAGACAGTTCAGCTAATCCCATTTTAAGTTGTAGAGATGAGACTTTTTCAAGACCACTAAGAAAGTCTTCACTGTTCCTTTAACCCTATGCATTTCCCAGTTTTATCCACTTTACTTTGCTTTACATATTGTGTGCAATATTTCATCAAGAGGCAAACCCAATGATGTTCTTCTTTTACATTTTTCTTTCCCGTCTTTGTAGATTTTTTAAAGCATTTTTGGCTTTGCTGGGAAGTAGAGACATGCAGGAAAAGGTGGAGGCAGCAGAGAACTACAGGTACCACACAATTTACACCCATGCAGTTTGATTTTGTCATCCATTTAGACTCGTTGTGCTGACTTTCACTAAAACATCCCTTTAAAAACTCTACTCACTCTTCTTTTCTTATCCAAATACTTCCCCACATTCTGCACATTTACATCACTCCATTAGAAATCACTTGCTGAGTAAAAATATCCTTTAATACCAAATTTGGCAGGCAAACTAAACAAACCAGCAGATATTAAAATGAGTTTGGGTGTTGTATAATTTACAAGCCGGATGTTTGGGGGGTTTTTTGCATTCATGAACCACATTGAACAAAACTCTCAGATACAAATATTTCCGGCAAAATAATTCATCAGTGAGCTCCTGTTGTGGACTGAACCGTTACAGCTTCTTCCATGAAGGCTTGACTGTTAAAATATCCATACAGGAGCAGTTAAAAGGAGCCTCAGTAGGTGGCGCTCCTTCCTCTCTCAACCCGAGTGAATAAGAGAAGCTGGAATTATCATCAGACACTGGAGAGACCTACCACTCCTATAAATACACACAGATAAACATAGCTTCATACAGAAAAGGTATACTGGTGTCATATTGTACATATATTTATATATATTTATATATATAAAGGAATATATTAATATCAAAGACATACACATGCTTACGTACTAATCAAAAATAACTTAGATTATGAAAGATGAATCATACAAAAACAGTACTTTTCAAAGGTAAATCTCTATACGTGACTTTTCCCTAAGATCTAGTGTTGAGGTCGTCGTGTTTTCAGAGGTTTGTACAGTTTTCACAGAGAGGTGGATGAAAGAGAGAGAGAGATGTCAAAGCTGCTCTGCCTTGTGTCACTCCCCCCTCTTCCTCCCCCCTCTCTCAGCCTCTCCCCCTCCTCGTCAACACCTCTCTCGCCAGCGCCTGATTGGTTCTGGACAGCAGCACACAAACACAGGATGAGTCAATTCGAATCCACCTCCATCCAGTTCGGTTGTTTGCGTCTCTGGTGAGCGCTCGGACGAACGACTGCTTGGCTTTGCACTCGCTCACCCACTGTTTTTTATCCACGCCCAAGCAACCGGCGCCAGCGACACCTGTGCCCATCGGTTTAGCCGCCGCCGCCGCCCCTCTTGGCCTACTGGCGCTGCTCTGCTGCTCGGTTTGCTCGGCTTGGCGGCAGCGAGTCTCGTAAAAGTACTGTTTGAGCGGTCCAGTCTGGGTCTGGATTTCCTGTAAGATCGTGACCCTGTGACCGTGAGAGTCGATGGCGGTGGTTTTGTCTGTGACCCAACCGCTTTCCGACTCGCACACAGACTTCTCCCCTCGACGCCTGTCCATCAGGTGTGAGCGTTTATCCCTTTTTACGGCTCGGACAACATCAGTGGCCGCTCTCGGAGAGTCCGCGGTCCTGTCCAGCGCTCGGTCCCCGTGACCTTCTATGTGTCCGTCCATGTCCATGTCCAGCTCCCTGTCCCCGTCCTCCTCCAGCAGGCCGGTCTCCAGCATGAGGAGGAGAGGAGGGTGCTCTGGAGGAGACGGGGAAGGTGAGAACAGGACTCGAGGATGTGCGTCCAGGTACATCTCGTCTCCTTCTAAGTCCAGATTATTCCCCAGACTCAGCCCGAGGTCGGGGATCAGGTTCTCCTCGCTTGGAGTCGTTCTCTGGTTTCCTGTGGATGCTGTTGGTTCTGGTCCGTTTTGACTCTTTGATTGAGAAATAGGACTGATGTAACTTTGGGATGCAGGCGTCGAAACCTGCGACAGTTTTGCCGTTTGAAGGTTTTCCTCCTTTGAGAGTTCAGTAAAAGTGAAGTTACCTTGTTTGCTGCTGCTGTTAGAGACTTTCTGTGTCTGAGAATCGTGTGAGGGATTATTCTCAATCCTCAGTGTTTCTCCTCCTGCTGGAACAACCGAACCAACCGCGTCACCTCCGCCTGAGTTTGACCGGAAGGTTCCTTTACTCACCGAAGTCTCTCCACCTACAGATTTCACATAATCCTCAGAGATCTGGAGGTCGTGTGTGTCGGTTTGTTGGCTAAAAGCGTCAGCCATGTTGTAGTCCACGTGTGAGGCGTTTCCATGAACGTTGTAGTCCACGCGTCGAGCCGCGAGCCGAGCAGCCTGCTGGTCATTACGGCGTTCTCTGCGGTTGTCGAAGCCAGGCTCTGTGGTCGCGGCGGCAATCCTGGACACGGGGTCGTGAGGGAAGGGCAGGGCCGAGGCAATCACCATGGCAACCAGGGGAAGCCAGTGCATCACTCCCAGGACGTATCAGCTGCAGAGCAAAGAGAGAAAGAGGACGACATGTTATTTTAAACAATGCAAACCGGGGCAACCACTGTTAACCTAAGTACCTCAATTAAAATGTAAAAGGAGAGCTTTTACTGGTGGCCTGCAGCTTTATGACCCGCTGCTGTAACCACTGAGGTATGGCTTTAAAATCTTGGCACAACTCGTGGAAAACTGGGACCAAATACAGCAAGGTCGCCCTCTGCTTCTTCATGTGCGGAGACGGAGTTCAGCTTCGAACCCTGCGACTCAGACGACCTTCAAACTGAGAAACCGACAACCTGGTGTGTCTAAAGTCCGACACGTTACAGCGGAGGATGTGGATTAAAAAAAGAAAACAAGCTTTCCCTTTCAGCTTTTAAGGGCATGAGTGTCTTTTCTCTCCTCTGTTCTCTTTAATCCACAGCAGAGGGAATCTGTGTAAATCTGTGGTAACAAACACGGCTTACCTCAGCTCAAAAGGCAAAATCTGCACCAATTAGACGAGGCATCGCATATTTACTGAGGTAAACCTCAGGTATTCTACCTGATCAGACCTGGGCTGTGGCTGAGTCTGTTTTCTTTGCCTGAACTCGATACAATACGTCTGCTGCTTTGGATTGGAAAAGTTTACTTAGAACTTTGCTTCCATTAAGCCTTCTGAATTGAATCGAAGTGATGACGCGCGCTATTATAAACATCCTGCCTTTCATATCCTGCAATACTTAAACTTTGTACAGCTTGTAATCACAAAAGGATTCATCACTGATTTTCAGCAGCAGGAAATAAGAAACAAATAGAGCAGGATCTTTGTTGTAAATCCTCTTCTGACTGGGTAATGTAGCAGTCGGGGCATTTACAGCACAGCATGTGATTAAAAAGTTTCAAGTGTGTTGTTTTACAACTGCAACAGTCAGACTGACGCAGAAAAACTAAAGTGACCTTTTCGTGTTTAAGTATAGAAGAGTTAGAGGCAGAAACTTGATGTTGGATGGATTGGAGCTGAACTCTTCAGGTTTTAAGACAGCTGTGAAAATAACAAAGTTTATTTATACAGCACTCATCTCTAAGATGTTTAAATGTGATTTAGAAAACATAAAACCTGATGATAATATTTGAATGAACATAAGAAGAGACACAGGGACACAACTTAAACTCCAAAACAACTTAAAACAGTAACTTTCAAGAAAAACAACGACACTCCAACATATCACATTGGCTTTCAGGATGCTTTTCAGCAGTTTTATACCTGAACTTGATGCTTACAGTAATTTTGAGGCTAATCCCAGTATCATTTACTCGTGAGCAAATATCAATTAAGTAATTTCCAGTAATAAACTGAGCTTAAACTTCTTTATTGTAGACAATGAGATGCAGAAACATTATTAAGGGCGTGCAAATAAACTCAAACTCAAAGGTAGAATAGATTACATTAATGAATCCCAACCAATGAAGAAGCTCTGGGCAAACTCAAAATGTGGCAGAAATAATTCTCACATCATAATTCAGAGTGTCCAGACATCCTTCAAAAAGCCTTAAATTCATGAATCTAAAATTAAGGTCTTCAAATGTCTAAAATTTGTCAAAAATATTCTATGCTTGGGTTGTAATACGGCGAGATCTCCCAAATATCATCTATATTTACAGTTTTCTGTCATGAATCACATTCAAGGTGGCATTAAAAAAGTCTTATAAAATACCCTATGATATCACAAATATTAACCATGTGACTGTCTAACTGTTTACAAGTTGTAATGCAATTTTAAACTTTAAAACTTCTTTTAAATAGCCTCACCAAACATTGAAAACTAAATCTAAGGCAGATATATTTGTTTTATTTGACCTTTTTCAGACAAAACAGTCAACTTAATAATAAGATGACATCACACTGGACAAACTACATGGAAACACAATTTCTAAACCTGTGTTACATTGATTTCTTCTCAGTGGTATCAGCCTTATAAATCTATTTGGGCTGGGATGAAATGCACCCGATTTCCTCATCATTTTTTGGTGAAGAAAGTAAATTTAAACCATGATTCTACAATAATACCAAGTTTTGTGATTTTCACTTCACTTTTTTACACTTGTACCAAAGTTGAATGATGTCTTTGGTCTATATTAGGAGACACGTTTCCCCAGAAAATTCACATCACATGTGAGTCAGTTTTTATGATTTATTCAGCAGCAATATATTTGAACCAGCTGTTTATACTCCCTTTTCAAAAGCCTGCTTTGAAACGTGAAATGGAGCATTTATATTTGGTAAACAAATTGATTTTTTACCAAATTTTTCCTCAAAGATTTACCAAAATTTTCTCTCACCACTGAAATCTATCAACTACCGGTTTATTACACCACAAAATTTCCTCTGAATCACGAAAATGGTCATTAAAAGCTTATTTTTTCGTACAAATTCGACAAGAATATAAAAAGAAGTAGATACACACACACATATACATACAAACACAGTAAGGCTGTCAATAGTTAACTCTTGACTAATTGCAAGTTGATCGCACATATTTTTATCTATTCTAAATGAACCTTAAAGGGATAACTCTCTACTTCTTGATACTTTTATCAATATATACTTGCTTTTTGCCAGTGCATGTTTATTATGATTGCAACAATCCAAAACAATATCAAATACTGTCCAGAATAATCTCAACATCACCTCAAACATTCTGCATGCTCCTTACTTTTGGGAACAATTCTTACCTTCAGTTTTCATCTTTGCATTAGAGTAATAGCTGCTGATGTAATTTTCTGTCAAGTTTGTAGATATTACTATACGTTGTGAATACTTCACCGAAGTTTGATTTGGAGAAAATTGTGACTCAAATCTAGATCTTATTCTAAAAACATTCAGCCCTATCTGAAGCCTTTCTTTGTAGTCATTTAAACAGCCTCATTAAGTGTAATGACAGACTGTGAGATTAAGCATTTGCCCTCTCATTCAACTCGGAAACACTCAAAATTTAACAGTAAATGTGGAATTTCCAAACCTAAATTTCCTGTTATCTTGAACTGAAATCGTTATTTCTTGTGATGCTTAGTCATGTGTCATAATTAGTGTGTTTACAAAAAGAACCTTTACACAACTCGAGTAAAACACGCCCTCCTTAAACCAAATGTAAACACTAGATGACTTGCAGGAAACGTCTTTGATGCATAAGTCTGACGAAGCACAGATTATGAGTCAACAACACCAGCTAATTTGTAGATATTTCACAACAAGATTCCCCTGTGACTAACCGTAAAAGTATTCCAGTCACCTCACCATGTGGCGTGTAAAAGAGGATGGCGTTAAGCCAGTGCACAGAAGCCGACATGTCAGAGGTGAGTATTAGTCTGTTGAAAGCAGGGAGGAGGTCACTTGGAAAGAGTTAAAATAGGTGGAATGATCAGAATGTCAGAGATGCAGCTTTACTGGCGAGGCTCCTTCAAGGCAACGCAGAGGGGGAAAAAACTCGCAGGGCAACAAGAAAAAAAAAGTGTGAAGGAGTGGATGTTTTGATTGTTTGCTTGTGGTGTGTTTGCTTGAATGGGTGCATCATTAGTGACCATCAGTGAACACGTGAATGAGTGACAAAACCCTTTCAATGACGGGACATGAAGTCAGCAAGGCCACACCCTGGGCACAATGCACCCGCAAGCAGCAACAACAAGGATTGGTCGACACATCAGTCACGCAGTCGCTGCAGGCTCTCTAAGTCCCTGCCTGTCATGTGGATGATAAAACACTTCAAAGTGTGGTGAGCTTCCTGTTTTCTTTTGCTACTGATCGACGCACCGAGTCTCGACAAATAAACCCAGGTGTTCTCTGAAGACAGACGCTTAAGTGTCAAGACACGCCTATTGGACACGGAGAACAGCAATTTCAGGTGAAAACAAAGTGCGTGCTGCTCAGGTGAACCATGACTGGTGACTAGAAGTAGAGGATCATTTCAAAAGCAGCCGACTGTGAAGAAGAGGCGGTGCAGGGTGTATTTCTGGAGGATTTGTAGACTGTGAGTGTGTCTGCTGATGCATGAGCAGATACACGCTTCTTAAGGGCTTTTTCTTGGAGCGCTCAGATGCCACACAGAAAGCAGGCGAGCAGTCCCTCTAAGTAGTTTCTTTGTAAAACAGCAGCAGCAGCACTTCATCACCATGCTCCATTTGCTACAATGACACGCATCATTTGCACTCCCTGCAAGGCTAGACAAGGTCCACGGCGTTCTTCCGTTCTCTGGACCAGACCCAAGCACTCCAAATCCCCCCTTTCCTCCCAGACGAGCACACACTGAAAGAAAATCCCAGTCTCTTGAAACCAAAACCTCAAACCCTAATCAACACTGCACACTTATGTTAATCCTAATCTCCATAGCCTGAAATTCTTCCAAATGATCACAGGAAGAACTCCCTGAAACCGCAGGATGGGGCCTAAACAAACAGGCAGCAGGAGACCACGTCACCGAGCAATCATCTGTGAATAAACAGACTCAGACTGGAGCAGACGCTCTAACTC